>CAWUFW010000175.1:1800000-2295000 GCA_963921515.1 Calotriton arnoldi
CGGACGACCTACACGGATGGGAATCAGTCCGTCCGAACGAAATCTCCGGAAAAGAGCCCGACGCGACCGACTCGTACGCGAACGCTGCAACATAGCGTAGCGTGAATGGGACAGACTCGGACTACCCCGCAAATACATGAAAAAGCATCCATTGCGGTCAACGGAACGTTTCCATCATGCTCAACAAAATACAACAGAAACAGACAGAAAATGTCTAAACAAGCATTGTCAAAGGCAAAAAAAAGAAGACACACCCACAACTCCTCCTATATAAAGGGCCAAAATCCTTACCATGATCCTTTTCAAATTCAACAGTCCTGCCAGCAGATACCACCACTACACTGATACATACACTCAAAACCAACCCACCACACAACCTGTACACCACCAGCACCTGTCAAATACCACACTCACAAACACACACCTTTACTCATACTCACTCACCCTCACCTTCACACTCACCCACACATCCATCTCCACCACCACTCATCACCATGCCCCCAAAGAAGAATCCAAAGTTCACAGACAGTGAGTTGGAAGTCATGGTAGATGAAATTCTCAGAGTAGAGCCACATTTATTTGGCACCTTGGTCCAACAGACCCCCCTGTCCCAGAAAACCAAGATGTGGGAGAGGATTATCAACAAGGTGAACGCTCAAGCACCTTGCCTGTGCACAATGGACGATATCAAGAACAGGTACTATGATGTGTGAAGGAGGGTCAAGAAGCTCATCAACAAAGAGCACAAACTGAGTCAGCGGACTGGCGGTGGCCCTCCTGCAACACCTGTGCACTTCACTACCTGGGAGGAGAAGGTGCGGGCCATCCTTCCACCGGAGGGCGTACATGGAATATCAGGAGTACCAGAGCCTGGTGAGTACAGACTCAAATAGCCAATATTGATAGCAAATACACAGCCACAGACATCACTGTCAAGGACACAGCGATACAAATCAGTGTCAGCAAATCCATAACAACATTAAGCAAATGAGCCTGTGACGTGTATGCCAGTTAGACAAACAAAATACCTGCAATCTCTGAGTAATATGTAACCATTTCGTGATATGTAACAACTTACTAAAAAACACAGCATGGCTTTGGGCTCAAAACAGCAACCACCACTGTCAGCCATCTTGCCAGCACTGTTTCACTCACTCACAGGGAAGCTGAGTCACAGGAAGGAAGGTTGGGATGGCTGGGAGGGTGTGTGTAGCTGAAAGCATGATGGGAGTCGTAGTCACAGCCAACAGTCCTCCTCCCACATGGCCCAACAATACCACCTTGAACCATGCTCATCTCACAGGGAGTGGAAAAGTACTGGCAAGATGGCTGACTCTGAGCTCTGGTGTGTGAAGCACAAGGCCCTGTTGGGAGTTGTGCTCAAACAAACACCAGGCCACACTGTCAGACATCTTGAACGTAAAGTTTGACTCACTGTCATGGAAGCATGGTTCATGGTGGCCTATTTGGTCTGGGGGGAGGAGGAGTGCTAGCTCTGACTACATCTACCAGCAGGCCCTGTCACACACACACCCCTCCCACCAACACCAAACAACACACCTGGGACTATGCTCTCCTTGAGAATCAAGAAAAATCTACTCCCAAGATGCCTCACACTGGGCTCTCGTGTGGGGAGCACAAGTCCATGCTGGGATATGTGTTCAAAAATAGATGTTTACTAACAACATACCTGCAATGTAACTGGAGAGCTAACCATTCACAAAAATGTACTAACTTAGCACCAACCCACAGCAAGGCAATGTGATCCAAACACCAATCACATGCAGCAGCCATCTTGTTTGCACACATTCACTACCAGGAAAGCAGAGTCACAGGAAGGAAGGTTGGGATGGCTGGGAAGGTGGGTGTAACTGAAAGCATGATGGGAGTCGTAGTCACAGCCAACAGTCCTCCTCCCACATGGCCACACATTCCCACCTTAAACCATGCTCATCTCACAGGGAGTGGAAAAGTACTGGCAAGATGGCTGACTCTGGGCTCTGGTGTGTGAAGCACAAGGCCCTGTTGGGAGTTGTGCTCAAACAAACACCAGGCCACACTGTCAGACATCTTGAATGTAAAGTTTGACTCACTGTCATGGAAGCATGGATCATGGTGGCCTATTTGGTCTGGGGGGAGGAGGAGTGCTAGCTCTGACTACATCTACCAGCAGGCCCTGTCACACACACACACACACACCCCTCCCACCAACACCAAACAACACACCTGGTACTATGCTCTCCATGAGAGTTAAGGAAATTCTTCTCCCAAGATGCCTCACACTGGGCTCTGGTGTGGGGAGCACAAGGCCCTGTTGGGAATTGTGCACAAACAAACACCAGGCCACCAATGTCAGCCATTTGCCATCGCTGTTTCACTCACTCACAGGGAAGCTGAGTCAAAAGGAAGGAAGGTTGGGTTTGCTGGGAAGGTGGATGTAGCTGAAAGCATGATGGGAGTTGTAGTCACAGCCAACAGTCCTCCTCCCACATGGCCCAACAAGCCCACCTTGAACCATGCCCATCTCACAGGGAGTGGCAATGTACCGCAAGATGCCTGACACATGGGCCTTAGGTATGAATTGGCTACAAGTCACAACTAGGCCCTGGCCCTCTCACACCAGTTCCTACTCTCAGTCATCTTCACTGTACATTTCCACTCAATGTCTGGGGATGCATTGTCCCAGGTGTGCTCCCTGGCCTGGCTGGGAAGGTGTGTGGAGTACAGGACATGGTGTGAGTTGCAGTCATAGCACACATCACTACCCACACACAAAGCAACATGTCCATCAGTGACAATGGATACCTGACAGTGAATGGAAAGGCCACAACAAGATGGCGGACACTGTTGCATGGTGTCATGTACACAAAGCACTGTTGGGATTTGCATTCAACTCCTACATCATGCAGCGTTGTCAGCATCCTTGCCACTACACTCCCCTCACTGTCATTGATACTTTGTCCACGAAGAGTAAGCTGGACTGGGTGGGAGGAGGGGTACAACTTCCAGCAGCATAACCCAAGCACACAAACCTCTGTACCCCACAGCTCTGAGCCTAAAAAAGCAGGAAAGCAGCCCTGGTTAACTCATCTGTCCATAGAGGACAAGGACAATATACATGATGTGATCAGGCACAAAGCAAAGCAGTCAAACCATTTGCTACTGACAGCTATTCACAAGTGTGCAATGAGATAAGAACTAGCAACACATTCATCAAAATACCTTAAACCAAACGCCACATACATTCCGGACTGTGAGTGTGTAGGTAGCCACACCAATTTGACTGAAAACGACATGCACAAAAGCCAGCACCCATGCACAAATCTTGAAACATATCGTAAGAGGAAGAGTACGTATATCATTGGAAAAGCACAGATGTGGGAAATACCAACACACCTGTGTCATGCACAGGGTGTCACTTGCCAGTCAATACCTATGTACAGTCAAATGATCAAAACATGCCCATTTATGCACAGAGCTGGACATGCTCAGCAAAACACTTCTTGTTAAAATCACAATGTTAGCAGAAAAAATAGGCCTGGGTCTGTGACTATACAGGACTATTCAATGTACCAACACTCATCATAATGTACAATAGCAAATGTAATGTGTATGATATGATGAACTGTGCAAAAACACAACAAACATTGTGTCTCTCATCTTCCCACTGGGCCTGCTGGTGACACTGCAGGAACAGAACAGCAACCCCAGGCTCTGGGTGACCCTGAGCTCTCCGGTGTGGATGTCTCTAAGCCCTCAACGGATGACGATGAACTACCTGGCCCCTCCGGTGTGGCTCAACATGAGGCACCAGCAGCTCGAACTACAGCACCTCCTGTGACCATTCCCGCAACATCTGTCAACCCCCAGATGACCTCTACCAACACGGACACACCAAGGCAAGAAAACACCGAGAGCACAGCAACACAGGGCACTCTGGAGTTGGCAGACAACAACACCAGTGTCAACGATGAAGGAGGCTCAGTGTTGTCTGTGCCTGCAACAACAGGTCCTGCTCGTGTGGGTTGGGGTGGTGGGAGGGGCCGTGGGGAGAGGTCCCTTGAGGCAGCTGGTGCTGAGGACCAAGCAGACCCACAGTTGACAAACATTCTATATGCATATCGAGAATGCACCGGAGACTTTGGCCAGGTAGTTGGGATCCTCAAGGACATGCAACAGCAGCAGGCTGCCCATTACGCCAAAATGAACTCACACATGTCCAGAATGGACTCACACATGTCCAGAATGGAGTCCAAAATGGATAAAATTGATGACCAGACTGCGGTGCACAGGGACATACTTACCTGCCTCCGCCGGATTGCTGACAACTAGACCCCACCTCCCTGTGTGCCCACCACATCTGTTGCTGCTACATCTGCAACTGCCACAGGGAGGGATGAGGACTCTGGCGGAGATTTCCCTGAACCACGGCAGCCTGCACCTGAGGGTCCCCCAGAAAAACGTAAGAGGGGTCGTCCGAAGAAGGACAAATGAGAGACAGATGGCTATGCATCCCCCAGGAAGTGACAACCTGCTCCTGATATCCTCCATTGTGTGCGAAGCGTTCACTTTGTTGACTGTCACTGAACTCCCCACATGGGATGGAGGGTCTAAGTTGGATCAATGACTCAAATGACTGTGGACTCTGCTCTGAAAATTTCATCTACTACCACCAACAACTCCTCTGTGAACTTTGGATTTCAAAAATTGGTACAGCACTATCACTTTCTTGTTAAATTTCACACATGCACTGCAATAAATCTTTATTCACACAATACTTGCTTCTGTTGTGAATGAAACACTGTTTGTAATATAGAGATGATGTCCTGTAAAAAAATGCTTTGGCTGGAAAACAAGTATAGCTATTTACCTACTGTTTTGTGAGTAAATGTAAAATGACACATATAAGAGATACACACACCAAGGTCAACACAACACAAATAGTACATGGCATACATCCTCATTGCTACCACTGTTGTAAACTGAAACCACATTTCAATGCACAAACACTAATCATTGTTAGACAAACTGAACATCAGGGCACATATACAGTATGTAAATGAATGTCGGATGTGTGTATACAGACGAGGCACACCTAAATGTGGAGCACAGGTTTATTACACAGGCACAACATGTTTCCTCCACAACAAATGCAATCAAATCACACTGTGACAATAAGCACAAATTAAACAAGACGTTTGAAAAATGTCAGAGTTGAGTGTGTGGCACAGATTCCTGATCCCAAGAAAAGTTGCACACTGTAACTGCATTGTGTGTCTGGGAGGTCACATGTCTCCATACAACAGCCAAAGAACCCTGTGAAGGAGAGACATAGAACAGTCTTGAAATACAAAAGTTTATGCATACATCTCCAAGAGACATTTCATACTTAAAATGTTTATTTTGTGAACACTAGCTAGGAGTCATGTCAACACTGTACTGGTGGACATACTAACTCAATGGATACCAAACAACTCCAAGGATCATGTTAAGTAGCATGCACCCACACGTATACACAGATATTGTACAACAGACACATATCATGCAAAGAAAGTGCCTTGTCAAGTCATCATTGCATACTTACAATCATGAGAAAAAGTTGTTGATGAGCTGTCTCCGAACATCCTCCTCCTCCTCCTCCTCATCACTCGCAACATGCCCCAGGGCTGGATCCTCCCCTGCTGGAGGCTGCTGGTCCCCGTCATCTTGAATGAGAGGTAGCTCATTCCTCACTGCCATGTTGTGTAGCATGCAACACACGATGATGATCTTACACACCTTTGCTGGTACATATTGGAGGGCTCCTCCTGTACGGTCCAGGCAGCGAAATCTGCTTTTCAGTAGCCCAAATGTCCGCTCAATCACTCGCCTGGTCCGCCCATGTGCCTCATTAAAACGAAACTCAGCAGGGGTGACAGGGTTCCTGAGTGGGGTCAGCAACCACAGCATGTTGGGGTATCCAGGGTCTCCTAAATTAAAACAGAAAAGACTTCATGTGTCTGAAAACAGGGTACAACCTGACATACAAGCAACACACAACATAAACTGACAACATTACCCACCAACAAGCCAGGCACGCTGATTTGGCAGCTGAGACATCATCTGTGGGATCCTACTGTTTCTCATAATGTAGGCGTCGTGTGCTGATCCGGGGAAACGCGCACAGACATGTGAGATTGTCATGTCAGGCAGGCATACCACCAGGGCATTTATAGAGTGGTAATGCTTACGATTCCTGTATGGTTGTTCATTGGCATGTGGTGGGACCAAAGCCACATGTGTACCATCAATGTAGCCAATGACATGTGGCATTCTGCCCAAAGCATAAAAGTCACTCTTGATGTTGGCAAACTGTCCTGGTGTTGGGAACTTGATGTACGTGTTCAGGAAATGTAACATTGCCTCCAATAAATCTCGAAGCACACGGCTAAACATTGTCTGTGACATCCCACCAGCAGTAGCCACAGTATACTGGAAGGTTCCCGTGGCAAAGAAATGTAGGGCTGCCATCACCTTCACCTTGGGGGTCAGTGCAGTAGGATATGGGCGTCCAGGCTGCAAATGTGGTGCCAACTGCTCTGCCAACTCCTCAATGAGTAGTCTGGTGAAGCGGTAACGTCTGATGCAGTCACGTTCTACCATGGTCTCTAGGTCGGGGAAGGGTCTGTGGACAGCTGGTCTCCTGCGGTACATAGGTAACAAATACAAAATTTCTCAATAAACTTTCCAATGTGGTAAGTAACATGCAAAATATCATATGCTACATCAAAGCAAGACTCAATGAAGTCAGGTGTGTAATGTTGAGCATTGACACAAAGGCCAGCTATGTGACCCTCGCACAACATTCCAATTCATAATGGTGTCTGCACAATTGCAAGGCTGTGCTGTGAATAATCAATGGTGTCTGTCACAGTCCATTTAATCAAACATTACACACTAAACACACACCTAACCAACTATCAAAGATAGATGTTTGTAACAACTGACACGTGGTGGAAAGGTACACACACCGGGATCATGTAAAGCCACCTAGACACTGTCATGATGTAAGGTCTGACATACATGTACCATCACATACATAAAACCCTCATGATGTGCATCACATTTTGTTTGACAAACATACAGGTATGTCTGTGACACAAAGACACAACAGCAACTCACATGCCAAATACAAGTTGATGTCTCAAGTAAATATCATCAACAACATCAACAATGGAGTGTGTGCTTTGTACAAGCCTCAGGGATTCACTCAAAATAACTTCACACAGTGCACATTCGAACACACAGTCCATTGAAGCAGTTATTATGGGTGTATGTAACCTGTGATAACACAATGGTACCCTGGGACTGTGTCCAGGCCTAGGAGGGTGATCTGTGAAGTGGTCAATGTATTTGGTGCACATGAAGGTTGGCTCATCATGGGAGTGTGAGCTATAAAGTGCTCTGTCCAATATGACATGTGAATCACTGTAACAACACATGTAAAACAGCAGAACATGATGATTTGATATACTGTCTGACATGCTGATTCAATCAATCAATCAATCAATCAGGGATTTGTAAGCGCGCTACTCACCCGTGAGGGTCTCAAGGCGCTGAGGGGGGGGTCCGCAGATCTGTTTAGCCGAAGAGCCAGGTCTTGAGGGTCTTCCTGAAGGTGTTCAGGGAGGGGGCGCGTCTGATGTCTTCCGGTAGCTCGTTCCAGGTCTTGGCTGCAATGTGAGAGAAGGATCTTCCGCCTGCTCTGGCTCTGTGGATGCGTGGGGTTTCGGCCAGTGCGAGGTTGGAAGATCGGAGGTTTCTTTTGGGTACGTGGAAGTTGATTCTGTCGTTGAGGTATTTGGGTCCGTTGTTGTGTAGGCATTTGTAGGCGTGAGTGAGGATTTTGAAAGTGACTCTTTTCTCCACGGGGAGCCAGTGGAGACTTCGTAGGTGTTGGCTGATGTGTTCATGTCGGGGGATGCCGAGGACGAGTCTGGCGGCGGTGTTCTGTACTGTCTGGAGTTTGCGGAGTAGGGACTTGTTGATGCCGGCGTAGAGTGCGTTTCCATAGTCCAGTCTGCTGGTGATGAGTGCGTGGGTGACTGTCTTCCTTGACTCAGGGGGGATCCACTTGAAGGTCTTGCGGAGGATGCAGAGGGTGTTGAAGCAGCTGGAGGTGACGGCGTTGACCTGTCGGTTCATGGAGAGTGATGAGTCGAGTACGATGCCGAGGTTCTTGGCGTGGTCTGAGGGTGTAGGTGGGCTTCCGAGGGCGGTCGGCCACCAGGTGCTGTCCCATGCGGAAGGGGTGGTACCGAGGACGAGGACTTCTGTCTTCTCGGCGTTGAGCTTCAGGCAGCTGTTGGTCATCCAGACTGCGACGTCTTGCATTCCTTTCTGGAAGTTGAGTTTGGCAGTGGTGGGGTCTTTGGTGAGGGAGAGGATGAGCTGGGTGTCGTCGGCGTAGGATACGATGTTGAGGCCGTGTTGTCGGACGATGGCTGCGTGGGGGGCCATGTAAATGTTGAAGAGGGTGGGGCTCAGTGATGTACCCTGTGGGACTCCGCAGGTGATTTTCGTGGGGTCGGAGAGGAAGGGTGGGAGTCTGATCCTTTGGCTTCTTCCGGTGAGGAATGATCGGATCCAGTCCAGGGCTGTTCCTTGTATGCCTGCGTCGTGTAGTCTGACGACTAGTGTGCGATGGGTGTCGAAGGCCGCTGATAGGTCGAGTAGGATGAGGGCTGCGGAGTGGCCTTGGTCCAGGAGGGTGCGGATGTCGTCTGTGGCGGCGAGTAGGGCGGTCTCTGTGCTGTGGTTGCTTCGGAATCCGGATTGGGACGGGTCGAGGACGGCGTTTTCTTCAATGATTCGTGTCAGTTTCCTGTTGACTGTTTTCTCTGCAACTTTGGCTGCGAAGGGGAGGAGCGAGATGGGCCGATAGTTCTTGAGGTCGGTGGGGTCAGCTGTGGGCTTCTTGAGCAGGGGTCTGACTTCTACGCGCTTCCAGTCGTCTGGGAAGGTGCCTGTTTTGAAGGCTGATTGAATAGTGTAAGGCACCTGAGCCTCTACCAAAACGTGTGGTTGGCATCCTTTGGCTGTTGACTGTAATGGTGACAGACGCGGGTGATTTTTCAAAAGACGCGTTGTACACATCCGAACAGAGGCGGGTGCACACATTGGCTATTGTTCGTCATGGGGACAGACGCGGTGAGTATTCAAAAGACGCATTGTACACATCCGAACAGAGGCGGACGCACACATTGGCTATTGGTCGTCATGGGGACAGACGCGGGTGAGTATTCAAAAGACGTGTTGTACTCATCCGAACAGAGGCGGACGCACACATTGGCTATTGGTCGTCATGGGGACAGACGCGGGTGAGTATTCAAAAGACGCGTTGTACACATCCGAACAGAGGCGGACGCACACATTGGCTATTGGTCGTCATGGGGACAGATGCGGTTTCGCTTCGTGTGCGAATCGCGTGCAAACCTATTCTGTTGGTTTACAACTACAATGTATCAAACTCAATAGTGTTATGATGCAGAATATTTGAACGACGCAGTAGGCATGTCAGATGCGTGCAATGTCATGGATTGGCCCAATTTGGATAATGCAAACGACTAGGACCTATCGCTTTGGATGCATGGAACAGAATCCGCCTCTGCTGCACAGATATAAGTCTGTCTGTTCCCAAGAGACTTCACTTGCCTGCACTACATGCTACTTCACAACATCTCTACCTACCACTGCTGCTGTCTCTGCATCCTCTGGGATCTACAATGGCATGTACTGTGCAGAGGGCACCAGCTTTCACAGAGGAGGAGAACCAGGCCCTGCTGGACAGCCTCCTTCCACAGTACAGAAAGCTGTATGGAAAACCAGGGGAGCAGGTGAGTGTTGATTACACTGCCTTTTCAAATGAGCATTTTTCAAAACAGGCACTACTAGCATTGTGATCCCCAAGGGCAAGTATGCACACATAGTTATTGTAAGTCTTACAGTGTGTAGATTAATGTTCTGGACAGGTACAGTGATGTAAAAGTGTATTTTGTGGGATTGATTTTCATGCACTGTTCTCATGTTGTTAAGGCAGCCTTGCACACAGGACAACTGCCCCTGATGATACTTGTCCAGCCTTTATACATTATCTGCCATTCTAAGCATGACCTATATGTCCAAGTGTGTGATGAATAAGCATGTAGCATGTATAGTAATGGTGTGTCACTATGTCATCCTTACAGGTCGACGCCCATCAGAAGCATGAAATTTGGCAGACCATCGTCCGGGCTGTAAGATCTGAGGGGGTCTTCAAACGCTGCATCCGCCACTGCCAGAAGAGGTGGCAGGACCTCCGTGGCTGGACCCGGAGGATTTCAAGAGTCCAGCTGAAGCTGTCACCTCCTCGCAAAAGGGGTGGATGACGGACCCTGACCCCCCACATGCTCCGGGTACTGACGGTGGTCTTCCCTGACCTGGATGGGAAGTTGAAGGCCAGACAGCAGCAAGGAGGGGGTGAGTATGTGCCATGTTACTGAACTATGTTTGACATGCATGTTGCACTCCCTCAGCCTGATAACCCTCTCACAGGTCGTCTGTCTGCTGAGACACCACTTCTGTGGCTAAATGTAATGATGCCCCATTATCATCTGATACACAGGTGTATCCCTTTCCGTCTGTGATATGTGTCACTTAGGCCCTGTGTATTTGCTGTAGTCCAAGGTTAATGTGACCAGCACCATATACAGCAGGTGCATTGAGTTGTCCATCATGAGTGATGTAATTGTCTCACATGTGTCAGCACATTGACTGAAATGTGCCCTGTACTCTGTGTGGAACATACATATATGTTCTAAATGGTGATCTAGGTAAACACAGGTCCGTGAGAAATATGCTACACACCTGTGCAGCAGGTGATGCCAATGTTGATGCCTCAGACAAATGAAATGGATAAGTGTTCAAAATGTGTAGTCACCTGCATAGTGCTCTGTGTAATCACGTGTTTCACATGGACCAAGGACAGGTATGCCAACTCAGGCCATCTGAGACACTGTCACGTCAGATTTTGGTGTGCCAGGCAACACTTCCACCATTGTAAATTTGATAATCATGTGTCTGACTCTGTGTCAGTGTGTACAGGCATGACTTTTATGATACACAGGTAGTAAATATAGGTAATGTGGACAGATATATAATGTCTGGAATGTGGCTCACATACACAGGACAGAACATGTGTGTGTCATCCCTTGACTCTGCATAATGGTGGCTTCAACATGTATGTGTATGCTGCATTACTTTCTTCCTGAGAGCAATTGGGAAGTTCATGTAGACGGATGTGTTAATTCATATACTCCAATGTCTAAGTAGAACAACATGAGCTTGTCAGAGTCTTTAAATTGGGTGTAGCACGAAGGGGACATGTATACTTGACCACTACAGATGTTGCTTTAAAAGGGATTACATGATTGTGACACAGTGCTGACTTTCACGTTGTGATTCATTGCCCCTGTAACAATAGTCAGTACAGACTGTTTAGCCACACAGGCCAGTGGCATAGTATGCCACATGAAATTTTGTGAAGGTGCAGTATTTGTACTTGTCTGTTGTCCTGCATGCAGACCATTATAGCATTGACGTTCAAGACTTAAGCCCATTATGATGACTGGGGATGGCATTATGTTCAACATGTCAACTTATCAATTTGTCTATCCCATTTGCTCTGTCACTTCCAGACTCCCTTGCATGAGATGAGACATGTTCTTAATGACACATGACAGTCAGGAGCATTACAGATCAGACAACAGGCAAATTGGTGCGTTGTTGGACATGTGTTTAGTGGTCTTTGAAATACATCTAACTGATGGTTCCATTGCCATCATGTTTTTGGGAACCATGGTTCACTGGCAGACTGACAAGTGCCATGTTCACATATGTGCAATGATTATAAAAAGTGACATTAACGTAATGCAACGGCTTGCTCTGTGATGTGTTGTGCTTAAACTCATGTGTCAAGTCTATGCAGATGACTGATGTGAATCTGTTTCTCATCCTTGTTCACAGCATCATCTACGGCTACTGGAGGAGACAGTTCCACGGAACAAGAGGAAGCGGCTAGCCAGACTGGGTCCACATGGGAGGAGGAGGAGGGACCCAGTGGCACGGAGGGTGAGGGGAGCCACACTGAGGGCCGGTCTGAAACATCGACATCTGCAGAGGACCAATCAAGCTCCAGTGATGACTCCCTTGTGGTGGTGGGTGTTACCAGAGCAGAGGCCACAACATCAGAGTCTGCCCCCGCCACCACCACCATCTCCACCCTCACAGCTGCTCCCATTCCAAGTGTCCGTGGACCCTCCCGTGTTAGGGAGCATGTCTCCTTCGGGCCAGGCACAGCAACCCCTGCATCTGTCACCCCTGCTGCCCTGAATGTGGAGTCTGTGGATTTGCTCAAACAGATACATGTGGTGCAGACATCCATGCTTAGTGTCCTCCATGCACACACCAGTCTTTTGACCCAATTGGTGTCATACATGGAGGGCATGTCACCAAACATGTCTGCCCTACAGCGGACAAGTCAGTCCACGGCCTCCTCACTGACGGCAGCAGTATCCCTCCTACAGCAGTCCCTCACCCCTCCTACCTCTGCCCCATCCACAGCCCCCACTAACCTACCTGACCAAAGCACACTCACACAGGCACATGCACACAACCCAACAGACACAAGCAGCACACAGCCACCTAAAACAAAGTCCAAAAAAACACGCACGAACACTCAGGGGACTGACATCACACACACAGGGGATAGGGCCAAAAAACACACACACCCATCCACAACCACTACGCATTCCTCAGCTACCTCTCCCTCCAAAACCCATACCCTTGACTCTCCTGCAACCCCCCCTTCCCAGAGGGTCTTCCTCTGTGACCTTGGCCTCTTCCACACTGATACATCAGACCAGACTCGCAAGGGGAGGAGGAATTCACCCAGCACAGAGAGGAGATCCACCCCTGCCCGCACACACTCCCCTAAGAGTAGGAAGACTGAGGCCCCCACCCGTACATCCCCCAGAACAAAGATATCAAAAACCCCACCACCATCCCACACTGCCACCACAAAACCAACTTCATCCCGAGCCCAGGCCACCCCTCCCAAAGTTCACACATCACAAACCATCCCAGTTTCACCCACACACCATTACACCATTCCCAAGATGATTAGGCCCTCCCCCCACCACAAGCACTTCACCTCCCACAACACCACACCTTCTGTCAGTTCCGGATACTGCAGTGGAGCCCCCACCCCCTCAATCAGACCTGTCCACTGCAGTGGAGCCCACGCCCCCTCAATCAGACCTGTCCACTGCAGTAGATCCCCCGCCCCCTCAATCAGACCTGTCCACTGCAGTGGATCACCCGCCCCCTCAATCAGACCTGTCCACTGCAGTGGAACCCGACACTCCAGTAGCCCACATCCCTCCCATAACCCATACTGGTACACCCTAATCCTGTCCCTGCGGTGCCTGGCATGCCCCTAAAGATGCCCCTCCAAGGGGAGATGTCCCCTAGTTGTAGCAGTGCAGGCAAGCGAGGGATTCCGAAGCATTAGGTTTCCCCCCTAAAGGACTCAATTAAAATGGACTGGCCATTGGCCATATTGTTCTTCATGTTCAGAATATTTTTTTCAAAGGCTGAATAAAGCATTACCTTTTCTTTTGTAGATTTGCATTTTGTGTACCTAATTTTGGTAATGAGTCATAATGAAATTGCTGTTGAAATCTTGTTTAGTGAAAATAATGTTTAAGCGATGTGAGGGACTGCATGTGGTCCATGGTATATGTGTACTATTACAGTATGTATCAGAGTCATCATTGACAGCAATTGCAGGTTGTCATGATCCACAATGTTTTGACACAGAGTGTGACCTGCTTTTGACAACATCCCATCTTTGACTTACACTTTTGCACATAGGTTGTTCTGACATTTGTACACATTGTACAATTTTCCAACGGTACAAGCGTCTATGATGGACATGCAGAATAGCACATTGATGATGAACACATCATCTGTCTCATCAGTGCAACTTGTTAAACATGGAGTTTGCCTATGTGCAGGTGAGTTTGGGGACACACATGTACACAGGCTGATGGAAACAAAGTATTCTGTGTGTTGGAATTGTTGGATCCATGTCCGAGTTTCATTGGGACATGGTAGACCCCTACCAAGACCAAGCTTGACACAGCTGACCTTACACAGTAGTGACATCACCTCATGGCATTGTGTAAATCTGTAACATATCCTGAGACCATGGTGTGTGTCATGTGAGCATTAATCTCTGTCTGCAAACCCCATTTCCTGCCAAGACTGTAGTCCCTGCAGATGTTCCTGTTTGAGAATCTTTCTGTGTGCTGAGTAGTCCAGTGCTTTTTCTACCTATTGGACTTTGAGTGTCCGAGATGTGGGTGCACCAGTAGAATGGAGTCATGATGGTGACATCCCTGGTTGGGTTGAGACAAGGGCCTGCACTGTGGGCAAACACACATGTGACACATTTTTTATTCCCTGAATCACATTTGTGCTAGCAACATCAGCGTATTTTTAATCAGTCATCTGTTTTTGCAAGTTTGGCACTTGTATATGTCTATGACTGCTCACACTCAGCAGTTTCTACCCTTCCCTATAGCCTGATGGCAACATGTCTTTTTTGTAGGTCTCCTTGAGTGTTTCATTATTCTGAGACAGTCTTAAAATTCCAAATGTGTCCAATACATATCACGTTATGCACATGTACTCCATCCTAAACGGATTTACAAGTTTCAACATGTGTAATGCCTAGCTATGTGTATTGTGTTTGTTAAACGCAGATCCCACCACCACCCCTGGGGTTGTCAACAGCGCAGGGAGATTAGCTTACACATTTACCTGTGCATTGGAGCCTGACACAGTTGTTGTGTGCCCTATCTGGTGAGACATGTATCTTCCAAGTCTTCTGCAGTAAACAGTCAGCATATTCATTTTGACAATAGTGATGATATGCACATGATGCAGATTTTATAGCTAGATGCAGAGTTGATGTGATAGACATGCCAAAAAGTTAACGTTGTAAATGGTCTGATCTTGAGTTGTGTGCAACGCACATAGTCAACACATGTTGACTGACTTTTACATTGTTGTTCCATGCTTTGCTACACCTCAAGTAGGAATCTGGTCTACACATGTAGCGCTGACAGCTGTGACACAACCACCTCATGTTTGTTGCAGTGGGAGCATCATTAATGTATTTTGATTGTCTGTGGAGTTGTGTGTTGTCGTGGGCTGTCGCCTGTGTGCTTCATTGTACAATAACTCATCAAAATGTCATTCTTCTGTGAGTGTGTTTACTCCTGTTGCCCTGCAGGGTTTGAGTATGTGTTGTTGTGGACAGATGCTGTGAAGTTGTGTCCCATACATATGTGTGTCTGGCACCTCTTGTTCAACCATAAAATGTGTGTGTCCTAGTATGTGGCATGCTGGGTGTACCTTGCTGATACAGTGATTGACACATTGGTCATACACAACAGTACATGGACCCATGTTTGTACTTTGATCACAATGATGTGTGGTCAATAATGTGTTCCTCGTCATGCAGCCAGCGATACACACTGTCATGGGTGCCTGTGCAATGTCACCAGTCAATTTAGGCTTAGATGAGGCACATTGATGCTGATCAAGGTGTGTGGTGTTTAGACTGGCCAAATGTCACTTGTCTCTTGGCAAGGCTCCTACCTATTATGTGGCCTTACATTACGGGCCATGCCGTGGGAGTAATGTTTGGGTATGTGAGATGACAGTGGTTTTTGCAAGGGACGTGACAGAGTGCGCAGAAGTGATTGGGCTCTAAAGTATGGCACACATCCTAATTTAGCATCACAGAGGGTCAGCAGACATGATACTGTCACCACAGTGATGTGGCCTTGAGGGTACTGTGGAAGAGAGTCAGTCTCTTGATGTTTTGTTTGGTGTTCCACCAGGCTTGTTCCACATGTGACTCTTGTGCACCCGCTCATCAAACAATGCCTGATTGCCCACATTCACTATCCCAAATTATGGAATACTTCAAGATTGTACTCAGCACGCATATGTCTCAGTGGAGTTCTGACCCACATCGTGTGTACTGTGCCAGGCAAGAAACACTTCAACACTCACACAGATGTTGTGTTTGTTCTGCAGTGTGTGGCTGGTTGGTTGTCTTTGTGCATCTTCACCCATGTATTTTGACAGTGTTTCAATGGCATTGAATGGATGTTTAGTTTAGTTTTTTGCTCTACTGGCCCTGGGACTCCTTCATCTTCACTCTGCACATCCCTTATGTTTTGCATTTGACCTTGCTGCCACAGTGTAGTACTGGATCTCATCAAAACTGTTGTTTCAGATTGAATCCTTTGTAATTGTGTCTGCTTGTGACAAAAATGTGTGTTTATGCATTTTGGATGGTCACATGTTACATTGTCCAATTGAACATTGCTGGCAGTGTTAGCCCCCAAGAGCACTGATTGGCTGCACATGGCTGAGGGTATCTGACACACACAACAATGTTGGCCTCAACAATTATGTTGTTGTTTGGCACGCAACCACTACTTTATCACTACATTGCTTGTGTTTTTAGGCCCAAAAATAACATGATTGGTCGGACATGCTGGGTGTGTGAGACATTCATTCACCTTTTTGTCACTACAGTGATGGGGGGGGTTAGCCCCCATTACCCCTATGTGCTTGAAAATGCTGGGGGATTGAACCCCACACTCACCTTTTGTCACTACAGTGATGGGGGGTTATCCCCCATTACCCCTATGTGCTGGAAAATGCTGGGGAATGGCACCCCACACTCACTTTTTTGTCACTACAGTGATGGGGGAGGGTTATACCCCATTACCCCTATGTGCTTGAAAATGCTGGGGGATGGAACCCCACACTCACCTTTTTGTCACTACAGTGATGGGGGGGGGGGTATCGCCCATTACCCCTATGTGCTTAAAATGATGGGGGATTGAACTCAACACTCACCTTTTTGTCACTACAGATATAGGTTGTTTGTCCAATATATCTCTTAATGTGTCAATTTTGCAAGCACTGTACACACTAAACACAATTAAGGCATGACAGCACTGGGGGAGTGTTCTGCGTCCACCCCCTATGGGGTGGGCAGTGCTGGTAGTGTTAGGCATCCACCGCCTATGGGGTGGGCAATGCTGGTAGTGATGGGCATCCACCCCCTATGGGGTGGGCAATGCTGGTAGTGTTAGGCATCCACCCCCTATGGGGTGGGCAGTGCTGGTAGTGATAGGCATCCACCCCTATGGGGTGGGCAATGCTGGTAGTGTTCTGCATCCACCCCCTATGGGGTGGGCAATGCTGGTAGTGATGGGCATCCACCCCCTATGGGGTGGGCAATGCTGGTAGTGTTCTGCATCCACCCCCTATGGGGTGGGCAATGCTGGTAGTGTTAGGCATCCACCCCCTATGGGGTGGGCAGTGCTGGTAGTGATAGGCATCCACCCCCTATGGGGTGGGCAATGCTGGTACTGTTCTGCATCCACCCCCTATGGGGTGGGCAATGCTGGTAGTGATGGGCATCCACCCCCAATGGGGTGGGCAATGTTGGTAGTGTTCTGCATCCACCCCCTATGGGGTGGGCAATGCTGGTAGTGATGGGCATCCACCCCCTATGGGGTGGGCAATGCTGGTAGTGATGGGCATCCACCCCTTATGGGGTGGGCAGTGCTGGTAGTGATAGGCATCCACCCCCTATGGGGTGTGCAATGCTGGTAGTGTTCTGCATCCACCCCCTATGGGTTGGGCAATGCTGGTACTGTTCTGCATCCACCCCCTATGGGGTGGGCAATGCTGGTAGTGATGGGCATCCACCCCCTATGGGGTGGGCAATGTTGGTAGTGTTCTGCATCCACCCCCTATGGGGTGGGCAATGCTGGTAGTGTTAGGCATCCACCCCCTATGGGGTGGGCAGTGCTGGTAGTGATAGGCATCCACCCCCTATGGGGTGGGCAATGCTGGTAGTGTTCTGCATCCACCCCCTATGGGGTGCGCAATGCTGGTAGTGGTGGGCAACCACCCCCTATAGGGTGGGCAATGCTGGTAGTGTTAGGCATCCACCCCCTATTGGGTGGGCAATGCTGGTAGTGTTAGGCATCCACCCCCTTTGGGTGTGTTGCCTTTCGCGGGATCGTGACGTTTTTGTGTGTGGTAGGTGTCTGACTTACCGTCTGTGACGGACGCTTCGGTTCTGGTTGTTGATTCGACCGTAAGCGTAGAATATAGGGATGACATGCGCGATCGGATACATGGCTGCTTCGTCTCGTACGCAGTGATCGTGTTGTGGCGTGAATCGGCGATGAAATACAGCTCTTCCGGATGCTGTGACGTGCTGGAGGTGGCGACCTGTTCGGCGCGTAGGAAGAGTATGCATCGTACTTGGCCGGCCGGAAACTGCTTCAGAAATGGCTCCGGATGACTCCATTCAGCGTTTACGGAGCCGGGTCGTACGGAAAATGGTGCTGGAATCGGAGCGTACGTGTCGCTCGGAAATAGGAGACTTTTGCACATCATACTTCGTCGTTTGGATGGATCGGCTCCCGGAACGAGTCAGTCGGAAGGTAACGCTACGGACAGCTCTCGGAGGGCCTTCTGAGCGAAATCGGAATCGACCCCTTAACGTTGACACGGCCTCATCAGGTACGATATTGTGGGAAGCCCTAAAGCCCACCCTGTGTGTGGTCGACATCAGTTACTGCACCGGGAAGAAGTGCAGCTGACTCACACAAGTGGTGGATTTGGAAATCCGCCAAAGAGCCCTTGAGGTTGAACTGAGAGCGGGCGGGGGCGCTCAGGCCAAACGTCGTCGTCTTCTCATTTAACAGCAATTACACCAATTGCTCACAAACAAGGCCCAACTGGAGTGGTTGGCGACACAATCCAAAATTTACCAGTGGGGTGTCAAGTTGAGTAGAATACTACACCGGCTGTGCCAAATGGCGTAGTCACCAACCCCGGTGCCAGCGCTGCGAGACGCGGATGGTCACCTGTGTACTAATCCCCGTTTCGTCGTTCAGGCGTTCGCAAATTACTACTCGAGTTTATACGTGAAGCGGGAAGTCTTATCCCAGGATCAAATTAGTAGTTTTTTGAGGGACATACCGCCAAAATCGGTTCCAGATCATATACGAGAGCAACTCGATACACCAATCATGGTAGAGGAGCTTGCTAATGTCCTATCGGGTCTGCCCCCGGCCAAGCACCGGGACCCAATGGATTCCCGAGTGAATTCCTTAAATCTCACATGACTAAATTAGGCCCACACTTGCTAAAAGTGCTCCAAGAAGCTATGGAGCAACAGATCCTCCCACCGGACTGGCGACATGCGGAAATCGTGGTGTTTCACAAGCCGGGGCATCCTCCCGAGGACCTTCCTCGTACCGCCCGATTTCTCAACTGAACTTCGAAGCCAAGCTTTTGGGCAAAGTTCTTGCGGATCGCCTCCTCCTACACATCCGTGATCTTGTTCATCCCAATCAGGCCGGCTTTATGCCGCATAGATCTACGCGACACAATATAAGGCGTGTACACAACACCCTTGCAAAAGCATCAGAGCTTGGTCTTCCCACAGCCCTCCTACTGGCTGATATCGACAAAGCGTTCAATTCAGTCAGTTGGGATTACTTATTTCTCTTCCTGCAAGCCCTCAACTTCGGGCCGTGGCTCCTATCATTCATTGCCTTCTCTATACAGGCCTCACTGCTTTGGTACGTGTGGCTGGGGATCGATCAGACCAATTCCCATATCATAGGGGTACGAGACAAGGGTGCCCGCTATTTCCATTCTTATTCGCCCTCGCGATTGAGCTCCTTGCCACCTGGGTGAGGCGGGACCCCCTGGTGCGGGGGTTCGAGTGGACCGCTGAGACTTCTGACAGGATTGCATTATACGCAGATCACACCTTATTCTTTCTCACTTTCTCACAGACCCGGGCTGTTCTGGCCAGAGGATCTTGCAAATACTTCGGGTCTTCGGGGAAACTTCAGGCTTATGTACTAACGCATCCAAATCAGTGTTATTCCCGGTCTGCGGCGACCAGGGCAGGGGTACATGGGCGATTCAGTTGACCCATGCTACTGGGGGGTTTCAATACCTGGGGGTTTATATTTCACCCTGTCCAACCCCCTCCTGGTCTCACAATGTCCAGCCCTTACTACCCCGTCTCTGGGAGGAGGGGTAGGCGTGGTCCCCCCTTCCATTATCCCTATTCGGACGGTTCGCCATTTTCAAAATGGTCTCTGCCTCGGCTACTGTATCGGCTCCAGAACTTCCAGTACGCTATCCCACAGTAATAGTTTAAACAGATCAATGCAATCCTTAATCAGTTCTTGTGGGGGGGGGGGGGCGGGGTGGTAAGAGTCGCTGTTCGGACCTGTACACAGTCCACTTATTGTGGAGGAATTGTCGCAGCTGATATCCACGCTTATTACTCCGTTACTTACCTACTAAATATAAACGAATGGTGGTACAGTGCGCAGACTGACCCGGCATATGCAGTTGAACCTCAGGCAATGGGAGGACAATTGTTATTAGACTTTCTCTAAAGTGGTTATTCAGATATGGTGAAACACGGTTAGGACGATGGGATGGGAGGGACAGCTGACACAGGCGACCCCACTGTGGCACAGCACCTACCTTCGACAGGTCGCCGCATTGCCCGGGTTTCGGGCATGGGACCTCATCGGGCTATCTACCCTAGGAGACATTATGAAAGGGACAGTGCTTAAGTCCTTTCAACAGCTACAGGCAGAGTACCAACTTCACTGTAGCCAGTTCTACAGGTACTTACAACTCAGACACGCACTGACACCATATATCCGATCCCTGATGGACCTTCCCGAATTCCATCCACTTGAGGGGCGACTGCTAATGGGAGACTTAGGTGCCCACAAAATCAGGCAAATTTACCAAACACTAGTCACACACAAACGGACCACATTGGGCACGTTGCGGGTTGCTTTGGAGGGAGACATCACGGACCTCACAGACGACGACTGGATGGAGGCTCTGGCGAGTCCCTGGGGTGCTACCATTGCAACACGGTTCCGCTTAATCCAATTTAAATACCATCACTGGGTTTACTATACCAGGTCTCGCCTCTGGCACATGGGCGTGATAGTGTCCCATACATGCCTCAGATGCGATGCCGAGGAAGGCGCTTCCTCCACACAGTATGGAGCTGTGGGGCACTCCAGCCCTTCTCGCGCAGGGTAACCTCTTGCTTAGAGCAAGTTCTTACTTGGCAACTCCCCTTTGAACCCAAGTTATTCCTCTTGCACAGTACAGATGGGAGCACCTAATAAGCAGTGGTATTTAGTTGGGTAAATGAAGGCGCCACTCGGGAGAGATAACACAAATATTTGATATTTCCTTGCTGTATTAATCACGGTGCTGCAAGGTGAAGAGAACCACTGACCTCCCCAAAACACAAAATGGCCTTGGCCAATTGACAGATATACAAAGGAATTCCTCAGCACACGTCTGTTATGTCACAATATACATAAACATGCTTGATGTGAGCATAAGTAAAATACAAGTAGGTAAGTTCTTATTTCTTTTTTCCTTTTTATTTTCCGATGTTCAGACAGCCGACACGTGTTTCGTCGCTTACATGGGAATTAATCCCGCGACTTTATCAAGGCTATTGTCTTCCTGTGTATAACCTTTATTAGTGGTGTTAATTCCAACCCACACTGGGATTCAATATCTCGCGACGTCTTACTTCTCAATGTTAAATCCAAGGGATCCCTGTATGTCCCAGAAGTCCAGAATCTTATTTCTTAATAGTTTGATCCCACACACGGACGTCGCTCCTCGTGTTGCCGAGTCAATAAAATATGTTCACAAAACAAAAAGCATACTCAGTAGCTGAAAATCCTCTGGGTGTTCCGGAAGTAGCTGAAAAGCTGACTTCATGTCGCATTTCGCCATCAATGCACCTGGGCCCGCCGCCACTACCAGTGACATGGCCTCATCTACTGACGAGTAAGACACCAACGTCACCTCCTCCGCGATAAAGTCATTTACTGACTGACCCGCCGGCCATGACAAATGCTGTATCAAGTGAAACTGCCCTTCCTCCTTCTTGGTAACAACCCCTATTGGAGACACAATTAGGTTCTCCATAGGCCAATCAGCGAAGGGTCCCGCCATTCTGCCCTCCCAAACCTCCTTTTCCAATTTGTCCCTCGCCACCTGCTTGTGCTCTGTGGCCAAACGCAAATTATCTGCCCATCGACGGCTCCTCGGATGCTCGTATCCCAACCTGAATCCCCAACGAAACCCCTCCTGCAGTAGCTCCGCGTCCTCCATTCGCCCGTTAAATCCCAACCAGTATTCCAACCTCTTGAGGTTAACCGGAGTATGAGCCCTGTGCACCAGGTCCTTGCTCCCCTATGCCCCCTCCTGGCCCTGTAACTTATTGCTGATGTCCGCCCTGTCCTCCCCATACTGCTGCCACTGACTCCCTCTCTGATTGTTGTACGCACCCCCTGCCCCATAGCAGCTGACCAGGGGGTCTACCAGAACACTTTGAACATTTGTGGCAGAATTTGCAATACTCCTGCGTGCACAACCCTTTGTTGAAATCCCAACAAGTCCCTCATGTCCCCGGCAAGAATTTTGAGGGTCCATCCACCCCATGCCCGGGTGGGACGCCCTTCAAAGGGATGATATACAATAGGCAGATCACTTGCTGTTAATATAGTCTTTCCCCTTTTGCAGCCCCCATAGTGTTCTGCCACAATTCAGAGTCCAATTCGCCCCACTTGGCCTCCCGGTCCCATGCCAGACACGCCCGAAACTCCTCGTCATACTGGGCCCAAGCATACCCCCCCCATGATTTGGGCCTTCCGAATCACGTCTATGTACTTCAACAGGGCGACGCAGCGATGTAGATACTTCTCACAATATACACTGACATATATTAGGAACGCCGCTGTCTAATTCTCTATCATAAAAGGAACTTTTGGCCGCTTGGCCCATTCATATTCTTCCTCCTTAGAACCTTACTTAGACCTCACTTCTCTGTGCAGGATTTTTAATATTTCCACATACTCCCTTTTCTAAATGCGCTCCTTTGTAGGCAACATCCGCCTTGCCAGTCTTGCCCCGACTTCTCCTCCTGCATCAGCCTTAAGCACCTGCCACACTAGACACCTTGTTAGAAGGCCCTGCCCCGCTAGTTTCTGGCTCCTCTTCCCAGAGCTCGCCCTCTTCCAAACTCTCTTCATCATAATCCAACGTAACCCCACCTAACTGGTCATCCAAACACTCCCATTCATCACCCGATATCGCCGGTGCCTTACACTCGTTAAACTTCATCACGGCACAGCGACGCCCAGCGCCCAGAGGGGGCTGAAGCGACCCTGCCCTGTTGGTTTGCCGCTGCCCTACGTGCCCTTGCTGCATCTTGTGCACCAAAGGCCGTTCGCGATCTACTGGCTGCTGCGGCCAATGAGGTTGCTCTGGGCCTTCTTGCATTTGACCTAGTCGGGTTCCTACGCCGATTCCGAGCAGACTGTGCGGGGCCCATCCATCTCGGTGTGAGGGAGCCATCCCCAGCTCTACCGAGTCTGCTTCTATGCCCCACTCCTGTCCCTGAAATAAAGAAGACAGGACTAGTGTGCTGGCACTCCGAAACCTGGTCCCCTCCACCTCTGAACCCCAGGCCGTATTCCCCTCATGACCTGCCACCTAACTACCACCCGGGGGCACCCCGACCCAGACCCTCCCCCAAGGGACCAGCCCCCGATGGGGGGGGGTCCCTTGAACACGCCAAAATCCTTGTCCCCCAAATACTCCCTCCCCAGGTCCTCATCCCCCAGGCCCTCTTCCTCATCGCTCCACTCTAACATGGCCGCCACCAGGGCGGAAACTTGGCCCCTCTCGCCCCCCCATCCCCCATCCAAGGGATCTCCTACCCCTCCTGCGCCTGCCCCTGCCCCATCTCCCCGCTCTAAGGGACCCCCCCTTGCCCAAGTACTCATCCAGACAGGACACCAAGTCTCCCCCTCCCTGCCTGCGCCCTCTCCCAGTGGCCAAAAATATCTAGGCCAACCCAATTCAGGCTGGCACCCCCCCTCTCTTGCCCCTCCCTCTTCCCCATCCAGCTCTATGTCATGAGTCTTGCATGGAATCCCCTCCTCCTCACCCGGCCCGCTCCTAATGACTTCCCAACTCCTGTTACTCCTCAGGACACTCCCCCCACCCAACTACGCCCTCCTCTTCCCTCCCGGCATCGACTCTGGCTGACATTTTTTCCTGTCTGGAGAATGCGGGCGGCTCCTCTGACGCCGCCGCTTCCTACCTTTACTCAGACTCGTGGCCCCGTATTTACGCCTGACACGCGACAGGCCGCTTTCCTCTGCCCCGCCCCTCCTAGGCCTGGCCACACTCCCCGCCTTCACCGTTCACGGGCCGGCCAGCGCAACCGGATTGGATGAAGCACCCGCAACCCTCCCCTACCTCCCCCACGCTGACCCTGACGTTGCAGGAGGCCGCACCACAGCAGGCCTAGCCTCCGCCCTCAATGCAGTCGCTCCCCTGAGGCCCAAGCAGCCACGACTCACCTCATGGAGCACGGCCCCCACTGTCCGCCCAGCCCGCGGCGGCGAACACGTGATCGCCGCCACCCCCGCAGAGGCCCGGCGAGGAACACGAGCCGGGCAAGGTGGAGCCTCCCCAACCACCAAATCCAGCCTGCCAGCCAATTTCAGGAGATGCATAGCCTTTCACTAGACATGGTAAGGATTTGCCTAAATGCCGACCAACAAAGAAACCACCACTTATAGGGTTACCAGCCATCAGGTCACCTGAACCTAAAATGGTGGCTGGTAGCTCAAAATGTATCCTTACATAGACATTGTGCTATCTTTGGGCTATTATCAAGCCCAACACAAAATGGCACTCGTTGGACTGCACCACCCTATCTGCCCGGTGGCAGACTTCTCCTTGGTCAGCTGGCTCCGAAACCCCCCTTCTCCCGGGGCCAGCAAGGGGAGCAGCATCTGCACGCGGTGCAGCAGACTTTTCTTTTGCTTCGCTGTTCCGTTCACCTGGCCAGAGGTCTGCGGTGCCTTCCTCCAACCGGGCAGAGACGTTTTAAGGCATGGGCAAAGTGGGCTCTGGCCCAGGGCCCCAGCCTTTCAGGGGGCCCCCTGAGGGAGCTGGCTCTGTTTTCTGCACAGCCCGGCCCTGATAATTTTGAATGATTCTTAAAAAAAATTTTTAATACTATTTTCCTTTAATGTGTTTTTAATACGAGTGATGTGTGGGAGTTTATTTTAGATATTTTGCACAGAAATGTTGCTTGTTTTTCAACAAAACACACAAGGTGATGGACGGAATGTTGCACATTGGCAAAACATTCACCCCCAGTCACAGATCTGGGTTTAATCCATCGTTATTTTGCTCACCACGCCACCCCAGTTCAGACATGGCCATATGCAAATCAGTCTTGACCCTGTGCCTCATGGGAACAGTCCAGCCCGAACTGCCAAGCCATGTCTTCCCTGGACCAGAATCAAGCATCCTAGGACCGGTTTCTGGCTATCAGCCGTCATCAGCCAGGATAGCTTGACTCCAGTGGCGTAGTGAGCACGGGACCCACGTCTGGGCATACCCTTCCCACATAGGGCGAACAGCAAAACACACAAGGTGATGGACGGAATGTTGCACATTGGCAAAACATTCACCCCCAGTCACAGATCTGGGTTTAATCCATCGTTATTTTGCTCACCACGCCACCCCAGTTCAGACATGGCCATATGCAAATCAGTCTTGACCCTGTGCCTCATGGGAACAGTCCAGCCCGAACTGCCAAGCCATGTCTTCCCTGGACCAGAATCAAGCATCCTAGGACCGGTTTCTGGCTATCAGCCGTCATCAGCCAGGATAGCTTGACTCCAGTGGCGTAGTGAGCACGGGACCCACGTCTGGGCATACCCTTCCCACATAGGGCGAACAGCAAAACACACAAGGTGATGGACGGAATGTTGCACATTGGCAAAACATTCACCCCCAGTCACAGATCTGGGTTTAATCCATCGTTATTTTGCTCACCACGCCACCCCAGTTCAGACATGGCCATATGCAAATCAGTCTTGACCCTGTGCCTCATGGGAACAGTCCAGCCCGAACTGCCAAGCCATGTCTTCCCTGGACCAGAATCAATCATCCTAGGACCGGTTTCTGGCTATCAGCCGTCATCAGCCAGGATAGCTTGACTCCAGTGGCGTAGTGAGCACGGGACTCACGTCTGGGCATACCCTTCCCACATATGGCGAACAGCAAAACACACAAGGTGATGGACGGAATGTTGCACATTGGCAAAACATTCACCCCCAGTCACAGATCTGGGTTTAATCCATCGTTATTTTGCTCACCACGCCACCCCAGTTCAGACATGGCCATATGCAAATCAGTCTTGACCCTGTGCCTCATGGGAACAGTCCAGCCCGAACTGCCAAGCCATGTCTTCCCTGGACCAGAATCAAGCATCCTAGGACCGGTTTCTGGCTATCAGCCGTCATCAGCCAGGATAGCTTGACTCCAGTGGCGTAGTGAGCACGGGACCCACGTCTGGGCATACCCTTCCCACATAGGGCGAACAGCAAAACACACAAGGTGATGGACGGAATGTTGCACATTGGCAAAACATTCACCCCCAGTCACAGATCTGGGTTTAATCCATCGTTATTTTGCTCACCACGCCACCCCAGTTCAGACATGGCCATATGCAAATCAGTCTTGACCCTGTGCCTCATGGGAACAGTCCAGCCCGAACTGCCAAGCCATGTCTTCCCTGGACCAGAATCAAGCATCCTAGGACCGGTTTCTGGCTATCAGCCGTCATCAGCCAGGATAGCTTGACTCCAGTGGCGTAGTGAGCACGGGACCCACGTCTGGGCATACCCTTCCCACATAGGGCGAACAGCAAAACACACAAGGTGATGGACGGAATGTTGCACATTGGCAAAACATTCACCCCCAGTCACAGATCTGGGTTTAATCCATCGTTATTTTGCTCACCACGCCACCCCAGTTCAGACATGGCCATATGCAAATCAGTCTTGACCCTGTGCCTCATGGGAACAGTCCAGCCCGAACTGCCAAGCCATGTCTTCCCTGGACCAGAATCAAGCATCCTAGGACCGGTTTCTGGCTATCAGCCGTCATCAGCCAGGATAGCTTGACTCCAGTGGCGTAGTGAGCACGGGACCCACGTCTGGGCATACCCTTCCCACATAGGGCGAACAGCAAAACACACAAGGTGATGGACGGAATGTTGCACATTGGCAAAACATTCACCCCCAGTCACAGATCTGGGTTTAATCCATCGTTATTTTGCTCACCACGCCACCCCAGTTCAGACATGGCCATATGCAAATCAGTCTTGACCCTGTGCCTCATGGGAACAGTCCAGCCCGAACTGCCAAGCCATGTCTTCCCTGGACCAGAATCAAGCATCCTAGGACCGGTTTCTGGCTATCAGCCGTCATCAGCCAGGATAGCTTGACTCCAGTGGCGTAGTGAGCACGGGACCCACGTCTGGGCATACCCTTCCCACATAGGGCGAACAGCAAAACACACATGGTGATGGACGGAATGTTGCACATTGGCAAAACATTCACCCCCAGTCACAGATCTGGGTTTAATCCATCGTTATTTTGCTCACCACGCCACCCCACTTCAGACATGGCCATATGCAAATCAGTCTTGACCCTGTGCCTCATGGGAACAGTCCAGCCCGAACTGCCAAGCCATGTCTTCCCTGGACCAGAATCAAGCATCCTAGGACCGGTTTCTGGCTATCAGCCGTCATCAGCCAGGATAGCTTGACTCCAGTGGCGTAGTGAGCACGGGACTCACGTCTGGGCATACCCTTCCCACATAGGGCGAACAGCAAAACACACAAGGTGATGGACGGAATGTTGCACATTGGCAAAACATTCACCCCCAGTCACAGATCTGGGTTTAATCCATCGTTATTTTGCTCACCACGCCACCCCAGTTCAGACATGGCCATATGCAAATCAGTCTTGACCCTGTGCCTCATGGGAACAGTCCAGCCCGAACTGCCAAGCCATGTCTTCCCTGGACCAGAATCAAGCATCCTAGGACCGGTTTCTGGCTATCAGCCGTCATCAGCCAGGATAGCTTGACTCCAGTGGCGTAGTGAGCACGGGACCCACGTCTGGGCATACCCTTCCCACATAGGGCGAACAGCAAAACACACAAGGTGATGGACGGAATGTTGCACATTGGCAAAACATTCACCCCCAGTCACAGATCTGGGTTTAATCCATCGTTATTTTGCTCACCACGCCACCCCAGTTCAGACATGGCCATATGCAAATCAGTCTTGACCCTGTGCCTCATGGGAACAGTCCAGCCCGAACTGCCAAGCCATGTCTTCCCTGGACCAGAATCAAGCATCCTAGGACCGGTTTCTGGCTATCAGCCGTCATCAGCCAGGATAGCTTGACTCCAGTGGCGTAGTGAGCACGGGACCCACGTCTGGGCATACCCTTCCCACATAGGGCGAACAGCAAAACACACAAGGTGATGGACGGAATGTTGCACATTGGCAAAACATTCACCCCCAGTCACAGATCTGGGTTTAATCCATCGTTATTTTGCTCACCACGCCACCCCAGTTCAGACATGGCCATATGCAAATCAGTCTTGACCCTGTGCCTCATGGGAACAGTCCAGCCCGAACTGCCAAGCCATGTCTTCCCTGGACCAGAATCAAGCATCCTAGGACCGGTTTCTGGCTATCAGCCGTCATCAGCCAGGATAGCTTGACTCCAGTGGCGTAGTGAGCACGGGACCCACGTCTGGGCATACCCTTCCCACATAGGGCGAACAGCAAAACACACATGGTGATGGACGGAATGTTGCACATTGGCAAAACATTCACCCCCAGTCACAGATCTGGGTTTAATCCATCGTTATTTTGCTCACCACGCCACCCCAGTTCAGACATGGCCATATGCAAATCAGTCTTGACCCTGTGCCTCATGGGAACAGTCCAGCCCGAACTGCCAAGCCATGTCTTCCCTGGACCAGAATCAAGCATCCTAGGACCGGTTTCTGGCTATCAGCCGTCATCAGCCAGGATAGCTTGACTCCAGTGGCGTAGTGAGCACGGGACCCACGTCTGGGCATACCCTTCCCACATAGGGCGAACAGCAAAACACACAAGGTGATGGACGGAATGTTGCACATTGGCAAAACATTCACCCCCAGTCACAGATCTGGGTTTAATCCATCGTTATTTTGCTCACCACGCCACCCCAGTTCAGACATGGCCATATGCAAATCAGTCTTGACCCTGTGCCTCATGGGAACAGTCCAGCCCGAACTGCCAAGCCATGTCTTCCCTGGACCAGAATCAAGCATCCTAGGACCGGTTTCTGGCTATCAGCCGTCATCAGCCAGGATAGCTTGACTCCAGTGGCGTAGTGAGCACGGGACCCACGTCTGGGCATACCCTTCCCACATAGGGCGAACAGCAAAACACACAAGGTGATGGACGGAATGTTGCACATTGGCAAAACATTCACCCCCAGTCACAGATCTGGGTTTAATCCATCGTTATTTTGCTCACCACGCCACCCCAGTTCAGACATGGCCATATGCAAATCAGTCTTGACCCTGTGCCTCATGGGAACAGTCCAGCCCGAACTGCCAAGCCATGTCTTCCCTGGACCAGAATCAAGCATCCTAGGACCGGTTTCTGGCTATCAGCCGTCATCAGCCAGGATAGCTTGACTCCAGTGGCGTAGTGAGCACGGGACCCACGTCTGGGCATACCCTTCCCACATAGGGCGAACAGCAAAACACACAAGGTGATGGACGGAATGTTGCACATTGGCAAAACATTCACCCCCAGTCACAGATCTGGGTTTAATCCATCGTTATTTTGCTCACCACGCCACCCCAGTTCAGACATGGCCATATGCAAATCAGTCTTGACCCTGTGCCTCATGGGAACAGTCCAGCCCGAACTGCCAAGCCATGTCTTCCCTGGACCAGAATCAAGCATCCTAGGACCGGTTTCTGGCTATCAGCCGTCATCAGCCAGGATAGCTTGACTCCAGTGGCGTAGTGAGCACGGGACCCACGTCTGGGCATACCCTTCCCACATAGGGCGAACAGCAAAACACACAAGGTGATGGACGGAATGTTGCACATTGGCAAAACATTCACCCCCAGTCACAGATCTGGGTTTAATCCATCGTTATTTTGCTCACCACGCCACCCCAGTTCAGACATGGCCATATGCAAATCAGTCTTGACCCTGTGCCTCATGGGAACAGTCCAGCCCGAACTGCCAAGCCATGTCTTCCCTGGACCAGAATCAAGCATCCTAGGACCGGTTTCTGGCTATCAGCCGTCATCAGCCAGGATAGCTTGACTCCAGTGGCGTAGTGAGCACGGGACCCACGTCTGGGCATACCCTTCCCACATAGGGCGAACAGCAAAACACACAAGGTGATGGACGGAATGTTGCACATTGGCAAAACATTCACCCCCAGTCACAGATCTGGGTTTAATCCATCGTTATTTTGCTCACCACGCCACCCCAGTTCAGACATGGCCATATGCAAATCAGTCTTGACCCTGTGCCTCATGGGAACAGTCCAGCCCGAACTGCCAAGCCATGTCTTCCCTGGACCAGAATCAAGCATCCTAGGACCGGTTTCTGGCTATCAGCCGTCATCAGCCAGGATAGCTTGACTCCAGTGGCGTAGTGAGCACGGGACCCACGTCTGGGCATACCCTTCCCACATAGGGCGAACAGCAAAACACACATGGTGATGGACGGAATGTTGCACATTGGCAAAACATTCACCCCCAGTCACAGATCTGGGTTTAATCCATCGTTATTTTGCTCACCACGCCACCCCACTTCAGACATGGCCATATGCAAATCAGTCTTGACCCTGTGCCTCATGGGAACAGTCCAGCCCGAACTGCCAAGCCATGTCTTCCCTGGACCAGAATCAAGCATCCTAGGACCGGTTTCTGGCTATCAGCCGTCATCAGCCAGGATAGCTTGACTCCAGTGACGTAGTGAGCACGGGACTCACGTCTGGGCATACCCTTCCCACATAGGGCGAACAGCAAAACACACAAGGTGATGGACGGAATGTTGCACATTGGCAAAACATTCACCCCCAGTCACAGATCTGGGTTTAATCCATCGTTATTTTGCTCACCACGCCACCCCAGTTCAGACATGGCCATATGCAAATCAGTCTTGACCCTGTGCCTCATGGGAACAGTCCAGCCCGAACTGCCAAGCCATGTCTTCCCTGGACCAGAATCAAGCATCCTAGGACCGGTTTCTGGCTATCAGCCGTCATCAGCCAGGATAGCTTGACTCCAGTGGCGTAGTGAGCACGGGACCCACGTCTGGGCATACCCTTCCCACATAGGGCGAACAGCAAAACACACAAGGTGATGGACGGAATGTTGCACATTGGCAAAACATTCACCCCCAGTCACAGATCTGGGTTTAATCCATCGTTATTTTGCTCACCACGCCACCCCAGTTCAGACATGGCCATATGCAAATCAGTCTTGACCCTGTGCCTCATGGGAACAGTCCAGCCCGAACTGCCAAGCCATGTCTTCCCTGGACCAGAATCAAGCATCCTAGGACCGGTTTCTGGCTATCAGCCGTCATCAGCCAGGATAGCTTGACTCCAGTGGCGTAGTGAGCACGGGACCCACGTCTGGGCATACCCTTCCCACATAGGGCGAACAGCAAAACACACAAGGTGATGGACGGAATGTTGCACATTGGCAAAACATTCACCCCCAGTCACAGATCTGGGTTTAATCCATCGTTATTTTGCTCACCACGCCACCCCAGTTCAGACATGGCCATATGCAAATCAGTCTTGACCCTGTGCCTCATGGGAACAGTCCAGCCCGAACTGCCAAGCCATGTCTTCCCTGGACCAGAATCAAGCATCCTAGGACCGGTTTCTGGCTATCAGCCGTCATCAGCCAGGATAGCTTGACTCCAGTGGCGTAGTGAGCACGGGACCCACGTCTGGGCATACCCTTCCCACATAGGGCGAACAGCAAAACACACATGGTGATGGACGGAATGTTGCACATTGGCAAAACATTCACCCCCAGTCACAGATCTGGGTTTAATCCATCGTTATTTTGCTCACCACGCCACCCCAGTTCAGACATGGCCATATGCAAATCAGTCTTGACCCTGTGCCTCATGGGAACAGTCCAGCCCGAACTGCCAAGCCATGTCTTCCCTGGACCAGAATCAAGCATCCTAGGACCGGTTTCTGGCTATCAGCCGTCATCAGCCAGGATAGCTTGACTCCAGTGGCGTAGTGAGCACGGGACTCACGTCTGGGCATACCCTTCCCACATAGGGCGAACAGCAAAACACACAAGGTGATGGACGGAATGTTGCACATTGGCAAAACATTCACCCCCAGTCACAGATCTGGGTTTAATCCATCGTTATTTTGCTCACCACGCCACCCCAGTTCAGACATGGCCATATGCAAATCAGTCTTGACCCTGTGCCTCATGGGAACAGTCCAGCCCGAACTGCCAAGCCATGTCTTCCCTGGACCAGAATCAAGCATCCTAGGACCGGTTTCTGGCTATCAGCCGTCATCAGCCAGGATAGCTTGACTCCAGTGGCGTAGTGAGCACGGGACCCACGTCTGGGCATACCCTTCCCACATAGGGCGAACAGCAAAACACACAAGGTGATGGACGGAATGTTGCACATTGGCAAAACATTCACCCCCAGTCACAGATCTGGGTTTAATCCATCGTTATTTTGCTCACCACGCCACCCCAGTTCAGACATGGCCATATGCAAATCAGTCTTGACCCTGTGCCTCATGGGAACAGTCCAGCCCGAACTGCCAAGCCATGTCTTCCCTGGACCAGAATCAAGCATCCTAGGACCGGTTTCTGGCTATCAGCCGTCATCAGCCAGGATAGCTTGACTCCAGTGGCGTAGTGAGCACGGGACCCACGTCTGGGCATACCCTTCCCACATAGGGCGAACAGCAAAACACACAAGGTGATGGACGGAATGTTGCACATTGGCAAAACATTCACCCCCAGTCACAGATCTGGGTTTAATCCATCGTTATTTTGCTCACCACGCCACCCCAGTTCAGACATGGCCATATGCAAATCAGTCTTGACCCTGTGCCTCATGGGAACAGTCCAGCCCGAACTGCCAAGCCATGTCTTCCCTGGACCAGAATCAAGCATCCTAGGACCGGTTTCTGGCTATCAGCCGTCATCAGCCAGGATAGCTTGACTCCAGTGGCGTAGTGAGCACGGGACCCACGTCTGGGCATACCCTTCCCACATAGGGCGAACAGCAAAACACACAAGGTGATGGACGGAATGTTGCACATTGGCAAAACATTCACCCCCAGTCACAGATCTGGGTTTAATCCATCGTTATTTTGCTCACCACGCCACCCCAGTTCAGACATGGCCATATGCAAATCAGTCTTGACCCTGTGCCTCATGGGAACAGTCCAGCCCGAACTGCCAAGCCATGTCTTCCCTGGACCAGAATCAAGCATCCTAGGACCGGTTTCTGGCTATCAGCCGTCATCAGCCAGGATAGCTTGACTCCAGTGGCGTAGTGAGCACGGGACCCACGTCTGGGCACACCCTTCCCACATAGGGCGAACAGCAAAACACACAAGGTGATGGACGGAATGTTGCACATTGGCAAAACATTCACCCCCAGTCACAGATCTGGGTTTAATCCATCGTTATTTTGCTCACCACGCCACCCCAGTTCAGACATGGCCATATGCAAATCAGTCTTGACCCTGTGCCTCATGGGAACAGTCCAGCCCGAACTGCCAAGCCATGTCTTCCCTGGACCAGAATCAAGCATCCTAGGACCGGTTTCTGGCTATCAGCCGTCATCAGCCAGGATAGCTTGACTCCAGTGGCGTAGTGAGCACGGGACCCACGTCTGGGCATACCCTTCCCACATAGGGCGAACAGCAAAACACACAAGGTGATGGACGGAATGTTGCACATTGGCAAAACATTCACCCCCAGTCACAGATCTGGGTTTAATCCATCGTTATTTTGCTCACCACGCCACCCCAGTTCAGACATGGCCATATGCAAATCAGTCTTGACCCTGTGCCTCATGGGAACAGTCCAGCCCGAACTGCCAAGCCATGTCTTCCCTGGACCAGAATCAAGCATCCTAGGACCGGTTTCTGGCTATCAGCCGTCATCAGCCAGGATAGCTTGACTCCAGTGGCGTAGTGAGCACGGGACCCACGTCTGGGCATACCCTTCCCACATAGGGCGAACAGCAAAACACACAAGGTGATGGACGGAATGTTGCACATTGGCAAAACATTCACCCCCAGTCACAGATCTGGGTTTAATCCATCGTTATTTTGCTCACCACGCCACCCCAGTTCAGACATGGCCATATGCAAATCAGTCTTGACCCTGTGCCTCATGGGAACAGTCCAGCCCGAACTGCCAAGCCATGTCTTCCCTGGACCAGAATCAAGCATCCTAGGACCGGTTTCTGGCTATCAGCCGTCATCAGCCAGGATAGCTTGACTCCAGTGGCGTAGTGAGCACGGGACCCACGTCTGGGCATACCCTTCCCACATAGGGCGAACAGCAAAACACACAAGGTGATGGACGGAATGTTGCACATTGGCAAAACATTCACCCCCAGTCACAGATCTGGGTTTAATCCATCGTTATTTTGCTCACCACGCCACCCCAGTTCAGACATGGCCATATGCAAATCAGTCTTGACCCTGTGCCTCATGGGAACAGTCCAGCCCGAACTGCCAAGCCATGTCTTCCCTGGACCAGAATCAAGCATCCTAGGACCGGTTTCTGGCTATCAGCCGTCATCAGCCAGGATAGCTTGACTCCAGTGGCGTAGTGAGCACGGGACCCACGTCTGGGCATACCCTTCCCACATAGGGCGAACAGCAAAACACACAAGGTGATGGACGGAATGTTGCACATTGGCAAAACATTCACCCCCAGTCACAGATCTGGGTTTAATCCATCGTTATTTTGCTCACCACGCCACCCCAGTTCAGACATGGCCATATGCAAATCAGTCTTGACCCTGTGCCTCATGGGAACAGTCCAGCCCGAACTGCCAAGCCATGTCTTCCCTGGACCAGAATCAAGCATCCTAGGACCGGTTTCTGGCTATCAGCCGTCATCAGCCAGGATAGCTTGACTCCAGTGGCGTAGTGAGCACGGGACCCACGTCTGGGCATACCCTTCCCACATAGGGCGAACAGCAAAACACACAAGGTGATGGACGGAATGTTGCACATTGGCAAAACATTCACCCCCAGTCACAGATCTGGGTTTAATCCATCGTTATTTTGCTCACCACGCCACCCCAGTTCAGACATGGCCATATGCAAATCAGTCTTGACCCTGTGCCTCATGGGAACAGTCCAGCCCGAACTGCCAAGCCATGTCTTCCCTGGACCAGAATCAAGCATCCTAGGACCGGTTTCTGGCTATCAGCCGTCATCAGCCAGGATAGCTTGACTCCAGTGGCGTAGTGAGCACGGGACCCACGTCTGGGCATACCCTTCCCACATAGGGCGAACAGCAAAACACACAAGGTGATGGACGGAATGTTGCACATTGGCAAAACATTCACCCCCAGTCAACATCCCTAAAAATGTTCCTTTTTCATGAAAAGAGGACCTTGGTTGCAGAGATTATTTGCAATAATACTAGTGAGCTGCTGCTGTATTATGATGTGGAAAACACACATCACTGTCCCTGAAAATTATATAGAAACACATTTAGAATGTGGAGCAGTGTGCCTGTGCAGTGTCGGTCACCTGGCCAAAGGGAGTGAAAAAGCAGAAATTTGTTCACAAATGTAAAGCTGTTCCGAATCAAGGCCCCAAAAATATGTTTGGCCCAGGGCCCCCAAAATCCTTAAGATGTCCCTGCAACCGGGGTGGGCATGGCGTGATGCCGAGGGCTAATTTCACCAGGCCGGAGGTCTGCAGTGTCTTTCTCTGGCTGGGGTGAGAGTGTCTGAAATGCAGAGGCAACCAGCTGATCGAACAGGCTCTCAGCAAAGCAGGAAAAATGAAATAATTACAGCAGTCTGTCTGCTGGCTTATTCATTCTGTTAGGCGTACTGCAGGCTTATCTGTGGTCATTTTTTATAATAAAAACAAAGCTTTTCTATTGGTTTCCAGTGTTCTGACTTTAAACAGTTTTTTTACCTATGGATTAAACCTGTGTTTGCATTTTCTGTGCAGTTGTCCTGGACCGTTTTTGGCTTGGGTACATCTTGAGTCACTATGTGAATCATCACAGCGAGAGGGACGAGGCGGTAATAGCATTATTCTGAGTCCTTCTCTAGCTGTGATGGTCCTCCCTCCTGCCCTATCGACCTGTCCATCTGTGTGCTGTTTGGGCTTGGAACGGAACAGGAAGTAAGGAGGGGATTTTTTACGTTGGAAGTGGATTTGTGAATGGAGGCACAGGGACCTGACTATGTGATTCATCACGGCAAGAGTGGACTCAGAGTAATGCTAATACCGATAAGTAAACGCAACATTACTGAACTGGGGTTTTTAATAAGCAGGAGCATGTATGTTTGTGAGGGCTACAGCCGGTGGTTGTAGAGTGCGATTGATATACCCATCATTCCTGGAGTTGAGGTGGCAGCTCCAATGTCTGCACAGACTAGACATTATTTGCGGTACCAGAGGTGTAAAGGGGCGCCATTGAGATATTTTGATTTCCACAGTGATTTACCTGCACCGCGCAACATTTTATATTTTCAGGGTCAGTGCTGTAAGTCACAGTACAAAGAGGCTATCTTGTTACAAACTCGCATTCTGCCACATAAAATATTCCCTTTCATAGGTAAGACCCCCACAGGCACCGATGAGGCTGAGATTTATCCATGGCCTTGCTCCTCACAGTTTATAAGTGCCTGGGAAGGCTGTGTAAATCTGCTACTGAAAGCCTCCTTCAGCTCCTACTTGAAAGTGATGTCTCCATAGAGCAGAGGTCTTCAAACTTTTGGATGCCGAGACCCCCCTGTCAACATTTTGAAACGTAAGGACCCCCTCCTGACAAACATTTCTAGAACTTGATACTCCTCATTATCGATAACCATACACACCCCCAGTTCCCACAGAAAATCATTTTTACAGTGGGGAAATATTATTTAACAGTGTTTAGCAAGTCAAAGGTTTGTGGGTGACAAATCAACAGTAAAAACAGTCCACCAGACCACAAAACAGGCCAGCAAGCAGCCACAAAAAGCCAACACACTGACCTGCCTGGCCACCCCTTTGGGCACTGCCAGACTGTCCTGTAGGCAGGGCTACTGGAATTATGAGGCAAGGGAGGACCAAATTATGTGGCAGTTTTAAACTTGTAAAGGCTGAGCTGTATTAGTGTTTTGCAAGGAATGGGAAACTGCATGCATTTGTGCTTGCTGCAGACCATATTTGTGGTCATAGCACAGAAATTAACAGTAAAAACAGTCCACCAGACCATACAACAGGCGAGCAAGTAGCAAAAAAATAAAAACGCCCACACACTGACCTGATTGGCCATCCCTTTGGGCACTGCCTGCCTGCCCTACAGGCAGGGCTACTGGAATTATGAGGCAGGGGAGGGCCAAATTATGCAGGAGGGTTGATTGAGTTGTGTGGTAAGAAAATGTAAATAATGCTATGTGATGCATATTTTGGGATAGTATTGCTTCATTATTTTGACATTTTTTAAACAGGGTAACACTAAGCAAAGATTTCACCTCATCAGTACCAGTTTATAACCAAAATACAGCAATAAACAACAGAAAGATGTATAGTCATCATTTGTGAAGGGCCTTCCACTCTGCAGTGTCGCCACATTAGAAGCTCACCTGGCCCTGGCCGGGAGCAGCACGGGTCCCTTAAAACCCTGGCGGTCTTGTGCAGAGTTAAGCAGTTCACACACACCTCTTTCCTCCCACCCCGTCCCCTTTATCCCTCTCCCTTTGCAGGCCATTTTCTTTCACCCCTTTTTACAACTTCTGAACTCTCCCCATTCAACCTCTCACTGCACCTTTAATCATCTCTCGCTGTTCTGTTTTTTCAATACCCTCATCTCTAACAGTATCTCCTATTTATCTCATGGCCTCCCTGGCCCTGTCTCCTCTCTCAACCCTCATCACTTCTCATTCACCTCAAGTCTCTCCCTTCAAATTTCTGTCTTATCTATTTGTATCTTACACTTCTCCAGTCCCGCCATTCATCGTTCCCATCTCTCCTTTGTTCTTCCACACCTTCTTGAACTAACGTTCCTCTCTCCTGTTACCTCAGCACCCACCCCAGTACTCCCTCTATTCCCCTTTCGCTGCTCTCCCTCACCCACGTCGCAACAAATTCTCTTTATACCTCATGGATCACCTCTCAGCTATCTTCTCTCACCCTTTAATGGTAGCTCTCCTCTCTGCCTTCACCTTTCTCTCACACTCACCTCTCCTCTTGTGTTTCCGCACTTCCTTCGCCACTTCACATTTCTCTTCATCCCTGACCTCTCAAATTGAATTCTCTGACTCCCTTGCTGCCCTCCTCACTTCTCTCCTCTGTCTTCTCTCATCTGTCTTCTCCCATCCCGTCTCCTCTCACCCCTCACACGTCTCTCACCTTGCCTCTCCTCACTTCTCTCACATCATCCACCCCTTCTCTCCAGTCCCCTCCCACACCTGCATCCCGCCTCTCACCGCTAGCTCCACACCTCTCTCCTTGACTCCCAATCGGCCTCGCATACCCCCATCTCCTGTCAGTTAAAGTATGTCTGGCCCTGTCTTTCAATACCTAATAATCACACACAGACAGTGCCTTGTCGGTCCAGGCTCCTCCCCTTCATCCCTACAGTGTTATCCCCCTTCAAAACCCTCCTCTGGCCCAACCAAGCACACTGCCCTTCTGCCAGCTGCATGATGGCAGTGCCATTTCTAAAGGGGGAAGAGCACCTGCAGCCTTCACCACAGCAGCACTGGCCCAACCCTGCCTCGGGAAGAAAGTAAAAGGCACACCCCTAGCACACAACATGTGACGCCTCTGGTTGGATTCTCCTTATTTTCATATGTTGAATACTCAATGATAACACATGATTGAGTTTTCTTAAGAATGGCTAGTTTTGTGTTCAAAAACCTTTTTTGTTTGAAAAGATTGTTCTTTCCGGTGGCGCAGGTGGGAGTGTGACTGCCTACCTTGGGAACTATAAAGCACAGATGGAAGTGTCAGATTGAAAAGCATGTGGGATAACATTGCAATAAAAGTCGAATAACAGATATCAGTAAGTGAAACTCGTGCTATTTACCAAATGTAACTGGCTTGGTAGATGCCAGTGGGACAGTGCACAGTGGGGTTTTAAGGTGTGTAGGCAGTTGTCGGGGAGAACTGAGCTGATTGATGTGCCCTGCACAGGTGCACAACGCCCATTTGGCTCAAAGGGCTTCAGCTCCCCCTCCACCCCTCCTCGTGTGTGTCAGCCCGGGCTGCGACAGCTTCCCGGGCACACACACAGACAGTTTTTGAGCTGTTGTGGTCTGGCATCTGTCTCACTGCAGCCTCACCCCAGTACTTCACAGGTCTTTAAAAGACCATTTACATGTTAACGAGGCTTTGTTGTTCTTTCACCCCTTCTTAGAGCACCTGCATCTTCAATCTGCCAATTGCTAAAAGAATTACCCCCTCGAAGGTTTTATTAGCCCCCCCCTGAAACTTGACTCTAGTTGCGCCTCTAGCCCTGCATGCACACTACCAGGGAAGCAAGTACACAGAGAAGTGTGACCTACACAGGGATTTCCATTTGCACATAGTGCATTTACCTCTGGGGTCTGGTCCTTAGCTTTTGTTAAGAATAGCTAATTTTGTCTTCGAAAAACCCTTTTTGTTTCAAAAGATTGGTCTTTCCGGTGGCGCAGGTGGGAGTCTGACTGCCTCCCCCCTTCCTCCCCTCCCCCTCCAACTCCACCCTACCCCAGAGCCCAGGATAGCCTATGTGGCCTTTCCCCAAGCCAAAACGGAGGTCAGAGTTCGGCAACAGATTACAGCGAGGGCAGAGCAGAGGAATTTCAAAGACAGCAGTGGGGAAAGGGCGGGCGTGAAAATAAAGGAGTGTTTTGGATTCCAATTCCAGGCAGAAGTGCAACCGGGAATGCGCGACCCCCTATCTTTGACTCCAGGGCCCCCCTGGGGGTCGCGCCCCACAGATTGAAGACCCCTGCCATAGAGACATGACAGAGATTGAAAATGCTGCTTGCATTATCTGTGCCTAACTTGGCTGGTGAAGAGTTATACATTAAGCTACAGAGTAGACTGCAATGAGGAGAGGAGCCGTTTGATTACATTTATGAATGAATTCAAGAAGGAAATAAGGAATATATAATAATCCCTGTGATGGGCATATGCTTCTGTGGTGGATTATAATGGTCATTTAGATGTAGATAAATAGTTAATGATATACTCTACTCACCGTCCGCCTAGAGGAGTATCAACTGTATGTAGCTAATTACAACCTCATCCATCTTCCTCGCCACAGTTATTTGCAGAATGAGCGTTCGCTCTCGTGAACAGAAGCCTCCAAGCAAAAAATGATTTTTCCCCATTCTTCCAAGATGGCTGACTTCCTCTTCCTTCTAGATAATTTAAAATGGGAGTCGACCAACTCCTCCTCCTGTTTTTAGTTTTATGTCCTGAAGAATCTCAAGCAAGTTTTCAGGTAAGTCATTATAAGATACTGGGTGAAGTCTTGCTCTAGCAAACTCGCAGTTTTGTCCCATCAAAAGGGATATTCATTGGAAGAGACTTGTGAAGCAGCTGCCTTCCAGGGTCTTAAGTGCAGTTGTATTCTTGCTTGAATGGAAGAACCTGCTAGTGAAGCCGCAGCATTCAAGGAATCGTACAAAATGTCTGAAAGCATCCTCACTTCCTGCTCCATTAACACCAGAGTTGGTGTAAGGTGTGCCCCTGTTCCATCAACTCCGCTAGGCTTTAAAAATCCTTTATGGGGGACTGTATCGCATAATAGGAATATGCTGCAGCCTTGGTAGCAAAATTTGATGCTGCATATGTGCACTATACTGCAATGTCCACCCTCTTGCCTACTGGTCCTGGTGGGACAGCCTAGTAAAAAATAATTGTTCCTTGTGAGACTAAACCTGCCATTAAGGAATCTACTTTTACAGTCACTGGGTAGTCAGTAGAAACATTACGGATTGGATACTTCTCTGTCAGCTATCTGGGAAATGAATGCTTATCCATCTCCTTCTATTCAACAGCAGGGCCTCAATGTTTTTAGGCATTTTTGAGACTGCTACTACAGGCCCTCGAGCCTTAATACTGAAACTCCAACAAGTCGTCAGAAATATTTATCTTCTTTGAGTCCGCTAATGCAGGACTTCACAATAGAGGTATGCGAGTCTGCTAGAGCAAAACTTCACCCAGTATCTTATAATGACTAACCTCCCTATTCCTTTCCATCCCAGGTCAGAGAGTTTTCTCCGGTTCTGTGTAAACAATCAGCATTACCAGTTCCAGGTACTCCCATTCGGGCTCTCCTCTTCACCAGGGGAGAACCCAAAAGTGTTAACTCGGATAGTGGGAGTCATTTGTAATAGAGAAATTCAAGTTTTTTTCCTAACTGGATAACTGGCTAGTTTCTGCTTCTTTGTTTTCCAGGCCAACCTTCATGTGCAAGAAGTGTGCAAGACCCTTCAAGAACATGGACTCCTGATGGTTTACAAGAAGTTGTGTCTAACTCTTATGCAGGACTTGCACTTTATAGGTTCACATTTCAAGACAGATGTGGGTCATGTGTTTCTATCGGTGGAAAGTAGGCAGAAGTTGAGGACACAGATCATGGACTTGCTCAAGCAGAAGGCTTCTTCTGCAAGACAATGGCTAAGACTGCAGGGGCAGATGGTCTAGTCAATCAGTTTTTTTTTTTCCTGGGTCTGTCTACATATGTACCCGATGATCAAATATCTGTTAGCCCATTGGTTACCCAGTTCACAGGAGTACGAGCAGAGGATTCCAGTCTCAAAGAAAGTCCAATGGTCCTTGCACAGTTGGTTGATGGAGCACAACCTATCCAAGGGTCTTCTTTTCCATGTAGTACTCTCAAGAGTTCTGATAACGGATGCCATTAAGCTAGAGTATGGTGCCACGTTAGACTCTTGGGCAATTCAGGGGCAGTGGACCAGCCCTCAGGCCTCTAACTTCAAACAGCTCAAGGCAGTCCATCTGGCTCGGATGGAATTTGCTCCTCACTTGCTAGGCCATGATGTTCAGATAAGAACAGACAACTGAGTGGAAAGGAGTACATCCACCACCAGGGAGGTTGCAGAGGGGAATCCCTTTACCTATTGACCCAGGAGACTTACTTCTAGGCAGAACACAATCTCAGTTCTCCGAGAGCAGTGTATCTGCCAGGGTCGGAAAATTGTGCAGCGGACAAATTAATGAAGGGTTTTCCCTCCAATGGTTTCCTTATCTTTTTCAAGAAATGTGTTCCACCAGTTGCAGAAGAGGTCTAGGTGGCCGATGATAGACCTTTTTGCCAGCAAGGAGAATGCTCTATTTCCATGCTTCTGCACAATTATTTCCTGTCCAGAGGCATGGAAAGTGGACACTGTGTCATTCAGATGGCTGGCGGAGTTCCTCTACGCATTCCCTCTCACTCCCATGATACTCACAGTGCTCCAAAAGATCAGGATGCAAAAAGCTCCAGACATTCTGGCAGTTCTAGGTTTGCAGAGACGCCCTTGGTGTCCCTTGTTGCTTCAGTTGCCAGTTCAAACTAATTGGGTAATTCCTTTACATTCTTACCCTCTATTTGGTTCTCCCATTCCCCTGTCGATGCTGCAGACAATCCGCCTTCAAGATTTGACGTTGAGAGGGTAAATCTCTCCTCAAAAGGATGTTCTACTGAGGTAGTAGTAAAAATTCAGAAGTCTACCCTCAAAGCCTATTCCAGGAATTGGATGATCTTTGTCAATGGTGCAAGGAGAAGGGTTATAATTTAGTGTCTGTAGACCCTAATAAAGTATTGGATTTTTTATTGGGTGGTTTTATGTTGGAGCTTGATTCTTCAACTTTCTGCGCTCCATCCCATATTCGGGTTATTCTGCTACATCCATTTTGTAGAGGCTTTGTTCAAGTAACAGGAGGAAGATTTGGTCGACTTACTTTTTATTCTACGTAGAAGGAAGAGCACGTCTGCCATCGTGGAGGGATGGGAAAAGGCTACAGACCTAATTTTTTTGGTTCTGTTCACAAGAGCTAATGCTGATTCTGTAATTGACTGTGGCGAGGAATACTGGGAATCTGAGTAATGAAGATTACCAGTAACTAACCAAGGCATTCTCAGAGCTGCAGTTTGATGTTAAGGAAAGAGCATTTCTATAGCGCATTCCAACCACCTCTCTGGTCTCAAAGTGCTTTTGGAATTTAAGTGATGCTTTAATAGTGAACTTTATATTGTATGAAAAAAGTAAGTAAGCCTTTAGTCTTGGGTCAGTACTAGGTTGAAAATGCAAGGGCGAAGGCTCAGCGGTCAATCCAAAACTATGCAGGTATCGGGTTTAGAAAGGGGAGGGGGCACTGTTAAATGCAAAAACGCCACCATTGCACGGCTAAGGGTAGTTTGTAATGCAGCACGACCAGTGCTGGATATAATGTGGTAGTAGGTGGCAGTGTTTAAAGCAGCATGGCCACTGCTGTGGTTAGGATGGCATGGCTAAGGGGCAGTGTTTAATGCATCATGGTTAGTACTGAGGTGTGGGTGGCAGGGGCAGATTGAGGGGGATATGTACAAGGAAGTGGAGGAGAGCGGCGTTAGCCTTCCTGGCTTAACGCCTCTCTCCTCCACTTCTGAAACGCAAGGCTGTACCATATTTACAAGAATGTGGTGCAGCCTTGCGTTTCCCCCTGCGATGGCGCTAAGTTTAGCAACTTAGCGCCAACGCAGGCACCCTTGCACCAGAGTGCAAGGGTGTCTGTGTGTCCCTTCCTGCACATAAACAATCCTAGAAATGCCATCCTGTCACTTTCATGCGTGCTGCTTCATGCAGCACACATGAAAGTGACAAAATGGCATTTTTAAAAAAGTTTGTTTATGTGCAGGAAGGGACACCTTCCTACACATAAACCAACAATGGCAGTTTGCTTTTCCATGTGTGCTGCACAAGGTAGCACACAAGGAAAAAGCAAAAATGAGGAGAAATGATGCATTTCTCCTCGGTTCGCCATCTTAAGACCAGTTTTTACCTGGTCTTAATTTTGGCGCTGCCTCCTATGTACGCCACCCTTGTACATAGGGGGCAGCGTCAAAATGAATGGGTGTTGCGGTGGAACGCCCACCGCAACACCCACTGCCCACCCCTTTCACGCTAAGCATAGCGTGAAAGGGGGCCTTATGTACAAGGCAGCGTTAAGCCACGTTAATGGGCTTAACGCTGCCTTGTACATATGGCGCAGCCCCTATCGCCACCAAAACGTCAATATAGGTGACGTTGTGGTGGCGATAGGGGCTTGTACATACGCCCCTGACTGTTTAATGCTTTATGCCAGTACCGGCGTCAGGGTGAAAGGGCTAGGCCAGAGTTTAATGTTGTGTTACCAGTACTACTGATGAGAAGGTTAAGTAGCGGTATCAGCATGGTCAGTACTGGAATGAACACAGCATAGGCAGCTCCCAGGGCTTTATGCAGCATGGTCAGTAGTGGTATTAGAATGGCATGCCGGGGTGGAGTGGGCACAGCACGACTAAGGCTGGTTATGTTATGTGCCTTGGTGAGTACTGCGGTTAGGATAGCAGGGCCAAAGCCAGTGTTTAATGCTGCATGGCCAGCACTTCAGTTAGGATTTCAGAACGGGGGCAGTGTTTAATGCTGCATGGCCAGCACTTCAGTTAGGATTTCAGAACGGGGGCAGTGTTTAATGCTGCATGGCCAGCACTTCAGTTAGGATTTCAGAACGGGGCAGTGTTTAATGCTGCATGGCCAGCACTTCAGTTAGGATTTCAGAACGGGGGCAGTGTTTAATGCTGCATGGCCAGCACTTCAGTTAGGATTTCAGAACGGGGGCAGTGTTTAATGCTGCATGGCCAGCACTTCAGTTAGGATTTCAGAACGGGGCAGTGTTTAATGCTGCATGGCCAGCACTTCAGTTAGGATTTCAGAACGGGGGCAGTGTTTAATGCTGCATGGCCAGCACTTCAGTTAGGATTTCAGAACGGGGCAGTGTTTAATGCTGCATGGCCAGCACTTCAGTTAGGATTTCAGAACGGGGGCAGTGTTTAATGCTGCATGGCCAGCACTTCAGTTAGGATTTCAGAACGGGGGCAGTGTTTAATGCTGCATGGCCAGCACTTCAGTTAGGATTTCAGAACGGGGGCAGTGTTTAATGCTGCATGGCCAGCACTTCAGTTAGGATTTCAGAACGGGGCAGTGTTTAATGCTGCATGGCCAGCACTTCAGTTAGGATTTCAGAACGGGGGCAGTGTTTAATGCTGCATGGCCAGCACTTCAGTTAGGATTTCAGAACGGGGGCAGTGTTTAATGCTGCATGGCCAGCACTTCAGTTAGGATTTCAGAACGGGGGCAGTGTTTAATGCTGCATGGCCAGCACTTCAGTTAGGATTTCAGAACGGGGGCAGTGTTTAATGCTGCATGGCCAGCACTTCAGTTAGGATTTCAGAACGGGGGCAGTGTTTAATGCTGCATGGCCAGCACTTCAGTTAGGATTTCAGAACGGGGCAGTGTTTAATGCTGCATGGCCAGCACTTCAGTTAGGATTTCAGAACGGGGGCAGTGTTTAATGCTGCATGGCCAGCACTTCAGTTAGGATTTCAGAACGGGGGCAGTGTTTAATGCTGCATGGCCAGCACTTCAGTTAGGATTTCAGAACGGGGGCAGTGTTTAATGCTGCATGGCCAGCACTTCAGTTAGGATTTCAGAACGGGGGCAGTGTTTAATGCTGCATGGCCAGCACTTCAGTTAGGATTTCAGAACGGGGGCAGTGTTTAATGCTGCATGGCCAGCACTTCAGTTAGGATTTCAGAACGGGGGCAGTGTTTAATGCTGCATGGCCAGCACTTCAGTTAGGATTTCAGAACGGGGCAGTGTTTAATGCTGCATGGCCAGCACTTCAGTTAGGATTTCAGAACGGGGGCAGTGTTTAATGCTGCATGGCCAGCACTTCAGTTAGGATTTCAGAACGGGGGCAGTGTTTAATGCTGCATGGCCAGCACTTCAGTTAGGATTTCAGAACGGGGCAGTGTTTAATGCTGCATGGCCAGCACTTCAGTTAGGATTTCAGAACGGGGGCAGTGTTTAATGCTGCATGGCCAGCACTTCAGTTAGGATTTCAGAACGGGGGCAGTGTTTAATGCTGCATGGCCAGCACTTCAGTTAGGATTTCAGAACGGGGGCAGTGTTTAATGCTGCATGGCCAGCACTTCAGTTAGGATTTCAGAACGGGGGCAGTGTTTAATGCTGCATGGCCAGCACTTCAGTTAGGATTTCAGAACGGGGCAGTGTTTAATGCTGCATGGCCAGCACTTCAGTTAGGATTTCAGAACGGGGGCAGTGTTTAATGCTGCATGGCCAGCACTTCAGTTAGGATTTCAGAACGGGGCAGTGTTTAATGCTGCATGGCCAGCACTTCAGTTAGGATTTCAGAACGGGGGCAGTGTTTAATGCTGCATGGCCAGCACTTCAGTTAGGATTTCAGAACGGGGGCAGTGTTTAATGCTGCATGGCCAGCACTTCAGTTAGGATTTCAGAACGGGGCAGTGTTTAATGCTGCATGGCCAGCACTTCAGTTAGGATTTCAGAACGGGGGCAGTGTTTAATGCTGCATGGCCAGCACTTCAGTTAGGATTTCAGAACGGGGGCAGTGTTTAATGCTGCATGGCCAGCACTTCAGTTAGGATTTCAGAACGGGGGCAGTGTTTAATGCTGCATGGCCAGCACTTCAGTTAGGATTTCAGAACGGGGGCAGTGTTTAATGCTGCATGGCCAGCACTTCAGTTAGGATTTCAGAACGGGGCAGTGTTTAATGCTGCATGGCCAGCACTTCAGTTAGGATTTCAGAACGGGGGCAGTGTTTAATGCTGCATGGCCAGCACTTCAGTTAGGATTTCAGAACGGGGGCAGTGTTTAATGCTGCATGGCCAGCACTTCAGTTAGGATTTCAGAACGGGGGCAGTGTTTAATGCTGCATGGCCAGCACTTCAGTTAGGATTTCAGAACGGGGGCAGTGTTTAATGCTGCATGGCCAGCACTTCAGTTAGGATTTCAGAACGGGGGCAGTGTTTAATGCTGCATGGCCAGCACTTCAGTTAGGATTTCAGAACGGGGGCAGTGTTTAATGCTGCATGGCCAGCACTTCAGTTAGGATTTCAGAACGGGGGCAGTGTTTAATGCTGCATGGCCAGCACTTCAGTTAGGATTTCAGAACGGGGGCAGTGTTTAATGCTGCATGGCCAGCACTTCAGTTAGGATTTCAGAACGGGGGCAGTGTTTAATGCTGCATGGCCAGCACTTCAGTTAGGATTTCAGAACGGGGGCAGTGTTTAATGCTGCATGGCCAGCACTTCAGTTAGGATTTCAGAACGGGGGCAGTGTTTAATGCTGCATGGCCAGCACTTCAGTTAGGATTTCAGAACGGGGGCAGTGTTTAATGCTGCATGGCCAGCACTTCAGTTAGGATTTCAGAACGGGGGCAGTGTTTAATGCTGCATGGCCAGCACTTCAGTTAGGATTTCAGAACGGGGGCAGTGTTTAATGCTGCATGGCCAGCACTTCAGTTAGGATTTCAGAACGGGGGCAGTGTTTAATGCTGCATGGCCAGCACTTCAGTTAGGATTTCAGAACGGGGGCAGTGTTTAATGCTGCATGGCCAGCACTTCAGTTAGGATTTCAGAACGGGGCAGTGTTTAATGCTGCATGGCCAGCACTTCAGTTAGGATTTCAGAACGGGGGCAGTGTTTAATGCTGCATGGCCAGCACTTCAGTTAGGATTTCAGAACGGGGGCAGTGTTTAATGCTGCATGGCCAGCACTTCAGTTAGGATTTCAGAACAGGGGCAGTGTTTAATGCTGCATGGCCAGCACTTCAGTTAGGATTTCAGAACGGGGGCAGTGTTTAATGCTGCATGGCCAGCACTTCAGTTAGGATTTCAGAACGGGGGCAGTGTTTAATGCTGCATGGCCAGCACTTCAGTTAGGATTTCAGAACGGGGGCAGTGTTTAATGCTGCATGGCCAGCACTTCAGTTAGGATTTCAGAACGGGGGCAGTGTTTAATGCTGCATGGCCAGCACTTCAGTTAGGATTTCAGAACGGGGCAGTGTTTAATGCTGCATGGCCAGCACTTCAGTTAGGATTTCAGAACGGGGGCAGTGTTTAATGCTGCATGGCCAGCACTTCAGTTAGGATTTCAGAACGGGGGCAGTGTTTAATGCTGCATGGCCAGCACTTCAGTTAGGATTTCAGAACGGGGCAGTGTTTAATGCTGCATGGCCAGCACTTCAGTTAGGATTTCAGAACGGGGGCAGTGTTTAATGCTGCATGGCCAGCACTTCAGTTAGGATTTCAGAACGGGGCAGTGTTTAATGCTGCATGGCCAGCACTTCAGTTAGGATTTCAGAACGGGGGCAGTGTTTAATGCTGCATGGCCAGCACTTCAGTTAGGATTTCAGAACGGGGGCAGTGTTTAATGCTGCATGGCCAGCACTTCAGTTAGGATTTCAGAACGGGGGCAGTGTTTAATGCTGCATGGCCAGCACTTCAGTTAGGATTTCAGAACGGGGGCAGTGTTTAATGCTGCATGGCCAGCACTTCAGTTAGGATTTCAGAACGGGGCAGTGTTTAATGCTGCATGGCCAGCACTTCAGTTAGGATTTCAGAACGGGGGCAGTGTTTAATGCTGCATGGCCAGCACTTCAGTTAGGATTTCAGAACGGGGGCAGTGTTTAATGCTGCATGGCCAGCACTTCAGTTAGGATTTCAGAACGGGGCAGTGTTTAATGCTGCATGGCCAGCACTTCAGTTAGGATTTCAGAACGGGGGCAGTGTTTAATGCTGCATGGCCAGCACTTCAGTTAGGATTTCAGAACGGGGGCAGTGTTTAATGCTGCATGGCCAGCACTTCAGTTAGGATTTCAGAACGGGGGCAGTGTTTAATGCTGCATGGCCAGCACTTCAGTTAGGATTTCAGAACGGGGCAGTGTTTAATGCTGCATGGCCAGCACTTCAGTTAGGATTTCAGAACGGGGGCAGTGTTTAATGCTGCATGGCCAGCACTTCAGTTAGGATTTCAGAACGGGGGCAGTGTTTAATGCTGCATGGCCAGCACTTCAGTTAGGATTTCAGAACGGGGGCAGTGTTTAATGCTGCATGGCCAGCACTTCAGTTAGGATTTCAGAACGGGGCAGTGTTTAATGCTGCATGGCCAGCACTTCAGTTAGGATTTCAGAACGGGGGCAGTGTTTAATGCTGCATGGCCAGCACTTCAGTTAGGATTTCAGAACGGGGGCAGTGTTTAATGCTGCATGGCCAGCACTTCAGTTAGGATTTCAGAACGGGGGCAGTGTTTAATGCTGCATGGCCAGCACTTCAGTTAGGATTTCAGAACGGGGGCAGTGTTTAATGCTGCATGGCCAGCACTTCAGTTAGGATTTCAGAACGGGGGCAGTGTTTAATGCTGCATGGCCAGCACTTCAGTTAGGATTTCAGAACGGGGCAGTGTTTAATGCTGCATGGCCAGCACTTCAGTTAGGATTTCAGAACGGGGGCAGTGTTTAATGCTGCATGGCCAGCACTTCAGTTAGGATTTCAGAACGGGGCAGTGTTTAATGCTGCATGGCCAGCACTTCAGTTAGGATTTCAGAACGGGGGCAGTGTTTAATGCTGCATGGCCAGCACTTCAGTTAGGATTTCAGAACGGGGGCAGTGTTTAATGCTGCATGGCCAGCACTTCAGTTAGGATTTCAGAACGGGGCAGTGTTTAATGCTGCATGGCCAGCACTTCAGTTAGGATTTCAGAACGGGGGCAGTGTTTAATGCTGCATGGCCAGCACTTCAGTTAGGATTTCAGAACGGGGGCAGTGTTTAATGCTGCATGGCCAGCACTTCAGTTAGGATTTCAGAACGGGGGCAGTGTTTAATGCTGCATGGCCAGCACTTCAGTTAGGATTTCAGAACGGGGGCAGTGTTTAATGCTGCATGGCCAGCACTTCAGTTAGGATTTCAGAACGGGGGCAGTGTTTAATGCTGCATGGCCAGCACTTCAGTTAGGATTTCAGAACGGGGCAGTGTTTAATGCTGCATGGCCAGCACTTCAGTTAGGATTTCAGAACGGGGGCAGTGTTTAATGCTGCATGGCCAGCACTTCAGTTAGGATTTCAGAACGGGGGCAGTGTTTAATGCTGCATGGCCAGCACTTCAGTTAGGATTTCAGAACGGGGGCAGTGTTTAATGCTGCATGATAGGCAGTAGTAGTAGATGAAGTTACGGTGACAGTGTGGAGCATGCGTATGGCAACGTTCACTACAGTGAATAAAATGGAAGTGCTGAGGTTTATAGTGTAGAATGCGTCATAGCCAGACGGAGAGGGGGCTTAGCAGCCAGAGCAAGAACGATTTTTAAGGCAGTAATGCCAGTATTAAGGAAACTGTGAGTGATAATGAAGCTGGCTATTTCACGCAGAAGACACACTCTTTTAACCCAAGTGTCCCCTTTCACTTTCACTGAACCGCGAGGGCACAGGATTTAAATTACGTCATTATCAGTGCTTTAAATGGGCCGGTACCAGGGCACGAGTCGGGGGTCCACGCGGGTGGACGGCGTCCCCCCACTTATTTCACAGGGGGGACGCCGTCCACCCTGCCAAGAAGTTGGGCCCCACTGATAAAGATGCTGAATTCGTCCCAGTGTAATATCTAAACACCGGGACACTTTCAGCAGCGCCTGCAGTTGTTATCTGCTTTCGATCGGCAACAACATGCAGGCAGGGACGGGGCTCTCTTATTTCTAACTCCTGCTGGTTCTTAACAAAGGCCGAGTCTGAGGGGTCATCAGGCCTCCTTTTGCTCGAGACCCCTGGCTGGCAGCAGTCAGGAGCCTCACACCCAGAAGCAAATGCAGCAGAGGAGAAACAAAGGCTCACACCTTGTTAGCACTTCACACATACTGAAGAGAGGCAGCTTTTCACTTTGTTCAGGCTCTGTTTAGGAGATACACATGCACTGTAAGAACTGCAGATGTGTTGGTCTTTCCCAGTATTTGCACAAAATAAATAGCATTTATATAGGGCTTACTACCCCTGAGGAGACGTTGTAATAATTTAAATATCACTATTTTTTCTTTTAAAGCACTATGGGTAGAGGAAGCTTTACGCTGACAAAAGGCACCATTGTTTTATGTGTATATGTGTAGCGTACAAAAGTGTGAATCTTCTGCCTAATGCAGGAGAAGTATACTCGAAATGTGCTCCAATGTACTCATGATACACCTGCTAAATATGTATGTGAGGGCTTAAGATTTGATGTCACTTCTTGTGATGCCACTTCCTGTGATGTCATGCGTGTCACACGCCGTGATGTCACGCGCCGTGATGTCACTTGCTTACTGATTAACTAGGTTAGTCCCCCCACTTCTTTTTTTAGGACTTGTGCCCTGGCCGGTACTCACCGGTACTGAGTACCGGCACTTCTCATTTTCACCGCTCTGAGTACCGGCACTTCTCTGCTGCCAAGGAGAGTACCGGTACTCATCAAAGGTAGGCTCATTGTTGCTTTGGCTCACGAGCACGAACGAGGCTGTCCGACAGCCAAAGCGCCTCTAGCGCAAGCTGAGCCACCTCTAAACAATTCAGCAGGGCTCACCTGCATAATGTCCGGTGTTCACCACCACGCTGTGTTTGACAGAGCAGGGTCCATTCAGGCCCTATGCTGTCAATCACATTCACACCATGGTGTGCATTTGTGCACACACTCGAATCCAGGCATCCCGCTGACAGCAGCAATAGCAGCAATTAAGAAAGCCACGGGAGATAAGGAGTGTAAAATGGCCTTTATCCCACCTGAGTCTTTTGTGTGAGTGTCTGTCTGCTTGTGTCTGGGTGTTTGCCTGCTTGTGTGCGCATGTTTGTGTGTGTGTGTGAGAGAAAAGCGAGTGAAAGAGGGAGAGAATCCAGACACTAGGGAGGTGTTTTAAAGGACATTCTTGGAATGCTTTGTGTGAGCATTGCTGCTTGTTTCTGTGAGTGCGCACTCAAGAATATATAAGTATTCGGCCACATAGTAGAAGTGTCTTATATGTCTTGTCCTTAGCCCCACCCCTAGCCCCGCCCACTTGCTACACTCATAGCTCATTTTAAGAGTACCTGCACTTATTTTTTCCCATTTAAAGCACTGGTCATTATTAATAACGCTGAACTCGCCAACGGCCGCTCCCTCGCCGCAACAGAAGCACAGTAACACGGGCGCCATGTTTCAGCTGGCACAGCTGTTGTGGTTTTTGCAAAGCATTGGAGGGCCCTCCTGACGCAGACTGAGGCACAATGGCCTTTTGTGTGCACCAAGTGCTCAATCAGGCTGACCAATCGGGAAAGGCGAAGTCTGGAGCAGTAAGTACTGCAGGAAACACAGCCCCATTGTCACCAAACTCAGTGATATTCCTTGTATTTCTGTGAGAGGGCCAGGGAAGTCTAAATTTGTGTCCTGGGGCAGTGAGAGGTTGGGTTGGAAGACCAGAAGATGGCCGCCTGAGCCTCTCCCAAGAAGGGACAGCTGCCTTCTTGATGAGTAATATGTTGATATTTAACGGTGGGAGGGTTTGTGATGTCTGAGGGACAGATGGTAATGTAGAGAAGGGATTGCAGGATAATTATAAAGTACAGAGTTTTAAATGTTAGAAAGTTGTGATAAAACAAGCATTGACTAAACCAAAGTGCTTAACTTGCAACTGTGTGGCATGCTCTACAGAGAGCTGTCCAGAGAGAGTCGCCCACCGTGAGAGGGCCCAGTGACTGCATCTAGTGGGGCGTGAACCTCTATTGTGAAGACCCTTCTAGCTCTGGAGAAACTGCTTCTGACAGATCCGCGCTACCTGTGAATGCAGTAATGAACAATGTGTCACCACCACCAAAGCTATAATGTAAAGTAAATGCCACAAAGTAACTATCTGCAAAATGCTGTGGTCTGTAGTGATCACATGGGCACTCGCAACAGTTAGTTATTGCTGGACAACAACATAAAAACTGGACAAAAGGCAGAAGGCAAATGTGGATGCAGGTTGCAGGAGGAGGGGGAGACTCATACAGGCACTGGCATAGCCAAAGTGGGTGAACTGTGGAAATGTGTTGTCACCACTGCAGCTGTATGTATGAGAATAATGATTTCCTTAACTTACATTGAGCAAGGGAAGATTATTATGTCATTGATGAAGGTTATGTAGTGAGGGAGGACAATAGTGATAGTGTGTAGTACCGTGATTGTGTGGATGAGGCTAAATGTACTGAGTGGTGGTTGACTGCAGAAACAGGATGATGGGGCAGCAGATGGTGGGGGTGATGGGTTCTGAAGGGGATGGTGCAGTGGGTGAAGGTGATAGGGCTCAGAAGATGAAGTAGTTGTGGATGGCGGTGATGAGGTAGGATTAATGTTGGGACTGTGGATTGAGATGATGGCGTGGAGAGTGATGATGAGGATGTGCTGGGAGGTGATGGAGCAGGTGTGGATGATGAAGCTGTGGGACGGAGATAATAGAGCTGGTAAGATGATAGGATGTGGATGGAAGGGGGCAAGAGGGAATGATGATAGAGGTGAAACTGAGTGGGGCTGTGGGTAAAAGTTCCCAGGTTGAGTTGAGCAGCTCCTTTATATGGAGCACCCTACACCACTGACACTCTGAATCTGTTTCACCTCAAAAGTCTGTTTTTCTCGCTGTGTTTTTAAGCAAATGATTGGCACAGTGACATCCATGCCGAGCTAGAAAGCGACAAAGCCTTTTGACATTTTTACAGCAAAGTCTTTAAGCATAGGATTAGCACAGTGCCATCCACACTGAGTTGAAAAATGACAAAAGACACAGTATTATAGGGTTGGTTGATAAAATACCATCCAACCCAACCTGGAATGAATAAAAGCAACCCCTGACATGTGTTTTACTGTCATTAGAGGGCATCAGAGAGGTATACCTTTGGCCACTCACAGGGGAGCACCCAGTATAAGTCAAGACAATACCCTTTCAGGCTTAGAGTGCCACATAAATTATGCTAAAAAGGAAGCAGGAAACTCTGGGTAGTTCCCATGTTTAGGTGGAGAGCAGGTCCTTTATATGGAGCTCTCTACAACACCACCGACACTCTGAATCTACTCACTTCAAATGTCTGTTTTTCTAGCAGAGTTTGTAAGCATAGGATAAGCACAGTGCCATCTACGCCAAGCTAGAAAGTGACACAGCCTTTTGCCATTTTCACAGAAAAGTTTTTAAGCATAGCATGAGCACAGTGCCAGCCAAGCCGAGCTAGAACAAGGCAAAAGCCTTTTACCAGTCCAGGCACAGTATTACAGCTTTGGATTGATAAAATACCATTCAAGCCAACCTGAAATGAATAAAAGCAACCCCTGACATAAATATATTTATCTCTGAGGTACATAGATGTACTATACTAACGTACAGATACTTACCTTCACAATATTTTGATAGTCAATACTCTAGTCATGATAATTTGTAGGTCAGTATTTTTGTACTTGATATCCTGGCTTACAACCACCAAATTGGCAGCATTGAATGGAGAAACATAATGTTGCATTGGAAAGTGTAACGTGTCTGGAGAATGATTATACTGGAATGGGAAAGCACTACTGGGCAGTAATATTGGTGTGGATGGTTGAGTGCAGCCATATCTACTCTACGTGGATGGGTGCTTCTCTGGAGGAATACAAAGGTGCTGCTGGTGAGGTTGACGTGGGTCCTGTGCTCACTGTGCTTCTTGAATCATGCTGCACATGGGAGCTCTAATAAGGGCAAAACCAGTCCTGGGTTGTTTGTGGTCCGGTTAAGGTAGGACCTGACCCAGCAGTTTAAGCTGGGTCTAAACTAAGGGGGCATGGTGGGTGAAAAACAATGGATTGGAATGTGACCTGACCGATTGCCAGTGACTGAGATTAATTAATTCAAGCATTCCATCCATTACTTTGCTTTTAATGCCTTAAGAGTGATGGGTTTGCCCAAATGTGGGTCCCGTGCTCACTGGGACACCTGAACCAAGCTACACCTGGCTGATGAACCGTAATAAGGGTGAAATCGGTCCTGATTTGTTTGTGTTCTGGTTCAGGAAGGACTTAGTCTAGCAGTTTGGGCTGGACAGTTCCAATTGTAGCAGGGTCAAGACTGATTTGCATATGGCTGGGTCCAAACTGAGATGGCATGATGGGCAAAAAACTATGGATTGGTATGCAGCCCAAGTGATTGCCAATGGCTGAGATTAATTAAAGCATTCCATCCATGGGTCCTGTGCTCACTCTGCCCCTGGAACCAAGCTATACCGGGCTGATGAGCCCTAATAAGAGCGAAGCCGGTCCTGTTTGCTTGTGTTCCAGTTCAGGGAGGACCAGGCTGGACAGTTCCCTTGGAGCAAGGTCAAGACTGATTTGCATATGGCTTGGTCCAAACTGAAAACTGGTGGCCGAAAATGATGGATTGGGATGTGACCCCAAATGATTTCCAGTGGCTGAGATTAATTCAGGCATTCCATCCATCACTTTGTTTTCCTTCTTCAGACAGCAGGGCAGTCCTTCTTCTGAATCTTCTGACAAGAGGTTCTGAAGAGGCCAATTTTATCCCAAATGTCAGCCTATAGGTGGGGGATGCCCCCTTTGTCTAAACTTCCCCCTTTTCCTGGATTTGCCTCCAAACTGTAAACTGTCTGGTGTAAGATAGGGCAGGCAGGCCTAGGTGTGAGTTTAATTTGTCAGTGGCATGGAAGCCAGACCTTAGAGGCCAGGAAGTGGGTGGGAAAGACCAGAGGCTACCCTTTGAAGCTCGGGAAGTCTGAGTACAACCCGCCCAAAATTCAATAGAAAAACCAAAGCACAGACAAACAGTTCATTTTTGAAGTATATGCCCAATATAATAATCTTCTTGTTTCTGAGTGGTGGTGTTAAAGGTGCTTTATTTTCTGCACAAACATGTAGCAGTTCAGTAACTGTACAATCTTTTTTACAGATAGGCAGCCGACACGTGTTTCGTTAGAAGACTTCCTCAAGGCTATTAAGAATAATAATGTTGGGCCAAATTACATCTTTGTCCTGAAAGTCATGAGGTTTTACGAAAGACCGTCCATTAGTTTAGCCCCCCCAAAACATCGTGCTCAGGAGTGGAACGTCCTGCCCCACAATCAAGGCCCTTTTGTCTCCATGTGTGTAAGGATACACAAAACAGCACAGGAGAGCCATTCACAGGCATGGAGAGTGACAGAAGGACATACTTAGTTTAGGCAGAAAAGGGGCAATGTTTTAAAAGTGGCATTTTCAGAATTGTAACTTAAAATCAGACTTTACCATTAAAAAGTATTTTAAATTATAATTCATTTGAGTGGAAGAAGCTTGTCTTTATCAGTTTCCAAACTGGAGTTATCACTTATAAAGTGTAATAAGGTAGCCCAGTGCTAGTACATTGAAGAGATAGCCTTACAACAGTGTAGAATGACTGTAGGAATTATTTCACTGCCAGGACCTGTAAATAGTAAACAAACATGTCCTACTTTTTAAATACCATGCACCCTCCCTATGCGCATTAGCAAAAAGAACAATTGATGGACAGAATGCTGAACAATGTCAAACACTTACCCCCATTACAGAGATCTGAGCCTAAATCTGTCGTTGTTTTGCTCACCAGTCAAACCTAGTTTGAACCCATCCATTTTAAAAACAATATTATGAATTATCCAACTGATTATTTTAGCTGAGAAATTCTATAACACTAGCTATAATTCAGATATAATCTTCATGTATTTTTTATTTAGTTATCCCCCTTTTGCATTATACCTGTTCATATATTCAGATGTAAGTTTTTAAATACAAATACACAATTGCCAATATTGTTAACATATTTGTTCTAGTGCAACTTGATAATTCAGTTTGCTCAAATATATTGTTTAATGTTTGATCTATCATAGCCTAATACCTTGATTTTCTAGTTATTATTTTTAAACAGTCAACAAAGTATCATAGAAGGCAAGCCCGTCTGCGCCCGTCCGCGCCCGAACGCGACCAGGGACCAGAACCCCTGCAGATGGTCCCCCAGAAATACTTCATTACTCTAGTTCTGTGCTGAGTCAGTTAAACAAAATGACAGGCTCCGGCTGTATGCACACAATCTCCCTGGAAGAGGATCATGACAGGTGCTTATACTGTGATTTCAGATGTACTCTATCGGCCCCGTCCATAGATCCAATAGGACCCATCTATCAGCTCCTACTACTTAACTGCAGATCTTTACCTAAGCACATGGCCGAGATCTCTATGTTGCTGATGGACCTTGAGCCGGAGGTTTTATTTCTCACGGAGACTTGGCTTAACCCCAGCTCAGATCCAGACATTGTCCAAGCACTTCCCCCTGGATACTTAATCCAGAGAAAAGATAGAATCTCAGGAATGGGAGGGGGAATAGCCATAATCTATAAAAAACATTTGACTTGTAGACTACTAGGAAGTCCTTTGTTAGACTGTGAGAATGTTCTTTTTGCAATTGAATTTACCCCCTCATTGGCATTCTCGGGTATCCTTATCTACCGCCCTCCGGGGTCTATGGGTCAATTTGGTGAGTCTTTGATGGAGACGGTTATGACCTTGGCCAGTACCTCGGCTAACTTTACTCTCCTCGGAGATTTAAACCTGCACTTTAATGATCCCTCTGCCTCATTTGCGACAGAATTAACACAAGATCTGAGGGCATGTCAACTTCTCCAGAAGGTTTCCCAAGCAACTCATACCAAAGGTCACCTTCTGGATCCAATTTTTTCTAATTTGATGGACCTTAACGCTAAAGCTCCTATGCCCATGCCATGGTCTGACCATTTTCTCATTTCCACAATATGGACTCCATCAACACCCCTATTGCTTCCACTTTCAACCCGAATACTTACCCGTCCCTGGTCCAAACTCCCATTGGAAGAGTGGATCCAGGTAATGGAAAATACTGAACCAAAATTGGAATTTAATCCCACTCCAGACTATTGGAAGTTTACCCACTGGATTGAGGACTCACTCAATTCAGTGCTTCCTAAAGAATTAATTAAGAAGAAAATAGGCTGCAAGAACACCGCATGGTTCTCCCCTGAACTGGGCGCTCAGAAAAAATCATGCAAACGTCTAGAGAGGTTATGGAGGAAAGACTTCTCTGTAACAAAGAAGCAGGAGTATAGGAGAGCCATTGGAAATTATAAGGCTGAAATAAAAAGAGCGCAAGCCTCTTTTTATGCGGAAAAGATCTCTGGAGCTGCTAATTCCTCCAGAGAGACCTTTTTGATCGCAAAAAAACTTCTTAAAGCCCCAGATCCCCCGGTAGCACCAGATCCGTCTGGAGAACGTTGCAATGAACTGGCAGAATTCTTTGCTATGAAGGTGTACAAGATTCTTAAGTCTCTTCCTCAAAATGACATTCCTGAGTCAATGACCATGGACCACTATGAAAATAAACAAAATTTGGAGACCTTTACTCCGCTGACTCAGGAATTATTTTTAGCCACCCTGACCAAGGTAAAATCAGGGTCACCATTAGACCCTGCACCGGTCAATATCTTAAAACTGGCAGCTACTACATTGGCCGCCAGTATGACCAATTTGATCAATTCTTCTCTTTCATCGGGGATTGTCCCCCCCGACTGGAAGAAAGCCATGGTAAAAGCTTTGCTCAAAAAGCCAAACTTGGACCCGGCTGACTTGGGCAATTATCGCCCTATTTCGCTGCTTCCAACAATGGGCAAAATTGCAGAGAAAATTGTCAACCAGTCTCTCTCCTCCTTTCTGGAATCCAATTCCCTGCTTCACTCTTCCCAAACAGGCTTTCGCCCATGCCAAGGCACCGAGACCGCCTTATTGGCAGTTGTGGAAGAAGCAAGGAAGATTCTCGACGGGGGAGGTACAGCTGCTATAATTCTCCTGGACCTAAGTGCGGCCTTCGACACGGTGAACCACCAGACGTTGGTTCACCGTCTTAGGAACTTAGGTGTTTCAGGCAAGGTGCTATCCTGGCTCCAATCCTTCCTGGAGGATAGGTGTTTCCAGGTGTTCTCAGGTGAGGCCCTGTCTAAACTGGTCCCACTTAAATGTGGAGTTCCACAGGGCTCGTCCTTGAGTCCCACCCTTTTTAACGTTTACATGTACCCACTGGCAGAGATCGTTCTCCCCTTTGGGATCCAGATAGTCACCTATGCCGATGATACTCAGTTGGTGGTGGCTTTGACTCAGACCAACCATACGCTCTTGGATCTCAGCCACTGCCTGGAGGAAGTCACTAAGTGGATGAGTCTTTCCCACCTAAAACTCAACGGTGACAAAACAGATCTCATGCTTCTGGGCAACCAGTTAAACTTTAAGGCAAACACTATGTGGCCAGCCTGTATGGGACCAGCACCCATTCCAAAAACAGAGATAAAAAGTCTAGGGGTCTGGTTGGACCAAGAGCTCTCATTCAAAGTTCAAGCCAGGAAAACAACTGCGCTCTGTTTTGGCCTCCTAAGAATGATCCGCAAAATTCTGCCGCTACTACCGGCCCAAGCTAAAAGAATCTTGGTACAAGCGCTCATCTTATCAAGATTGGACTACGGCAACGCCCTCTATCTGGGTGCCCCCAAAAATGTTATATCTAAATTGCAGACTGTGCAGAATTCTGCGGCCAGACTGCTTACGGGAACTCAGAAACGTAGTTCTGCAAAACCGGCACTACGCACTCTCCACTGGTTACCAATCCAGGAAAGAATCAATTTCAAGGCCCTATGCGTCGCCCATAAATCTTTGGGAGGAAATGGTCCTCCTATTATTAAGTCTTTGATTCGTCCCTACAAAGCTAATAGAAACCTCCGTTCGGATGAGTTGCACCTTGCAGTGGTACCTAGGATCAAAAAGGCTAGAAGTGGAGGCAGACGCTTCTCGTATAATGCCTCCAAGCTGTGGAACAGTTTGCCGCTGCTGTTACGTAGCCAACCTAATCATTCAGCCTTTCGCAAACAACTCAAAACCTGGCTCTTTCCTTGAGGGCCTCCCCTACTCTAGTGATCCTCAGCGCTGGGATGCTTCCGGGTAGCCATGCGCTATACAAAAACCTCTTCTATTCTATTCTATTCTATCTGATATCTTCTTTTTCCTGTTATTGTATCTAAACAGTAAATAATGTTTAGCAGAACAGAAATCGGTGAAAGGCTAGAGGGACTTCAATAGTGATTGTTTATTTTAAAACATTCACTAATGTTCAAGCAGAGCGTATAATCTGCATTGAAGCATTGTTGACCAGAGAGGAAATTCGATCGAGGGATTGCAAGCCAAGGGTTGCGTAGATGAGAGCTTTAGCTGTACATACCTTTCCTTGCTGAAGGTTACAGAAAAAGGCACATTGAGTCCTTTGACAGACTTCTCTGCCTTCCTGAGGACAATCCTAAATTACCATTATAATGTTGCAGTATTTTCTATTGTTCTGGTTGTGGATAAATATAGCCACCACTATCTTGTTTATTATTTATAGTAACTGCTTGTCATAATGTGTGCACTAGGATAGATTTTTGATAAAAATATGTTCCTAGTATGAATTCTTGAGTGTGTCTATGGATGATAAAAGAGGATTTGGAGCCACTAACAACAGCTACATCTGTGAGTTTCACAGGAACGATTGTTACCTGATACGCGCCTTACTCATGTAAGGTTCACTGTGCTGCTGGAGGTTGCAGCCCAATGGGTTCTCTGCTCATGTTGGTACCTTGACTACGTTTTTGGTGCCAAGGGGCCTAGAGAACCCTTTCTCGGGCCATGTTCTGGACAAAATTCCAGAACATATATTAGCTGGTCCTATGGTTTATTTTAGTATAGGTCCCAGTAGCAACGACTTTGGATATACTCCACAGGAAAAAGATTTGACTAACTCTATCTTTATGTCAACAGTGATAGACTTCGAGGGAGACTTCTCAAAGAAGAATGATCTGGGTCCAGAACAAGATCAAGGATCAATGTCAAAGGATAATTTAATCTGAGCTGATGCTATGGGCTCCCACCCAGACAGTAAGAACTTTTCTACTCACTCTTATGGAAACTATCATGTCCTTTCCCTATAGCTATAATAGCAGCATTAGGATGGCAAGCCAACATGTTAGACACGCAAATTTTGATACAAGACATTGTACAGATGTACACATAATGCCCCAAAATGAAAACAATACAAAGGTTAATGTCTCTTGTATTCAGGCTGAACCCCCCAAAAAAGAGTCAATTAACCTCTGCCCAAGTGGGAAAGAAGAGGGTGACTTTGGTAGTATTATTTACATATTTGAGAGATCTGTGGGCGAAGAACAAAAGGGAGAATGTAGCACCCTTAACGAATCAACCCCAGTGCAACAACCAGATACTCTTAGCCCCCAAAGAGTAGATGGAATTAAAACAGAAACATATACCTGTAGAGAAGGAGAATTAGAGGGAGTGGTCGGAGATCATGTGTCACTTGTAACAAAGTCAACCATAGAACAGGAGGATCAATCTTTTCTCCAAGAGTAAGAAGAAGAAGGAATAGTCTATAAAAGGTCTAGAGATTCATCCTGTATGGTTAGCAACTTTAATAGTAGAGCCCACTATTAGTCCTGACTCCTATTGTTTCAAGATGCCATAAACCCACTTGAGAAGAACACAGAGGCATTCAGTCATTTACATCCAAATCCCATACTTAACAAGCATTGGCATAGCCAATAGGTCTCGCTTTTGGGACCTTATAAGTATTTAGTTATGCAGCACAATATCCTTAGTGCAACAACACCAACTGTTGCATGGCTAAACACTTATAAAGTCCCAAAGGCGAGACCTATTGGCTAAGCCAATGCTTGTTTTATTTTTCATTGTTTGCATTTTATCAGGAGTGCAACATGCCTGAAACAGTATCCAGGCCGGGCCTAAAGGAATAATGAGCAGGGCTTGAAAACCAAATGTAAAGAGTATCCCTGCTGGGGAAAAATGTACACACCCATTGGAAAATATGCACAAGTAAATCACTTGGAAATGCGGAATTGTAAAATTCCACTGTTTTAGATGCTGTGAGTAAAGGTTTGGAATTTACATGTACAACTGCATTTTTTGGCACCTCAGTTCAGTGTAGCTGTGGGTGAAGCGCTGCAGGTTTTTAGTGGACCGAAACGCGCTCCAAAGATGCGGCTACACCACCGCCCCAATTACATCATCATCTACTCTTCTGACAACTCGCAGAACATGCCGGTCGGGCTGTGCTGTGGTGAGCGGTTGTGTGCAAGGCTGCTGCAATGAGACGGACGTGTGCCCCTGTGCAAATGGCACAGAGAATAGTTGCGTGGGTTACGCCATGTGTGAGGGGCTTCACATCCGTACTTCCGTGATGCCTTCATTAATGCGCATTCGGAATAGTGTATTTTCTCGTCTCTAAGGGCACCTATGGAGACGCATGGCGGCAGTTTAATCGTTTAAATATTTGCCCCAGCATATTGGTGTTAATTTGAATCCTTCTATTTCGTTTGCTACTGAAACCATAATGTGATTGAGATATCGGCTTCCAGTGCAGTAGTTGTACGTAGGGTTTCCAGTGCTTAGAAACTTCAGAAACTGTGATAGTAAGCGCTACACAAAAATCAAGTTATTAAAACGTTAATTTCCTACATACCTCTTTACAAATATGCAGAATTACAGTAGCCCTACTGGACTAGTCATTTCTCAGCAGGTGGGCAACTAGAGCCAAATTTCAGGGGGGGGGCTGAAAAAGATTTGCAGAGTGACTCTAAGAGGGGGTGAAAACACAACAAAAGCCTCATTAACAAGTAAATGGTCTTTTAAAGACCGGTGAAGTACTCGGGTGCGGCAGCAATTAGACGGTCGCCAGCCCGGGAAGCTGTCTCAGCTCGGGCTGACACACGCCGGGGGGAGGGGGGGGGCTGAAGCCTGGTGAGCCCAATGGGTGTTAGGCGCCTGTTTCTCAGTAACATGTTCTTTTTGGCTTGAATGTGCACGTCCATTTCTCAAAATATAATCCGTGTGTACCATCCATCTCGCCTAGAAATAACTTCTGTCTCATGATTATGCATTTAAATATGTCGCCGTTTCAGTTCTCAGCCTTGCTGTGCGTCTGAACTCGGTTCGGGGGATGCTTTCGAAGGTGTGACTTTGGATTTACACAGTAGTGCCTCGGATGCGCGCAGCGGCATTTACGTTCCCATGTAAACATGATGTGTGATGTTGGGCAGATTGCTTTAACTCTTTGGAGCATCTGGAGGCAACTGGTTTTCCGATGTCCAGAAATGCACTCAATGCTGCTGAGAAGAGGGCCGACCAGGGAGCTCAGTATATCCAAGGCACCCAGCGGATTCAGTGGTAGGTAGGCGGCCACCCGGGACAGGAGGGGGCAGGCTTAAGACCGCAGGAGGGATAGTGATACTGCCGGGTTGCTTTTTAATCCTCACTTTCACGCGTTTCCTTATTTTAATGACTGTCCTCCTATAGCTTTTAACGATCGGTTGTAATTTAGAGCTGGGGGCCCTGCTGCATCGGCGCCAGCTCATTATAGTGAGAGCAGTGTTAGCCTTGGCCCTGTCTGTGCCCACAGCCTGTATGAGCTTAGAAATGTGTGGCGCGTGGAACGGGAAACAAGAGAGGAGCGGGGGCGAGCGAGCGCGGCAGCCTGGGCTTTCGAAAGCTGACCAGACGCTCGTGCGTCATGGCCTTTTCCCCGCACGGCCGGCATGTGTTTCCAATTATCGCGCCCGCGTCTGGGCACGATAATTGGAAACAGATGTGTGCCCCGCGCGTAACCGCAGGGAAAAGGCCATGACGCACGAGCGTCTGGTCAGCTTTTCAAACTCCCTAACTATAAGTCTCGCAGAGCACCGCTTGCGCGCTACTCGAGGCTCGACCTAAAAAGGGCTATAAGAAGACCAGGGAAAGAATTAAAATAAGCTACTGTCATCAATAGAGCCAGCTAACATAGGCCAAAAAGCATCAATCATTAAAGATCAATTGTTCCTAAGCAAATGCAAATTTCAAATGAATTTGATATCATTGCCAGGTATGGAAACTAATATAAATCCACAGAGGGAGTCCTCAAATTCTGATACTTGCTTGACAGTTTAAATGGTGCAAGAAAGGGAGGGTAATTTAAGGAACGGGTGAAATCTGGTCAGTCCTAAAGCCATCTACCTTCAATTACTGAAGACCCTAGGACAAAGGCCTGGTTCCGAAAGCTCCAACGCTAGCCACGATAGACATGGCTTAATGATTAGGTTTCATAAGTTGTTTTTCAAGTCTGTATTCTCATCTGAAAAGACCTACGATCATCTAAATCTTGGGAACATCTTAAAGCTCGTCAATAGCATTCCAGACTTAAGCAATCTTTGCTGTTAATGCATTGAACAGATTGAATTTGCAGATGCCAAGTTTAGATCGCAGAACGAAAGCACAAAGGTCACTCTCACAGAGTCTATTGATGCAAATCGAGCATTCAGGCGCATATCTAGTTTTGGGTATAAAATACAATCAAATTTTAATGCCCTGTACCCAATACGTTTGTGCCCCACTATGTCGTCAGCACTTTGTAATCCTACAAGAGAGAATAATAGTGGCACTTTGCACACCCCGTTTGGTCCTTTGGTCTGAAATTGTTGGCTTCAATTTAAGACAAACACTTACAAATATCATTCAACCCGGGAGGTTGGTTGATCATTTCAGAAGATGGCTTCTGGGTACCAGACAAAAGATAAGTGATAGCTGGAATAGGGTTGTGGGCTTTTTTAATAAACGAACCATGGAACTGAGTTCAGAGAGAGTATGAACCAGCAATTACATTATTATTTCCACAAGAGCTGATTCAAAATTCTGTTCACCAAATATGGTGAGTTTATCTTGAAGTATGGCTAATAGTGATACTGAAGAATTTTCATTATGATCTAATTTATCTCTAATAAACATGGCACCTGAAGACTGAACTTTTGATGAAGACTGTGTTTTTGAAGCTATATCTCAGCCATCTATTTGTGACTAATTAAAGGGTGGGCTCATTACATTAGTAAAGGCAACTAGTAGTGCTCTGGCTTTATTATGAACTGTGATAGCAACTATTTTTTGTTGTACTAGCTGAAGTTAATCCTGGATCCAATTCCTCTCTTTTCATATTGTCAATGTATATCTCACCCCAGCAACAAGTGCACAAGATATTTTATCCTGCGGGCACATATGCTAAAATTTCACTTGTAATTACTGGTCACTTCAAATGCTTCTTTTTTGTAAATGAAGATGATGATGTAGACATCTGCATATGTAATAACCTATGGGGAATTTATAAATCATATATTAGAAATCTACAAGCAGAAGAGAGGAAAAAAGTTTTATACAAACTAGTGTGTCGTTGGCTTAGGCCATTAAACAGCATGGTGTCCCTACAAACCAACCTGCTAATATCACACAAATGCATCCACCTCATGCTCTAACGCATTCCTAGATACATATGGGTGAAAGGACGGTTTCTAAACCAGCTCCGCAAAATTTCCATCAGTTGAAAATTTGATAGTGATCTCTACCCAACAAATGATTTTATCTTGGACTAAAGACCCATCCAAAGTCATTGATAAATCGGATATCTCTGGAGCATAAGTAGTAATTCAGTGATCAGATGGTCTTCGGCCAATCTTAATATAATGCCCTGCTGTTCTAAAATTATGGTGGAGGCAAGGCTCATAGCTATAGATAGGGAAAAGAATTTAATTGGGAACACAATTGTTGCACTATCCGGTCTCTAGCTACGAGGCCAGCCAGGAAACCTTTTTAGTAGATTGTTTTACTGAATACTTCAACAACATTCAGATCAATCTTGGTTTATGTTGTGCAGTTAATCTTAACTCAATTAATTGTAAGATCGATTTGTTAGCTACCAAAAAAACCTATGAAGCAATCCTCAGGGCTACAGAAAGAAATCACCAGAAGCACAAATGGGAACATGTACTAACTATTAAAATAAGAAAAAAACAGTCCAGATCTCAAGATAAGTAAATTAGAATGGCAAAACTTACTCTCTGAATCAAACAGAGGCAATATTTAGTCTTCACTGCCTTTGTTTCTCTGTGCATAACCTGTCTACTTGTCAGTTACGGTGCCCGAGATCCATAAATTGATCAGTTTCCTAAATAACTCCCAACCCCTGGCCCGAATGGTCTTTCAGCGGCGGTCCTAAAGACCAAATATTTGTTCTGGTCAAATCTGCTTTGATCATGTTCTTCAAACCGGCAGTGCACCGAGCTGCTAGTCAGCCAGCATATTAATTCTGGTATATAAAAAAGTTTTCAGAAGAGTGGATCATCACTGTGTTGGACACAAGAAAATATCTTCACCATAATTCATATTAAACTTGCTTGAGGAAGTATTATCTAGAGAACGGATCCTTGACTGAGCGCATGTGGGACTGAGAGCTCGTCATAGCACCAACAGCTGCCTTTCGGCCTTGAATGTGAATCACAACAGATAGGTATATTAAAATAAAGGCTTGTTTGCTGGTTCAAGGACTTTAGCAATACCTTATGTTGGACTGTGGTCCAAGAAGAAAGATAATGGTGTCAAAATTAATTTGACCAAGACCAAAATCATGATTTTTGATAAGAACCGTCTAATGTTCTCCTGGAAGGTAAAAGGTGTGTGCTTGGAGGATACTAAAATTGACAATGATTTGAGCATTACTCTGTGCTCAAATTTGTCTTAGAATCCACAATTGACTTCTTTAAAATATAAATATCTTGAGGCAATCGCCGGCGTAAAACTTTTTTATATGAGTTATAATGCAGTTTCTTATTCCATAATTTTAAATATTTTAATCGGTAACTTTGTTGCATCTTTTCGCTACTGCTTAGTTACTACAGGAAAAAACAATGTATGGAGAGAAATTGGAGGCTCTCTACTTGAGGAACGTGTTTAGACTAGTCTACGCCAAGGAGTTCCGCAAGAGATTACACGATTAGAATGTGGTAAAACCTCACTTGGCAAACGATGGGGAAACCTAGACCTTCGGTCCAGGCCAGCACTCTCCCCAGCAGCTCCGTGTGCAGCACCACCTCGCCTCAGCTCTTGAGCCCTCCCGTCTTCTGGGTTCGCGCCGGCAGCCCGCCCGCCCGCCTCAGCTCTTTTACTGCTCCCCTTGTCTTCTTCCTGGGAGGCAGGTTAAGCCTTGCGCTAGTTTTGTTTTTTGTGAGTGTATAATTTTCACGCTTTAATTTGTGTTCAGCCATCCCGCTTTAATTTTTGACTTCTCGCTTATTTGGAAGTCAGCCTTTCCCGCCGCTGCGCCCCCTCCCCCTGACACATCCCCCGCTCCCGCCTCCCTACCCCAGTCCCGCCCCCCTCCCCTACTTAATGGCGGCCGCTGCGGGGGAGCGCGTGTGAAACCTAGACCTTCGGTCCAGGCAAGCACTCTCCCCAGCAGCTCCGCGTGCAGCACCACCTCGCCTCAGCTCTTGAGCCCTCCCGTCTTCTGGGTTCGCGCCGGCAGCCCGCCCGCCCGCCTCAGCTCTTTTACTTCTCCCCTTGTCTTCTTCCTGGGAGGCAGGTTAAGCCTTGCGCTATTTTTGTTTTTTGTGAGTGTATAATTTTCACACTTTAATTTGTTTTCAGCCATCCCGCTTTAATTTTTGACTTCTCGCTTATTTGGAAGTCAGCCTTTCCCGCCGCTGCGCCCCTGTGGCCCCTCCCCCGACACAGCCCCCGCCTCCCTACCCCAGTCCCGCCCCCCTCCCCTACTTAATGGCGGGCGATGTGCGGTCGCGGCGCTGGCGCGCCAAAGGCGCGCCTAAGGCAAGCCCGTCTGCGCCGGTCCGCGACCCGACCGCGACCAGCGCCAGGAACCCTGGTTCTCCTAGGCCCCACCGCTACGATTCCACCACCCTCCACCACTCAATCCCGGAAGACTCACCGACTGCGTAAGATCCTCGCCGAACACCACCCATGGACAGTTCTCGTGCAGATCCTGCCGCAGATCCTTCATCATCGACAAAGCCCCCACAACCGCCGAAGGCCCGCCTGATGCACGCACCGCCGATACCCTGACATGCATCCTCCTCAACGTACGCTCCCTGCACCGACACGCCGTAGAGATCTGGGACCTGATCGACACCCTCTCGCCCGACGTCGCCTTCTTCACGGAAACCTGGACCAACGCCACCTCCGGCCCTGACATCGCCACTGCCATCCCCGACGGCTACAAGATCCAGAGAAAGGACCGCCCCCACCGCCCAGGAGGAGGACTCGCCATCGCACACAAGACCCCCCTCCGACTCTCCACATCCAGCACGAGTGACCCCCACTCCAACACAGAACACCTCCACTTCCAGATCCAGACCAGCCCCAGAACCACGCTACGCGGCACCCTCATCTACAGACCGCCGGGACCTCGCACCCAGTCCGCAACTACCATCGCCGAGCTCGCCGCACCCCACGCCATCACCTCCACGGACTACATTCTACTCGGGGACCTGAACTTCCACCTTGATAACTGCAACAACCCCGACTCCACCACTCTCCTCGACAACCTCGGACTGAAGCAGCTGGTCAACACGCCCACTCACAGAGCTGGACACACCCTCGACCCCATCTTCGCAGGAGGGACAAACATCCGCTTCAGCCACACCACCAAGCCACCCTGGACGGACCACCACTGCGTCCATTTCACCTTCAACACCACCACCGCACCCAAGCCCGCCCCGCGCCCGCCACAAAGGAACTGGAGCAAGGTCACAGAGGAACACCTCAACACCACCCTCCTCCAAGACCCCCCCAGCGCCACGACCGACACCAACTCCACAGCCATAGAATTTCACAGCTGGATCTCCTGCTGCGCCGACAAGCTCGCACCCCTCCGCCACCCCGCCAAACAACGCTCTCTGAAGGCCGCCTGGTTCACCACAGAACTACAAGAAGCCAGGCGCTCCTGCAGACGCCTAGAGAAAACCTGGTGAAACCAGAAAACCACGGAAGCACGGAACAACCACAGGAGCGCCCTGAAGGAATACCACCAGCGCATAAGAGACACCAAACGGACCTTCATAAGAGACAAAGTCCAGACCAACGCGACCAACGCCAAGGAACTGTTCAACGTCATACAGCAGTTCGCAAAACCCCCCAGCGAAGCCACGGACGTCACACCTTCCCAGGAACTCTGCAACAAGCTCAGCTCCTACTTCCATCTGAAGATCAAGGTCCTCTACGACAACTTCAGCGAACAGTCGCCGGACACCACCCCCCTCCCCACCGCCGCCGATAAGCCAACCATCATGACCTGGAATCCCGCCACAGTCGACCACATCACCGCGACCATGAAGACAACCCACTCAGGAGCCCCAACGGACCCCTGCCCACCGCACATATTCCACAGGGCCGCCGCCACCATCGCACCCGAACTAGGACGGACCATCAACGCCTCCTTCAGATCCGGCATCTTCCCAGACGACTGGAAGCGGGCTGAGGTTAAACCCCTCCTCAAGAAACCAACGGCCGACCCAACGGACCTGAAAAACTACCGGCCCATCTCTCTCCTCCCCTTCGCGGCCAAAGTCACCGAGAGACTCGTAAACGCCCAGCTGACTGCTTTCATCGAAGAGAACTCCATCCTAGACGCCTCCCAGTCCGGATTCCGCAGCAACCACAACACCGAAGACCGCCCTCCTCGCTGCCACTGACGACATCCGCATGCTACTCGACCAGGGACACACCGCAGCCCTCATCCTTCTAGACCTCTCCGCAGCCTTCGACACCGTTTCACATCGCACGCTCGCAGCCAGACTTCACGACGCAGGGATGCAAGGAGCCGCTCTCGATTGGATCCAATCCTTTCTCTCCGGCAGAACCCAGAGGATCAGACTCCCTCCCTACCTTTCCCAACCCACCGATATCAGCTGCGGAGTACCCCAAGGATCATCGCTCAGCCCCACGCTCTTCAACATCTACATGGCCCCCCTCGCCGCCATCGTCAGACAGCATGGGCTCAGCATTGTATCATATGCCGACGACACCCAGCTCATCCTCTCTCTCACGAGGAATCCCGAAGACGCCAGACTCTGCTTCCAGGAAGGAATGAAGAACGTGGCAGCCTGGATGAAAGACAGCTGTTTGAAGCTCAACTCAGAGAAAACCGAGGTCCTCATCCTCGGACCCTGCACCTCCGCCTGGGACAACACCTGGTGGCCCTCCGCCCTCGGGAATCCACCCACCCCTACAGACCACGCACGAAACCTCGGCATCATCCTCGACTCCTCCCTCTCCATGAACCGCCAGATCAACGCCGTCGCTTCCACTAGTTTCAACTGCCTGCGCATCCTCCGCAAGACCTTCAAATGGATCCCCCCCGACTGCAGAAGGACCGTCACCCACGCGCTCATAACCAGCTGACTGGACTACGGCAACGCCCTATACGCCGGAATCAACAGAACTCTTCTACACAAACTCCAAACCATCCAGAACGCCGCAGCCAGACTCGTCCTCGGGACACCGCGTCACGAACTCATGACCCAACACCTACGAGACCTCCACAGGCTCCCCGTAGAGAAGAGGGTCACCTTCAAACTCCTCACCCACGCCTACAAATCCCTCAACAACATCGGACCCAAATACCTCAACGAGAGAGTCTCCTTCCACGTACCCAAGAGGAACCTCCGCTCCGCCGACCACGCCCTGGCAGAGGTCCCCCGCATCTGCAGAAACAGAACAGGCGGGAAGGCCTTCTCCTACATCGCGGCCAAGACCTGGAACGAGCTCCCTGTGAACATCAGACGCTCCCTGACCCTGCACACGTTCAGGAAGGACCTCAAGACCTGGCTCTTTGACTGATCCGGAGCTGCCCCCCCCCCCCCCCAGCGCCTTGAGACCCTCACGGGTGAGTAGCGCGCTTTATAAACCCCTGATTGATTGATTGATTGATTGATGTGAAAGCTCTACTCACCTTTGATTCCATAATTTATGTGAGACGGGTAATAATAGGGAGATGTTGATTTATTCATTATTGTGGAAGTAGATTTTGTATACATTTTTATAATTTGACACATTTCACGCAAAATTAATGAGCGAATATGAGCTTAATGAACTATGATCACATGCCTACCAATGAGTTCATTAGAAATGTTTAACCCTTAATAAAGTTCTGCAGCTTCAATCCTGACTATACCACCTCACAGACAAAGACTTCCTCTACCGCACCCCCACACATCCCACATACTGCATCCTAATCGCACAATGGTGGTGATGCCACTTAAAATCCAATAATCAGTATTTATGCTGCTGTTTCCACTGTCTAGAGAAAAAAGTAACCGGGCTGTGGAGTTCGGTTGCACTAAAGTTCACTTGTCACTTTTCTGGAGTGAGACAGGAGTCATGTTTGACCTGTTTTACTGAACTCAGTTTTGTTGGAGTTAGGACTTTGCACACTTTTCAAGCTGTTACTAGACCGATTGAGGCCTGCACCACATACCTGCTTTCCGTCCGGCCCTGCTGGGGTGGGACTCAGTCCCCCATCGTGCATCTGTTCTAAGGAGGAGAGACTCTGACACCATTCAATTGTTGAGAGTCTCCCATAGTGCGGGGCGCTGTTGCTGGGCCAATAAAGGGCCACACCACATACCTGCTTTCCTGCTGGTCCTGATCGGGTGGGACTCAGTCCCCCAGCGTGCATCTGTGCTAAGGAGGAGGGTCTCCCACAGCGCAGGACGCTGTTATTGGGCCGATTGAGGCCAGCACCACATACATGCTTTCCTGCCGGCCCTGCTGGGGTGGGACTCGTTCCCCAGCGTGCATCTGTAGTAAAGAGGAAGAGCTCTCTCTGATGCCATAAAATTGCTGAGGGTCTCGCACAGCGTAGGACACACGTGGGCAAAGCCCGAGCCAAGATCGGGCCCGTCTGTGCCCGTCAGAGATTGGAAGAGAACGGCCGGGCCCACTCTCTGACATCGGGACTTTTAGGGTGAGTGCTCGTATTTCATACTGGTGACTCTTATACCTCTGTGGTTACATCTTGAGGATAATACCTTTTGCGTTTTTGGGCTAAATCACTATGGGCAAACGGAAAGGGGGTTTACCTAGGGCTCACTCCCCACCGAAGAGTACTAGCATAGAAAAGATGCTTCGGAGGGCCACGGGGATTATTTCAGATGAGATTGCACTAACTGAGGAGACTGTCCCTGGGAGCCTCCATTAATCCAAGCAACGATGGGCCTTTACTGCTGGGACATACCAGTGGAAGGATAGGAAAGTTAATGAAGGCGGTAGGATGCTTAAAGTTGGAAAGGTGTGTCATAGGGGGGCTATTTTCTAGCAGTAAGTAGTAGTGGGAATGAAAATGCCCTATCGCATATTAGACCCATAGCATTTGAAAATTATGTATCTTTAGGGGCCCCAGTCAGTGCGGGGTCAGCCTCCCAAGGTTTCCAGGATTCCCAGTGGAGGGATAAACTTCATCACCACGAAATTCAAAGGGGGAGGCCTAAGGACTTCAGTGTCCAATTGGATTCTCAGGTACAGTCAGCTCCCCTGCGTGGTAGCAGTAGTAGTGACTCTGTGGGTCTACTCACCCCTGAAGATTCTCGCATGAAATCCCTGGCCAATAAGTCTAAAATACTGTCCTGGAATATGGCAGAGTTAAACTCCAAGCTAAATATTCCTGATTGGGCCGCATTTATCGATCAACACATCATTTGCCTCTTTCAGCAAACATGGGCTCTCAGACCATTACATCAGGCCGGATATGTTAATTTTTGTAAAGAGGTGATTTCCAATGGCAGGGAAAGGCCATCTGGAGGGCTGACAACCTGGGTTAATACAGGACTGACTGGTAAGGTTAAAGAGGTTCCAATACCCTCCCCTGATATCTTAAGTCTGTTTCTATAATCAACTTGGCTGGAACAGTGTATTTATACAATGTATACCTTGGGCCAGGTGGTCTATCATATGAGTCAACCACTATTGAATTGCTAATTTCCCACAAGACAGCTGCCTCTGGGATATATTGAAGGTTGTGGGTGGTGATTTTCATTGTCAGTTTGAATGACTAGATGATGATGGGGCGGCTCTTACTCATGAAGAAGATACTGTATGGGGACTCTCCAGGCTGTCAATGGCTCTGATTAAGAAATGGTTGCCTATGGCTTTACAAATCTATGCCCTCACTGTAAAACTGGGACTCCGAGCTGTGAATGGGAGAACAAGGTCAGATAGTGAGGGGAAGCACACTTTTAACCGGTTGCCTTGTACCAGCCTCATCAACTATATTTTAGTGGATCTCAGGGCTTGGACATCATTTATTGACTTTTCTGTTGTGTATCACACAGATAGCGACCATAACACCCTTTCGCTTGAGGTAGACCTTGCTGGTTAGGGCTTGAAGTCCTGCCCAGGGGACCCTCTAGACCCTAGACTTTGCATGTCCAGTACCATGCGTGGAGTGAATTGGGCCAGTATGAAGGATCTGGAGGAGCAGATGGGCAAAATATATTCCCTTATAGCTGGCTGCTTAGGAGATCTTCTCAATTTGAGGTGGGACCATGGCAGTGAGGTGGATTTGAATTCCGTCTGTCTAATCCGTAATAAGCTGTTTAATCATCTCAAGGGCTTTTTAATGTGGAATCTAAAAACCCCCACAGTTTACCCCATCACAGTTATGGTATAACAGAGCATGTAAGAACGTTAAATCTGCCTTATTTTCAGCAATCAAAAGTCAGGATTGTGGAGAAATCAAAGCCCTGAGGGCTTTGTACAAAAAACTATTAGAACAGCTAAAAAGGACTGGGAAATAGAACATTGGGATAGCATGCTGACGAAGTGTAGAGACCACTGCAGCTTTTGGAATCTGGTCTCAGTGGGATGTAAAGGGGGGTGGCTTGCCGTACTATGTCAAATGTTTCTGCGGCAGATTGGGTAACACACTTTTCTTCTCTATACTCATTGAAAGATGAAGGCATTCTTCCCCAGCAAATGCCGAAGGTTGAAAAAGCCTTGGTAGGATGGGGTGGCCGCCCACACTTTATGAATTCAAATCCAATCACCCTAGAGGATGTTAATACAGCGCTATTATTAAGATAACGGCTAATAAAGCTCCCAAATTAGACGAAATTCCCAGGGATCTTTATAGGAGTGAATCGGATGTATGGGGCCTTACTTTTTGGTAATTTTCAATAACATCTTGAACGGAGCACCCATAACACCCACGTGTGCAGGGGCTGATATCATTCCTATTCATAAAAAAGGATCTCTAGCTGACCCACATCCGCATTCTAAGGTCCGACATAAGCCAATGCATAGTCTTTGCTGTTTCACGCTTCCTATTAGCAATGTCGAGGATAAGGCATGCGGCATGCCTTTAACTGGACATCCTAGCCTACCAGCACTCCCTATGATTTAATATAAGTATTTACTACTTGTTTGCAACAGGTCTATACTGAGGCTGTACTGAGAAATTGCTCTGCCACGCTAGAAACAATTGAAGCAAAAAATATACGTAAGTTCTGGAAATTGATTCAGGAAGCATCTGGTAGGTCCCCGGGGGCTATGCCATGTGTAGTGGAAGAATCAGCATGGGAAGAATATCGAGGTGAACTATATGGGAAAAGCGTAGTGGCTGCTGAAAGTAATATCCATCACTGGAGAGGGGGAGTGGAAGACTTAAAATCTCTTTCACAATTGAAAAAGTCAAAGACACTATTATAAAGCTAACTTTAACCCGTGCTGCGGGACCTGACAATGTCCCGGCCATTATAATTAAATTCCAGCCAAACTGGTGGGCGGAATTTTTATCCCATATGTTCCTGGCCATATTGGACTCTGGCCAAATTCCAGTGAAGTGAAGGGAGGCAGTAATTAGACCTATCCATAAGAAGGGAGATAGGAAAGCCCCAAAGAATTATAGACTGATTAACTTACTGGACATCGGGGAAAAGGTGTTCGCTAAAATAATCTTGGACAGCCTGAAGGATTGGGTAGAACAGCGGTCTATCTTGCCGGCGGAACAAGGGGGTTTTAACGAAGGACACTCTACGGTGGACCACTGTTTCGCCCTATGGGCAGTGGCGCGGAAGTCGATGGAGCTGCGAGGAAAGTTGTGCTGCTGCTTTGTCGACTTCCGCGCGGCTTTTGACCTAGTGGACAGGAGTTGCCTCTGGGAGACCTTAAGGAAATATGATATCCCGGAGGGGCTTCTGGCTGTCATCCAGGAATTACATAGATATAATTGGGCCCAAGTCATTAAGGATACAGCCGGGGCATTGACTCCAAAATTAATGATTAACAATGGTCTAAGACAGGGCTGTGTTTTGGCCCCTCTGCTCTTCGCCATTTATTTGGCGGATTTGCCATCTGTTTTGGCGGTGGATAGAGGTGCCAGCCCAAAAATGAATGGGAGACAACTTTCCTGCCTACTGTATGCCGACGACTTGGTAATTCTTGACCAGACAGAGATGGGCCTCCAGAGGAAGTTGTCTGCCTTTAATGAATACTGTGTGGCTAAGAAACTGACCGTAAATATGGACAAAACCAAAATCCTGTGTTTTGGAAAGAGAGATCAGAGGTTTAATTGGTACCTGGGCCCAACCAAATTGGAAAATGTGAATGAATATAAATATCTTGGGGTCTGATTTGACAAGTCGTTAAAATGGGACATGCACTTGGAGGCGCAGAAAGCTAAAGCTCTTACATCAGTGCATGGGCTGAAAACATTTAATCGAATTTATGGGGAAATGTCCCATAGACCATTGTTGAAAGCGTATGATGCAATGATTCCCCAGCAATTCCTATACGGAGTAGAGGTCCTGTGCTTGAGTGGGAAATCTAGCTGGGACATCGAGGAAGGGAAATGTGTAAAACCCTTAATGTCACTACCTGCCTCCTCTATGATTCAGGCAATCCGTTTGGAGTTGGGCTTGACTTCATGGAATGTGATGGCGCAAGTAGCCCTCTTAAGGTTCTGGAAAAGATTGGGTTCAGGAGAAGGTATGAAAGTATCACAATGGTGTAGGAATGAATCTCTGCATAGTGACCTAAATTGGGCCAAAGAGGTGAGAAAGAAACTGCTTTTGGTCTGTAAAAACCTAAATGTGAGTATTAACCCGCAGACTCTTCTTTTAGAAGTAACAAAGGGCGAACTCAGAACATTAGGGAAGCGCGCATCAAGGTTAGAAGATATGGGGTACCTGAGAAAGAAAGTTTCTGTGAATTTTATGATAAACAGTTGGGAGAAAGAAACCTGGTACCCCTACCTGGATACATTACCCAATCAATATTTTAGAGCTGAAGTGCTAAGATGGAGAATAGGCTGTAACCATTGTGTATCAATTGGGAGTATAAAATCAGTAATGCTACAACCGGATGGTAATTGCTCATGTAGGTTGGGCACAAAATGTGATAACTTGCATATCATATTGGACTGTCAACACTTTTTACATTTGCGGAAATTGTTTTTACACTCCATTTTCTTAAAATATGGTGCTGCCTGGCGCTCTCTAGCGATAGAACTCCTTATGGATATGCCAAATCTTGATATAGCAATAGCCATCGCAAAGTACATGAAGGCGGTAAAAAGGTCCTTCTTGGGTAAAGAAACAGACGATTACAAGTTAGGCCTAAAGTTAAGATGGTTGAATTACTTTTTAGACCAGTTTTTCTTTATTGATTTTATAACATAATGGGTACCTTCTATATATGCTGTATTGTGGAAGTGTAAGAACTCTGGGGGAGTAAGGCTATTATAATGGTGTAGTTGATGATGTGTATTTTAATGAGTTTTAAATATCTATTGTATCATGACTTTGTTGTTTAAAGACCTACGGTCTAAATAAACGTATTTCTAAATCTGAATCTGCTCTGCCACGCATATTATATTTTTAAGCCCTTTTCAAGAACTATCTCAACATATTGTAAGTTTTTATTCTGTTTTCAGATATTAGCAATAATCCAACAAATAAGATTTAGTTTTATGTGTGAGTCTGTCATGGGGCCTTCAAACAGTTTGCAATTGATTACTGTGTTTATCTATTGGAGGGTTTCTGTTTTGGTCCAACTGCACTTTTTAGTGTTCTTGTTTTATAGATGTACATATATGACTTGATTATATATATTTTATCAACTGTATTTTAGATATTTTATCTGTGTGATCATGTTATTGTAAGAATTGAAAGGATAATGTATATGTTTTATCTGCACGTTTATGGTCAATTGACCAAAATAAAGTATTCTGAAGATGAAAATGAAGAAAACTGGGCACTTCTGATCCCTACATTTGTTTATCAAAGGTGTCCGTGCTTAATTAGTCAAAGAAACAAAATGCTAGCCATATGGCAATATGGTTGGGATAGAAACTACTAAGTTATTTTTAACTTGGGGCCCCCCACACTGCTAAGCTTCTTACCTCACTCACTCTCCTGTTCCTACTACAAAGGACCCTTGCCACAATTTTACAATCTGTGGGCGGATCCCTGAGAACAATGCTAGTGTCGCCTTCGCCCTGACGTAGAGACTCCAACTCTCGACTCCACCTCTGTAGTCCTATTCACTAGCACCAAGCTCCCTAATGTTCTGCAACACAAAAGCGCTAGCGTGAACATGGAGAAGCATAGAGGGAGGAGTTGAGGAGGTTGTTGAGTGTTGAGCATTGAGGAGGAGTCAGTTTCCCTAGATGCCTCTCACTTTGCCCATTTTCTCTTGCTGACTTAACCAACAAGCATTGGCAAAGCCAATAAGTCACACCATTATAATGCCAAGTTGACATGAAATAGTGCCCATCTTATGGTCGTCCTTTGGTTCCACAGCATCTCAGAACAAACAAGTATTGGTGCCCCTATAAACTCAAGCGCTAGTCTTTCTAAGCTTCACCACTCTCAATCTTCTTGTGTTAAAAAAATAGAGCTTTATGCCTCTCCAAGGCAACGGACATATATTAAGCTGATGGTTATTATGACCTGTGCAGATCACTCATAATTTTACTATGGCCAACATGCTTTCGCTAGTGGACCTTTTTGTAAAAAAATACACTGACTTGACTTGAATCAGTAACTGACTTAATGCTTTGGGTGTACAAGACCATTCCCTGATAGCATTGACAAAGACAGTAGAACTTACTTTTTTCCAATGAAAAGCACCGCCCCCGCTTTTGTTACAGGGGGGCGATATTGCAGCACTGCTGCAAAACCGGCCCCAAGTGATAAAACCGACCCCCACCCCTCCGGCCCACCGGGGAAACGCCCGGTGCCCGCTACGGCCAGTCCGGCCCTGGTGATAGGAGCAGTAGCTCTATTCTTAACGGTATATACTTACCTTCACAATATCATGGTAGTTGTTATTTTGGTTGGCCTATATTTTTGTCCTCGGTATTCTGACATAGAACCTTTCCTGGACATTTAGAAGGGAAGACTCAGTCCTATGTCTAGGAAAAAATGCTGGTTGATGCAGGGCGTCGATTTAATTCAACTGCTAAAGTTGATGCAGTACCGCCTTTTCATGCAGCTTAGCTGGCTAAGGTAGCCTGGCAACTGGCAAGAAGTTATTCATCACTGGAGTGTATTTAAGCTTTATAAAAGTATCCTGATGTAAAGGAAAGATTATACAAATTTGTCGCCATTGGGACTGGCATATCAGTAAATTCCTTTGCTAGGAAAGCTAGTAAAGCATCGCCCTGCAAATAAGCGGTCAGAATGGCTTCACTATTGATCACTATTGACCAGTTGAAAGCTGTTCATTACGTTGTGTGAGACATGTCTATACTACAAATAATAAAGGAAACTAACAAACGAAAAATGAGCACTTCTGCTTCAACAAAGGGCATTCTGCCTCAATCAAAAATCTTGGAAGTTGTCGGGCTATATCTGTTATATACGTCTCCTATAGCATTTTGAATGCCATTGACGTTAGATGTAACAAAATCATTAAAGATTTTATACATTTTGTAAGACAGGAGGACATCAGAATGCAAGTGTTGAGGGCTCAGAAATTATTAAATAATTTGGAATAATGAAGTTGGTAAGACGCTGTCTCAATTTTAAAGTCAACGACTGACTTCTTGTGAATAGCTAAATGTGCATTTAATTAAAGTCAATACAATGTATTGACGGTGTCATTTAAATTTAGCAAACTTTTAAACATGCAAAGTCAAATATAATAATTCACCACAAAATGCCAGCAGATCGATCAACATCAGTACGTTAATGAAGTTTGTGGGGGCCTCCCTGGCCTTTCTTCATAAAGACTAAGAGATTGCTTTGTGTTTGTCACTAAATTGGGCTTCTTAGTCACGTTAATTGCCATGTTGTAATTATCCAGGGCTCTTTTAAGGATAGAAAGGTCGATTTCTAAACATGGCCTCCCCCGAGTGCTTTCCTATGATCAACTAAGCTATTTTTAGGTTTTTCAGATCCTCTGAAAATCATGGAGGACAAAAAGAGACACATTTTGCTTTTCAAATATGTGAAATATGATCACGGAAGTCCATAAAGGCATGTTCCCACTGGAGTCTGTAGTTGTCATCCCTGGTACCTAAAAGAGCTGCATACATGTAGATTACATTCTTGAAAATTGCTGGAATGAAGTTACATAAAACATTTTTGTGTTACTTTATTTTTAGTTTCGTTTTGATTTCATAGAAATGTTATGGATAAAAACAAATTTCGTGAAAAATAAACATGTGGCACCTTTTATGAATTCGGAATTCTTGCCAGTTTTTAGAAATGTGTAAATTTATAGGTTCTAGTTTTTTTTGTATCTAATTTGTCAGACGTGAACCAACGTTTAGGAAATAAGAAACTAATGCTTTGACTCAAAAGCGAAGGTGTGCCAGTCAGTGCACAGTTTTTCATCTATGGCCGTTTCAAAATATGTTTTACGTACACTTTTGAATTTTCTTAGAGTAACATAATATTACAACGTTTTAATGTATTTTTAAAAAGTACTCTTGTAGTGGTAGTTTTTGGAAAACTGCTTAACAGAAAAAAGACAATCCTAAGTAACAGTATTACTACTATTTTGAAAGGAAAGTATACTTGAGCATCTTTTATGAAACAAACTTGACATCTTGGTCTGGAAAATCAATACGAAAAGGACCAGGATGTTGTATTTGGAAAAGAAAATCTAAATTTCATGGATTCTAGGGCGGGAATGCCTTATGACAGTTTTCCAGTATCATTACCAGGGTCTGGTTTTCGCACACAACTTGATATGTATTGCCAATTGGGTACTTTCTCAGATTAAGATCAATTTGCCGTGGCCATACTGCCTACATTTAAACTACCTATTGGGAGCTTGTTATCACCATTCCCTTCCTCTTTTGAAAGCTAGTGAATTCAAGATTGTGCCTCTTGCCTTTTATGGCTCTGTTGTAGTATTCCTAAGCCTGACATTTAAGGCCAGATGTACGTACGTTTTCCTTAGAGATTTCCAAAAGCGATTCCATCCGAATCCCTATGAGGAAATCGCTAATGGAAATGCATGAAAGTTCGCTTTCCACAATTCGCGATTCTGTAAGTGTCACATTCGCTATTTTGTGATTTCCTAATAGGGAATCACAAAATCTGCATATTTGTATTAGGAAATCGTAAATGGCAAAAGTCGCTTTTTGGGAACAGAATGATGACATCACTATGAGGAAGTGTTCAAATGCATGTCCTTCTTAGTGTTCTGTAACACAAGGAAGTGAGTGCTGTTGCTGGAGAACATCTGTGGACCTTTGTGGGAATCTTTGGCTCCAAACAATCACAAATTTGTCCAGAGAAGAGGTGTTGTGTAGTTCTTCTAAACCTATATAAGATCTGCGCGTTTAGACAACATACACTGTGGGCTTTGTGTCCAGACTGATTCCAGACACCCCCACCGGGTATGTTGGCCTGTATACCAGCTAGCTCACAGTGCCACTAGAAACTCCTCTTACCAAGGAGAGAATAGTTCTTGGCAACTATCGAACATGACAACCCTGATCCCTCAGAATCGTGGAAACAGTGTTATACTTTTCGCTCAGTCACTCGTGCTCACTTGATCTCAGAGAGATACACAGAATAAACAATATGGACGTTTTTCAATAAGCATTTATTGAACATTCGTCATTCTAGTGTAAAATAGGTGTGTTGAAACAACCATCAGACAATAACAGATTTAAATGATTTAGAAGCACTAAGAAAGTAAAAGGATGGTAGATTTCTACCATTTTGCTGTAATCATCAATACAGGCAAGTATATAAAGTACATGACAATAAAATGCGTACTCCTACGATGCTACCCTAACTCGATGTACCTAGCATGTGTGTAGGTGTTAAGCCAAGAATCCCTCTAGGGTAAAGTCAACCCCATTACCTGAAGTGAGAGACTGTGGGACCCGTCTTGGTCTCGAGCTGGACACCCCACAAGGGATGTTCAGACCACTGCCAGCTGGAGTGTCTGCATGCAGTAACCTCAGCGTCTCGCGTCAGTGTGTCGGCATGGAAGTCGCGATCTCCTCTGACTATCTCAGCAAGATGTGATGTTTATATACCCGAAGGTATCCCCAGGGGTTCTACCTTGCTGTGCCACTGTCGGACTTAGGATGATGTCGGGAATGAACCTTGTACATAGTTATTATGCAGGAGATGGTAGTCCTGCTGAGTTTCCAAGAATCCAAGGATCCTCATGCTTAATGTATGAGGCTATTCAGGGAAAACCCCACGTTCTGTAGGCAGTACTGTAACTAGGTAAAGGGTCAGTCCTAGCAGCCCTTTATGTATGTAGTGTAGGGACGAATATAGGTGAAAGGTTGGGATGTTACCTGGACCTATAGTGGGGGACCTATATGGAATATAACACCCACTCCTCATCCGACTGGACGACATAATCTAATTCTAACGTACTACCTGTCTAGGTTCTGGTACGCAAACATATGTAGTAAAGACCATAGTTCTGCTAAAAATGTTAAACTCTAAAAAGTGTTAAAAACAGAATTGTCGCTCAAGCAATAGCTCTAATGTGTCTGTATATATAGTTCGAACAACTATAAGCATCGGAAAGCCATGCAGGTCGTAAAAAGAGACAATTTGTTTTAAAGTTCCAATTTTGGAGTTTGTTTAAAAAAACAAAAAGGCCACATTTTTCCCAGCACACGATGAGCCAAATGTCTGTGTCCTGGCTGGTAGACGCAACATTGCTGTTGCCTGCCTTCGCAGACGACGATCCCTGTAACACCTCACAGATTACGTCAATTGAGCACATATGATCTTCCGTACTACCTGCAGCCGATGCTGGGGCAGCCTGTGCGCCATCCAAAGCCTGGGTGTTAGTGGAGGAGCGGGTGTCTATTCCAACAGGAGCAGAGACTTCCTGTGGTGGCTCTAAGAATGCCGCCATCAACATAGGAATATGCTGGGGACACTGCAGAACTTGGGCCGTTATCGGGTCCAGCAATGCATCAACGTCTGGTTGCACAACTGATAGAAGTGTCATATAGAGATCCAACACACATTCTTCTCCGCAGAACAGGCACCGGAGAACAGGTAAGATGCAGTCCATCCAGACTGGTCTAAATGACAGGAATCAAGAAGCACTTAGTTCCCGTAAGCGAGGTGTGCCCAGATGTTGTACCATACGATCACGGTATTTGCGCTAATGGAGTGCTTTTTCCATCTCCTTGGTGACTAGGACGTCCATTGCGTAGCAGAAAAAGTACAATCAGGATACCTGCTATTAGAAACAGGATCAGCGGAAGTCCTCCAAAAATGCTTCTGAATACAGTGTATAAAGTTTGGTATAACTCCGAGGACTGTCTGAAAGGTGTTTAACAGTCCCGAACCTATGGTCTTAAATAGGTGTATTATACCCATCGTATCAGACATGTTGAAGATACGATTTACCATTTCTGCGAAATGAAAGGGGCAGTTCGTACGTATGAGTGCCTGTATCTCTGCCGAGGACCTTGCTATTTGGAGATCAAAAGTCTCCCGGGCGGAGGTTAAGGGCACGGTTTTCTGTAGAAGCATGGCTTTCATTCTGCTCAGAGTCTCAAACCATATAAAGGAAAAATTCAACGAAGGCCATAGCGGCGCCTCCCTGACTGTATGTGTCAGTGGAAATAATACTTGCATACAGCAAGTAACCCTGGAGCTCCCAGTGGCTAGATGTGCGATGCCCGGAAGCATCCCACAACAACCTTGATCGTTCAGCATCAAGTAACTCTCATTTGAAAGTAGCCTGAAAACTGGGGTAATCACGGCCGCCGGGGTACCCCTCAAGTGACAGGACAGGTTAGCTACTGAACCATTGCAGGCCCTGTGCAGCTAATATCCTGGCATATGAGAGATCCACTCAAAGCGTTCTCACAGTTAGTACCGCTTAGAAACACTTCAAGATCCCCACTCCTGCATCGAAATCTGTACGGTAATTCCCAAGATTCCTTGATGAATTCCCTACCCATCTCTTCATATCTGTCTGCCAGTTGTTGTTCTAGGCAATATTGAAATTGGAAAGTTGTGACCGGTAAAGATATGTGGCCATGGATTAACCACACTGTGGATGGTGATTCTGCCACAGTAAAAGGTAATCTGTCCAGTTTTTCAATATGCAGCATTGTATATTTCGCTCCCCTCTGTGCCATTTTCATCTGTTTTTCTGTTAGATTGTATGCAGAAAACAGGGACGTACTGTTGATAAAACGCCAAGGCACATAACCTGCGCACAATTATTGCAGCGTCCAGCTTAATAACATAATAGAACGTAATTGCGATTGCCCGTGCTGTAGTATGGACAAGTCTTGTTCTAGTACATCAATAGCAGAAGATACAAAGTTGCCCAGTGAATAAATCCTGGATGTTAACGTAGTCATAACATTGTCAACTACGGCTAACGCTTTTTCTAACTTAATCCTATCTATTTCTCATAGTCTCTCCGCTGCTTCTTGTTGGGAGATTTTCCAGATTTCATTATAGACAGCATATAAGAAACGTTTTTGACGTGGCTTTCTGGGGCCTAATAAAAAAATCCCATAGGTCCACATCCTCTGTAAGTAAGGATAAGTGTTTTCACCTGTGGTAGTGTTGAGGTTTTTAGCCAATCGAGGCATAACTTTCCAACACTGTATGATGTCACCACCCCCAGATTTTCTCTTTGTACATAGCGTGGGTCTGGCCTATGGATACTGAACCCTTCGGTGGTACCCCTGAATCTTTCCTGACATCTGTTAGTGTCTGTGGGCCAAACCAACCATCCCTTCCAATCGGGGTCTGATCTGTTGTATTGTAGAATGTCATCTATCGTAGCCCCTTCATCTGATGTAATATTTCCCTCGGTATGTGCTGATGTAGGAATCTGAGGTGTGTTCAAGTCCTTGTTCTTGGCTATACCAAGACAGAAAGTCTGTTGCACAGTTTTATTTAGAAATATAATCTGCTGAGGAATGAGGCATGCTCTAAATAGCGCTTCTGTTCCCTGGACTTGCCAATCCCTAGAACCCCAGACTGTTGGGTAATGAAGGAAGCAGAGTAAATCTTTTTGGTGTTGGTCAGCATATTTTTCTGTGCGGATGTAGGTGCAACCTTCTAATAATATGAGGTCGGGTCTGTAACGTTAAACCCTGAATAATATGAACATTTTTGTGCAAACGTTTTTGAACTACTTTTTGGTGGTATAGGGCAATGTTCCCATTGGTGATATGTGAAAACATTCCTAGGGCTACTGGACTTGTGCAGAAAATGACCATAATGTAGATAACAATACATGGTGTTAAAATCTGATGTGTCTTCCAATATTTCATTGCTAGAAAATGCGGCAGATTGTTCTAAATCAGACAACATATTGTTTACAGTTTCAAAATCCCAATCATTGGAAAATGTACTGGAGGTAATGATATCATTTAAGGAAATTTTAAATAAATGTGGTATTTTTAAAAGTTTGGTCGGGCCAAATATATCATAATTAACCTTGTTCCATACTATACCATCGGGTATAGGAACTGCTGTAATGTTCACTGATGACAAGTCTCTTTGTTCATGATGTGATGAGACATGAGGTTTCAGGATCAAGTTCACTTTTGATGCTGCAGAGCTTTGGGGAAGATAAGTTCCATTAAAAAGTAAGCAAAAGACAGTTACTAAGCCTATCCAGAAAAGAAAGAAATGTATCCCGGTAATTATCCAAAGTTCTCTCCAAGGTGATACCAGGTAAGTCTTTTTAAGAAAAGTTAAGAAGTCTTTAACTTGTTGTTGATGAGTTTTTGGGGCTGGCGTTGTTTCAGGTTCACTTGGATCCAATGAAAAGGTATCAAAGTCGATGAAATAGCCAGATGCAGTTCGATCTATTTTTGGTAGCTCAGCAGGTTTTGTTGAATTTGTAGATTGCTCTTGTTGAGGCATGTTTATGTAGACATCAGTGTTAGGTCGAATTGAAATTTGTCTTTCATTTTGATTCTGGTTTTCTGTTTCAAGAGGAACGAGTTCCATGGCATTGTTGCATAGTCCATCATTCCGTATAGGAGACTCTTCAAACGTGATGAGCCTTTCCGTCTGAACTTCCTGTATGGTAGCGAGAGGAGAGGTCGGCTACCCAGGAGCCCACGAGGCCTACTATTCAGTATCTGCCACACAGTGTGGTTTTATCAGATCAATGGAGGCAAATCTTTTCTCCTTTTTTCCGGCAAGAGGCGGCAGAAGTACAGTTCTTGTTCCTTCAACGGCCAGGACCGGTACAGGCTTTCTGTATGATGGTCCAAATTCACTTTTGTCCGTTATCTTTTCTCTGACCAGATCCCCGACTTTAGGAATCCAGACAGGTCTTGCCGTGACTGTCTTGACTTCCCCAGTGGCAGACCTTTTCACTTGGACATTGCTCTGTAGCGCCCTTGATTCATTCAGTTCCTGTAAAAAAGCCAAACGTTTATTGATGTCAAAAGTTTTTTCATCTGCCACTTTGCCTTCACAATCTAGATCAGGTACCCACATTCTCGTCCCAAATAGGGCCTCATAAGGAGTGACACCCCCTAGAGAGCTTCTTGGCATGTTGTTTAAGGCTCTCTGTACCCCATATAAGTGATTGACCAAACTACCACCCGCGCCTAATACACTAGCTGTTAATGATTGCTTTAAGTCCAGGTTTTTCCTCTCCACAATCGAATTTCCCTCAGGATGGTACGGATTGGAGTCCCGCAATGCTACACCCAAACTTCCCATGGCCTCCTTGTAAGCCCTAGAGCTAAACGCGGGCCACGGTCAGAATGTAATGTGCCAACTGCGTATGTCCCTATAAAGACTCGCAAATCTTTGATAACAGTTTGAGCATCAGCCGAGTGCTGAGGCAATACCCATAGGAATCTCGAGCAGGAATCCAGTGCAACCATTATGTACTTATAAGCCCCGTCTGATTGTAAGCGGCCGCAGTGGTCCAAATAGACACATGCGAGAGGTTTGTCTGATATTAATAATGGTGTCTGCGCTGGACGTGTTATGGTGGAGCCCTTCATCTGTTGACAGATGTTGCACTTTAAGACATAGTCTTTGGTCTGCTTTGTTAACCCTGGCCACCAATAGCGTTGTTTCAGTAAAGAAACTGTTGCCGTAACTCCTGCATGTGCAGAACCCTTACCCTCGTGTGCAGCTAAAATTAAGCCTAATCTGCGATCCATGTTTGGTATTACTCTATCCCCCACTCCTGGAATCTGAGCAAATGGAACGTTGTTTGCATTTAACTTGTAGGAGTACTTGAGTGGAAAATCTTTCGGCAGTGCTTTGTTGTCTTTGCGTGAAGCAATGACAGCTACCATTATCTGTCAGTCTATTCTCATTTTTGAACGAGTGATTGCAGCTACGGACGCAGTTCGTACTGCCCCCTTCGCGGCTTCATCAGCCAATGAATTCCCTTCAACGTGAACGCCATCACGTTGACTCAGCGTGTGTATCACGTGAGCTCTTCGTAGTTCGTTTTCCAACTCAGCTAGCTGTTCCCATAGCATTTTGTGCTTGATTGTGCCACCTTTTGAGCCTTTGAACCCATTTTGTCCCCAATAGTGAAGATATTCATTGTATGACTGGACACAGTAAAAGGAATCGCACACAATTAGTGTGGGGAATTCTCGATCCGTATTAATCGGTGCCAGTAAAAGAGCTTTTAATTCTGCTAGCTGAGCCGTGCAGTCTCCTAGAGACTGAGTCTTTGTACAGCTCTGATGGAACTTGCCATTCTGCATACGACCTTTAACAATCGCACACGCAGCGCTGTATTGTTGTTTACTTCCTATGGCCGGTTGAGCAGATCCGTCAGTGTAAGTTATGTATTCATACTGATCTAGAGGCCTAATTTTATTCGGGAGAGGATATTCTTGTTTGTACTGCAGGAATGCTTGTGTTTTTAGACTTGGGTCGTATTTGTATTCTACATCTGATGCAGTGAGAGAATAAGCCCATTGTATCCATCTTGGATGTAAGCCTTTAGCATTGGGAACGCTTGCCTTTGTAGCAGCCTCTAAGGCTGGTACCGGAGTCACTACAATAATTTGTTTCCCCTGAGCCAGTGCTCTTTCTCTCACTACAGCAGTCTGTACAGCTGTCAGAATTTTTTCTGTATATGCAAAACGCATCTCAGAGTTTGTGTACAAGTGGGATTTGTACGCTATTGGGACAGTTTCACCTTCATTGTATGTTAAGTAGGTGTACCCAGATTGACCCTCAACTATATGGATCACTAGATTGCGGACATTTACGCGTGTCTGTAAGTGCTTGGACGCTATCATGTCAGCTTGTAGGGAACGAAGGATATCTGTGTGTTCCTGTGTCCATTGTCTAACTGAAAAATCAGGTCTTATGAGGTCGTAGAAAGGTTTAACCCTTTTTGCGTAATCCAAAATGTATGTTCTGCCGAAATTCAGGAATCCCAGTATGGATTGTAAATTTTTCAATGATTTTGGAGGTTGGAGTAGCACACACTTTTCTAAAAAGTTAGCTGCCAGACTTTTTCCTTCATTTGAAAGCTTCATTTAATCAGTAGAATATTCCATTACTCTTTCCAGCAGGCAGTGCTCAGCGCCAGGACACCTGAGGGTAACCGTGCGCTCTAAAAGTGTTAAATACATTTTTTTTTTAAAAGCTCATATCCCAAAAATAGGACATTGAGGTGGGCTATTTTTGATTTTTTTAAAGTTAAACTTGTAGCCCTCAGAGGCAAATCCCAAAATTATGGTGCTCACCCTAGTCAAGTGTTCCTCCAGGTCATCATCCGTCAGATAAATATCATCTACATAGGACAATGCCTCCTCGTCCAGATTCTGAGGTAACTCAGTTACCCTGGTGGAAAACAACCCTGGGCTGTTCTTATACCCCTGGGGGAGTCGACAAAATTGCCGCTGGGACCCAGTGCTGAGAATGCTGTCAAATACCTGCTCTCAGGCGCTATATTTTGGCAGAAAAATCCATTTGAGATATCTAGTGTTTTGTATTTTTTCCGCACAATGTTATTCATTAATGCGGCACTGTGTGCGTTCTGTACTGCAAATATTTTTGTGCATGAGTTCAGATGTCTGTAATCTAAAACTAGACGATAAGAATTGTTGGGTTTCATTACGGGAAACAAAGGATTATTCATTGAAGAGGTGCATGTTTCAATCACACCTTGGTACTCAAGTTGATCTAAGATCTCCCTGACCTGTTTTTTTTGCTTCCTGTTTCATTGGATACTGTCTCTGTGGAGTTTGAGTAGATTTTAGTGGTATCACGTGGCGAGCTGACTCTTCATCCCACCCAACATGGTTGCGATATAGTGCAGGAGCAAGGGCTACCGCCCACTCCAGCGCATATGTGTGTTTGAAGTATTGGGGAACGAGGTCGGAAAAGGCTGGCATAATTACTGTCTCTCTCTTTGGGCAATCCATAACAATAGCAGGCGGCCAATCTCTTTCAGCTAAAAGAATGTCATAGCCAAAAGTTAGGTTCTCCCTAAAGAGACCTTTAATTTTTCTGGGCTTGGCCCCTTCCATTTGGAGTATTATTTCATGTAACCTATGTGGGACACTTACCCTAGTATCAGGTGTTTCCACCGTGGTATACTCACTCAACTCCGCTGTCACCAGAAATTCCATCAGGTTCTGGCGAGCTATTTTTACTTCTGCTGCGCTGTTTAGCATCGTCGGAGCCCATTCCCCGTTCAGTAGTTGAGTCCTCCGTATTCTGGGCATGTCTAACTTTGAGACCTGCTACTTTCTTCTTTTTGAATTGAGGTTTTGCTTTAGGCTTTTCGTCTTTTTTGGAAGCGTAGTCTGAAGTGCGTCGCGTGTCTCTGGACTTTGTACGCTCTTCTTGTCTGTGTTCTGACCGTCCTTCCCTCTCAGAGTTTTTTTATGAACCCTGAAAGGAACGAGAGGAACGTGTATCAGTGTCCTGATACCTGCCAGGTTTTTAGGTCTCGCCTGAGCCAGCGCATGCGCTGCTCGGACAGACATTTTCTAAGCGGGTTTTCACAGTGCTACCACACAGGCTTTTTGGTGGCCTCAAGCTTGCGTGCACGCGCGCAGCCGCCATCTGTCTTTCCTCCTGGCCGCCTTGCTCGCGATCACTTTCGCGCGCACCATTTGCTTGTTCTTTACTTTTGCTACAATCGCGGCACCAGCGCTTTACCTTTAAGTAAAGCGCCGGTGCACGAGTGATAGCAAAAGTAAAGAAATAGATGTTTTTTTCTATTTCTTTACTTTTGCTATAATCGTGGCACCTGCGCTTTACTTTTAACATTAAAAGTAAAGCGCGGGTGCACGATTATAGCAAAAGTAAAGAAATAGATTATTTTTCTATTTCTTTACTTTTGCTCTAGTCGGAGCCTGGCTCTTCAAAGCGCAGAGATAAGGGTCTCTTTGGGGACAGTCGGGGATGAAGAGAGCCGCATTGACGGCGGTGGGAGATAGGCTGACTTATTACTTTTTGATTAGCCAATATATATTGTCCTTTTTACCCATTTGAGGGTTGGTCATTAAGATTTGTTAAGACAAGGTTTACACATAACGGGTATTTTTTGTGCATGAAAAATATCTTATTTTTATTTTTTTCTATTATCATATATTTTGTTACTGTTTTTGCTCTCTCAGGGTAGTCTCGCTCTTACTTTGTTGTGATGGCTTATTTTCCCGCTGTTCCTCACCTATTGCAGTGACGGCGACCTGTAGATCGACCTGGCCCTAAGGATTCATTGCCACTGAAGGCTGGTTTTAATCTGTAGCAGAACCGTACTAGTGCAAATCTGCATTATGTGTCAGTCAGATTAAAACACGATTGGATTCAACAAATTACGTTGTTTCACTGACTAAACATATTTGCAATAACCTGCCCTGTAAGGAGGAACAGTGTTTTTTTGTGTCAACCCTTACTTGTACAGGTGGTACCAACTAACAAACATGCATTGGCATAGCCAATAGGTCTCGCCTTTGGGACCTTATAAGTGTTTAACCATGCAACAGTTAATGTTGTTGTACCAAGGATATTGTGCTGCATAACTAAATACTTATAAGGTCCCAAAAGCGAGACCTATTGGCTATGCCAATGCTTGTTTAATGTTATCTCTATTCCTAAGGTTCTACCTCCTTTTGGAGGGCTCCTGCTGAGGAGACCTACCTCTGGATTGAGATCTATTCTTTTGTTGTTTGCTATTGTCCCATTTCTTCTTTGAAAAAACTGGTGTTTTCTTTGCCTGTTCTTTTTCTGGACCTCCCATTAGTTGAGGTTTTACTGGTCTAGCTCCCAAACTATCTCTACCTAATTCTGCATAAGCAGTTTCAATAATTTTAGGTATTTCTGTCTCCTGTTGTAAAGGAGTGAAATCTCTCAGGCGTTGGCGTATTGCCACTGATGCTGCTTCCCCTTTAATGTTTGCTAATATTATAGCTGATACCTGGGCAAAGTTATTTAGTAACTTCATCCCTAAGTTCAGAGCAGGTTCTGCTCCATACTCGTTCTGTATTTGTCTTAATACATCCTGTATTACGGCTAATGACGGGATACCATGAGTTCTGGTATATATTGCAGCGAAAACTGTACCCCAAGAGGTACAATCCTCTATCGGGGGAGCTAGCCCCATTGGTTAGCAAATTGTGAGCATTCTATGCTTTTCGTGTGGACCAGTGTGTGGCAATACTGCCTCTAGCTGTGTTATTTTTTGGAGCTATCCAGAAAGGCATTTGTTCACGTTTAGTGGGCATGTTACCCATCACTGCGTGTAACGTTTGTGGTGTAATTTTGGTTGTAGAGTTTTGGACTGGTCCTGTTTGTGTAGCCGGTGTTGGCTGAAGTGTGAGTGTTCTCATCACAAACTGTGTCATGTTTCTGTAAAGCCTTATTAGTTCTTTATGAAGTGTAAGTAAGTCTCCTGCTGGCATTGTGTCAATGTCAGGGTGTGGTGTGTAGGCCACTAGTACCGGCCATGTTGCTCCGTTTCTTCCGAGCGGACCGAGTCTTACTCTGTTTCTTGTATGGGGGAGGGCGCCTTTAAACCAGTATAAATGCTCCTGGTAAGTGGGCAGAATTTCAGTGTCCTATTACGGACAATATTCGTTCGGTATGTCCTCTTCGACATAGTAATGGAATGTTTTTGTTCGTGCATCTGCCTGTGGAACTCTAATCCATGAATAGAATACCTCTGTTCTATATGATTTGTGTGTCTCAATCACGAATGTTACTTGCCCACCCCTAGAGGTAACACCGCATGCTACTAGTTTTAGGGTGATGGCATTTCTAACATTTTCTGCAATTTGTATTGCATCTGCATCTTCTTCCTCGGCTGAGAGATTTAGTTCATGCACAATGTCTCCCTGCTCAGTCATTGTTTTCAGTAAGAAGAGTTCTTCAAGGGAACTGAGATACGGTGTTATGTACTATAGGAATGATGTGTCTTTCAAGCTTGATTAACCAACAGCCAATACATAGGATATTTGCCTACTCAGCTGTGGCGGATTTTGTTCCCTCCCACTCCAGACCTCTCTGGGGAAATGTGAGTAGGGGTCTCTGTGAATAGCACGACTGAACTACTCAGATTTGACCGTTAAATAAGTACCCAACCAACGTTGGCGGTGCCATGTCGTGTAGTTCTTATAAACCTATATAAGATCTGCGCATTTAGACAACATACATTGCGGGCTTGGTGTCCAGACTGATTCATGACACCCCCACCGGCTATGTTGGCCTGTATACCAGCTAGTTCACAGTGCCACTAGAAACTCCTCTTTCCAAGGAGAGAATAGTTCTTGGCAACTATCGAACATGACAACCCTGATCCCTCAGAATCGTGGAAACCGTGGAAACCGTGTAATACTTTTTGCTCAGTCACTCGTGCTCACTTGGTCTCAGAGAGATACACAGAATAAACGATATGGACGTTTTTCAATAAGCATTTATTGAACATTCGTCATTCTAGTGTAAAATAGGTGTGCTGAAACAACCATCAGACAATAACAGATGTAAATGATTAGAAGCACTAAGAAAGTAAAAGGATGGTAGATTTCTACCATTTTGCTGTAATCATGAATACAGGCAAGTATGTAAAGTACATGACAATAAAATGCGTACTCCTACGATGCTACCCTAACTCGATGTACCTAGCATGTGTGTAGGTGTTAAGCCAAGAATCCCTCTAGGATAAAGTCAACCCCATTACCTGAAGTGAGAGACTGTGGGACCCCATCTTGGTCTCGAGCTGGACACCCCACAAGGGATGTTCAGACCACTGCCAGCTGGAGTGTCTGCATGCAGTAACCTCAGCGTCTCGCATCAGTGTGTCGGCATGGAAGTCGCGATCTCCTCTGACTATCTCAGCAAGATGTGATGTTTATATACCCGAAGGTATCCCCAGGGGTTCTACCTTGCTGTGCCACTGTCGGACTTAGGATGATGTCGGGAATGAACCTTGTACATAGTTATTATGCAGGAGATGGTAGTCCTGCTGAGTTTCCAAGAATCCAAGGATCCTCATGCTTAATGTATGAGGCTATTGTTCAGGGAAAACCCCACGTTCTGTAGGCAGTACTGTAACTAGGTAAAGGGTCAGTCCTAGCAGCCCGTTATGTATGTAGTGTAGGGACGAATATAGGTGAAAGGTTGGGATGTTACCTGGACCTATAGTGGGGGACCTATATGGAATATAACACCCACTCCTCATCCGACTGGACAACATAATCTAATTCTAACGTACTACCTGTCTAGGTTCTGGTACGCAAACATATGTAGTAAAAACCATAGTTCTGCTAAAAATGTTAAAAACTCTAAAAAGTGTTAAAAACAGGAGAATTGTCACTCAAGCAATAGCTCTAATGTGTCTGTATGCAGGAACCTCAGCGTCTCGCGTCGGTGTGTCGGCATGGTAGTCGTGATCTCCTCTGACTATCTCAGCAAGATGTGATGTTTATATACCCAAAGGTATCCCCAGGGGTTCTACCTTGCTGTCCCACTGTCGGACTTAGGATGACGTCGGGATGAACCTTGTACATAGTTATTATGCAGGAGATGGTAATCCTGCTGAGTTTCCAAGAATCCTCATGCATATTGTATGAGGCTATTCAGGGAAAACCTCACGTTCTGTAGGCAGTACTGTAACTAGGTAAAGGGTCAGTCCTAGCAGCCCATTATGTATGTAGTGTAGGGACGAATATAGGTGAAAGGTTGGGATGTTACCCGGACCTATATTGGGGTACCTATATGGAATATAACAGAGGCAGACAAAGACCTTGCAGCTAGAAAGTGCAAGCTCAACTTTTATAGAAGGAAATGATGGTCGTCACCGAGGAGTGGGTTAGCCATAATCAGGAGCTGTTTGGTAGGAGTCCTTTCACTGTGCCAGAAGCACAAAAAACATCAAATCTGGAATGACATCCAGGAGAAAATCAATTCCCTTGGAGTGACCCAACATACCATCCCAGAAATCAGGAAACGGTGGTACGACTTGAAGGTATAGGGACCGTAGGGAACATGGCAGCCGGTCGTAAGTTAGCGGCCGGGAGCCTACAGACTGCAGGCCGCCAAATGAGCCTACTTGGAGTACACAACTTGAAGATGAGTGAATGAACAAAAGCTGAAGCAGCGGAGGCTTTTTTGAGCAATTCTTGTGAGAGTCCAGTGCATGAGTCCCGAGGAGTTTTGAGCTGGTTGCTCGCTGCCGGGGAGGTGCAGAGAGGTCGAGCGGCATTACAGTGGAGCACTACCTGGGGCAAGGTTGGAGGAGTCAGCGCGGACGGGAAGCCATGCATTACTGGGGACCATGCATTAGTACTTTGTGAAGCCGACAGGGCTGATACAGACCCCTCTTGGATGACATAGCAGGGGGGACCAAGAGTCGCAAGGAGAGCGGCCAACCATGCACCGAGTGAGGAGCTAGTTGAGCAGGAAGTAGTGTTGCCCATATCGGACGTGGCAGGCCAGTATAACCTGCAAGTGCTGATAAAACAGTCAGTAAGTGGAAGGACAGAGACCCCAATAGAATCAGGAAACCAAGGTGAAACTGAGAAGGAGTGAAGGGGATATAGCCTGAGATCCGGCACGAGTACTTTAACCAGGGAAGGAGGCAGGAGTTCGATGAAGAGTGGTGGCGAAACAGCAGGTGATCAAGGGGGGGTAAAGACAGCTGTCAGTATAACTGTGGGTTTTGATAAACTGGTAGGGAGGAGCACTGTTTCTTAACTGCCTACTGTAAGGCATAGTGGCCCCAAAGGATACACAGTGAGGCCATATAAGGTGAAAGAAGACGGAGGCTTGGGGGCAGGAAGTTCAAAGGTAACACCCTCAATTAGAGCTTTTTTAACATTAGAAATCAAAACTTATGTGATGTAGGTACTAGAGTCCAGATAGAGCAGAGAGCTGAGCAAGTGACAGAATTAAGAGGCCCTGAACAGCTTGCTGTTGGGGAAAGAGGAAGTGGGGATATATGTGAAGCTGGTAGGGACGACTTGCATTACGCCCAAGAGACTTGATTATTAAGTGGAAGGGGGATGGAGGTGTGAGTACTAGCAACAGATTTGAATCGCTCACAGGTATGTTGCATAGTGAGGATATGAGCTCCTAACCCAACGAGCGAGGGCAGCAGGGGAGAGAAGAAGGGTGTCTAGATGAGGTGCATATGTGGGTAGAAGTTGAGCATGGAGGGACCCAGGAAGTTTGTATTTGAAAGCTGCTACTTTAGATTTCTGTAGAAAAGAGGTTTTGAGAAGTCAAAAGTGAATCAGAGGAGCATTAAGGTACATGTGCAGTCTTTGAGAAGAAGTTGGACTCCCTGGCAGAGCATACCGAAGTCCTTGAGAAAGCTGTCTAGGAACTGAGGTCTACTTCTGAGGGAGCCCATATTGAGATAAGGCTGTTGAAACAAAGGAACGGGGATCTAGAGGAGAGAATGGAGACACTGGAAAACAACTCTAGGAGGAATAACTTAAGAATCATCAATATTGCGGAGGGAGCAGAAGGCCAGGATGTTAATTCTTTTGTTGTGAGTCTGCTAGGGGAGTCTGGGATGCTGACTGATTCTGGCATAGATTTGTTGAAGGAGATACAGAGGGCCCATAGGGATCTTTTTAAGGCCAACTCAGCCCAGAAGAGACTGATAAAGATCCTTGTGAATTTTTTTTACATACTCAGTGAAAGATCAGATACTTGGTGCTGCTCTTAAAATGGGAGTGTTGAAGGCGAAAGGACGTTCTTTTACCATCAGGTCAGATGTCTTTAAAGCCACTCAAGATGGGCAGTGGGAGCTGGTTAACAAATTGATGAGTTAAAGGCGCTCGGGGCAACTGCCAGATTGAAATTTCCTGCCCTACCTAAAGTTATGTATAATAACTCATTGCACAATTTTAGGGCTCCAGAAGACGTGGATCAATTTATTGCACAGATAAAGGGGAGACCCATTTCTAGGTTAGGCTCAGTAAGGAAAATAAGCATGCTAAGTGGAGACATGCAGGGTAGGATCGAACCTGACATTGGTATGTCAGAGAGAAAGCTGGGAGGGTTCCCCAGAGTGGGGGGTGGAGTGGGAGTTGAGGGGGTGTTATGGGGCACAGTGGGTGGGCAGCATAGGGTGAAAAATAAAAATCCTCATGACACAAGCACGAAACAGGATGGCGGACGTGTTTTGGAATAAAGCTGATGATAGGTGAGGAAGATACCCTGGCGAGGTCGATTTCAGTAATGACCTGGAATGTTAATGGATTAAGAGGAAGAAGGAAACAAAGTGTAGTAGGACAGTATCTTAAAGATCACTTGGCATCTATAATCATGCTTCAAGACACACATTTACTAAAGGAGGAGCTCTTGTCATTTTGTAGGGAGACAAGCTGGATTGTCCAAGGAGTTGGCACTAGTCAAACCTGTTGCACCAAGGGAATTGGCATCTTGATAATGAAGAAAGCAGGAGTAGAGGTTGTGGATTATATAGTGGACACCAGGGGTAGATGGGTGATTTCTAGGCTAAGAATTTGAGACTGGGTCTTCGCTTGTATAGGCTTTTATGGGCAAAATAATGATGACCCGGAACCCCGAAGGGAAATCTTTCTACACCGTCTAGGGTGTCTCTGCCCAGTTTTAATGGGGAGAGATTTTAACATCCTCTTACACAACACATTAGGTAGATCTACCACCCATAGTATAGTGAGTTCCCTTAAAACTCGCTCATATTTAAAGTTTGTGATGAATGAACTAGGGTTGTGTGATGTCTGGAGGAGACAGGAAATATACATTCCTCCATAAAAAGCATGGCCACTTCTCAAGGATCGACTATTTTTACTAGATAAGAGGGAGTTGAAGAATGTGAGGAGGATAGTGCACCACCCTATTCACATATCCAACCATGCTGTGATATATTTTGGGTTAGAGTTAAGCAGACAAACTAGCGTAGGTGGACGTTGGAGAGGACATTGTTGATTAGTGTAGGAATTATTTCAGAATTGAAAAAGCGGTCGGAGGAATTCTTCACTCTAAATAGGGCCTCAGCGGGGCGCAGGTAGGATGGGAAATGTATAAGGCATTTATAAGGGGGAAACTGATAAGTTTGAACTCTCAGGAAGTCAGGAACAACAAGGAGGTAATTCGGGAGATGGAGAGCAGAATCCTTGGCCTTCAAAGGGAGTTGAGTAACTACAGATTGAAGGAAGATGTTCGGATGATCGAACGCCAGAATACGCAGCGGGAGCAAGCAGCACTGGAATCCCACCTGAAATCCCAGGTGAGGAGGAGGTGTGAATCCGGAGAGAACTGCGGCACGATGCTGGCTTGGAAATGTGGGGCAGAACGAAGTAGGAACTTTGTAACCGAAATTGTATAGAGTTCTACGAATGTGGTTCTGTATCAGACTCAGGACATTGAGAGGGCATTCCATGGCTTCTTTAGGAATCTGTATTGGGAGGGTAAAAGCCCTGACATTGCAGAATTGAATCGCTGGCTAGGAAGCAAATAATTGAGTACATTGAATGATGAAGATCGGGCAGTGTTAAATAGCACTATACAGGTGGTAGAAATAGAAGGGATTTGAACAATTTTAAGATAGCTAAAGCGCCAGGGCCGGATGGCCTTCCTAATGAGCGGTATAAGAAATTAATGGAAGTAATAGTTCCAGCCTGGAAGTCCCTATTCAACAGTATTTTAGTTGGGGAAGTCATGCTCCTGCATCTTGGCAGGATGCTAACATTAACCTGATCTTGAAACCCAGCAAGCCGTGCAACAGATGTGAGTCATATAGGTCAATTCCTCTGTTAAATTGTGATGATATGATTTTTGCAGTGATAATAGCGAAAAGATTGGCCAAGGTAGTTGGGAAGTTTGTCCATGAAGACCAGAAAGGCTTTATGCCTGACAGATACATGCATGAATTAACGCATTCCCTTTTGGAAACAATAGATCTGGCCACCGCTAACCACTCACCATTAGCTGTGACTACATTAGACGCTGCAAAGGCGTTCAGCCAAGTACATTAGATATATTTAGCAGAGGTGTTAGAACATCTAGGGTTGGGAGACACTTTCTGTAGGGTAATAAAGGCCCTATATAGCTCCCCGAGGGCAAAGATACTAGTTAATGAGGCTTTATGTGAAGATTCAGAGAGGGACAAGACCAGGATGCCCATTGTCCCCCCCCCCCCTTCTTTTTAACCTGTACATAGAACCTTTTGCACAAAGTCTCAGGTCACACACTAGTATTGTCCCCTTCAGTGGTCCTGAGGAGCTTACAAAGAAGTTAACTTTGTACGCTGACGATCTGATCCTATTTACATCGGACTCCAACAATTCATACCCTGAAATACGAAAGGAGGTAGTTGGTTTTGTGCATTTTTCATGGTACCAAGTAAATAAAACCGAGATAATGACATGGAATCTCAATTGAGAAGGGAGTGAGAGGAAGGAGGCAATTGGGTATCTGGGCATTAATGTGGTGAAAGACCTTGAGGCGCTAGCGGAGATTAATTTAAGTAAGACCATTAAAGAGTGTAAAAGCTTGCTCTCCAGATGGAAAAACTTACCTCTGACAATTTATGGCTGCATAAATATAAATGTAGCTTCCTGTTCGACAACATTCCTCTTGTCTTTGACAAGAACATATTGCAGAAGATCCAGGGAGAGATCAGTAGCTTCGTCTGGAGCTCTAGAGAGGTCAGGATTGTCTGGAGGAAGCTTTTAAAGAAACGACTTAACGGGGGCTTGGCTGTACCTGATCTACAGCTATATTGTTGGGCTTTTCAACTAAAGAACTGTAGAGGGCTGATAGGAACACCAGACTTCAGTCCAACAGGGAGAATTTGGAAGAGCCTTCTGGCAGACATAACTGAAACAGGGTTCATGTATAAATTTGGGTCACCAATTTTTTTTTTTTTTATGAGTCAGACTTAAGCTCCCCCAAGCAGTTGTCAAGTTGTGGTATGAGGTAAGAACCTTCTTGGGTATTGTTGGACTTGGCCCTTTTTGCAGGGTCATCCCTGAACTTTTTGCCTTCCTCCTAGCCTTTTTTCTGACATGGTGTTGGTGGTTTTAGGACTCTGGGCACTTTAGCACTGCTGTCCAGTGTAAAGTGCGTGTGCTCTCTGTGGTAAACATGGTAAGACTGGTCTACACCTGTTTGGCATATTTAATTTACCTGTCAGTCGCAGGTAAAGTGGTATCTCGGATACCCTGGGCCGGTAAATTAAATGCTACTGGTGGGCTTGCCTCGCTGATTGCGCCACCCACCAAAGTAGCCTTTCAAACCTGTCTCAGGCCTCTGCCATTGCAGGGCCTGTGCGCGCAGTATTACTGCCGCTGTGACGTGGCACCTAAAGTGTGTGCCATGTCTGTGACCCCCCTTTTACTACATGTCAGTCACCCCTAAGGTAGGCCCTAGCTAGCCCTATGGGCAGGGTGCATTGCAGGTGAAAGGTAGGACATGTACCTTAAGTGTGTGATATGTCCTGGTAGTGACAAACAGCCATTTTGGTTTCTCACTGCTGTGGGGCTGCCCTCCTATAGGAATGCATTGGGGATTCCCTGATAAGTGTTTCAGTGGTAATTCCTGATATGAGAGGAGCAGCGTGGTCAAGTCTGGTATGTTTGGAATGGTAATAATAAATGCTGCGCAATGGTGTACGCAGATTTATTATCACTATTTTAGAAATGCCACTTTTAGAAGTTGGTATTTCTGTGTGCTATGTGTCTGCCTGCCTGATGTGTATTGCATGTCTGACTTTGGAGTGACAGGGGCTGGTGAGGTGTGTGTGTGGCTCCAGGGAGGGCAGGGTGAGTCAGCGCTAGGCTGAATGGGAGATCTGCATTTGGAGTAGTGGGAGGAGTAGTCCCCTGACCCTGAATAGGTCTGTGCCTGCCTGAGTGAATGCTGGCTCCGCCCCCCTGTGGTGGTCTGATGAGCGAGTCCCCACCTGACAAAGGGGAAGAGGAGCCCTGTAAACAGAGTGCTCCAAAACCCCCCAGAACCAGTTGAGACTGGTTCCCCAAGCCCTGTGCCAGGGCAGAACAAAGAGAATGTTAGTATAAGTACTGGGGCTGTGACCCCATGTGTGGTGCTTACTTGTACCTGTTTTGGGAGGCCGAAGGACTGCTGGGCAAGGAGGAACCGCCGAGGGACCCAGCTGCAGCTTCCTGGGGGTCCCTACGTGCTGGCCTGCCTGTGCCCAGCTCTGCCCCTCTGCCCTTCTGCAGTTTGGACTTCGCGCCTCGTGAGCGCTACCTTTCTTATCCCCAGGACAGGGAGTGCTGGGACTTCGCAGCGCTGAGCTGCACATTGCTTCAGAGGGAATCCCCGACGTAGGGATTCCCCCGTGCTGCTAATGAAAGCGGGAGCCCACCCCGCAATTGCCAGTCTCCTGTAGCTGGAGCCCACCCTGCAATTGCCAGTCTCCTGTAGCGGGAGCCCACCCCGCATTTGATGTCTATTTTTCTGCGGGAGCCTACCCCGCACTTTGCCCCGAAGAGGAGAAGCCGCCGCTGCGAGAGCGACCCGGAAGCCAGGAGGCCGTGCCTGGTTGTGGGCGGGGCGAAGCTAACAACCGGCCAATTGCAGCGCGGCCGAAGAGGAAGCCTGGGCTGAGGAAGGCGGGGCCCCCGTGTACCGGAGGGAGCCCCGCATGTGGCCCCAAGCGGCAGAGCCTGGCAAGCTCCAACCCCGCGTCTGGTGGAGAGAGAGAGGTGGGTTCGCTGAGACGCCGCCGGACCTTCCCGCATCCAGAGGAAGAGCCCGGTGAGTGGGGGCTAATCGGAGCAGCGTCGGCGCTCCCGGAGGCACCGTGGTGCCACAGCTGATCCCTGCAGGCTGCCGAGAGGGACCGGAGGAGTCCGGAAGAAGAGCCCCGGTGAGTGGGGCTTCAATTTGCGCAGTGTTGGTGCCGATCAAGGGCACCAGGAGGAGTCCCAGAGGGGGGCTCCCACGGCACAGTGGTGCCAGAGCCAATTTCCTACAGCTGCCCCACCGGATAGAGGGCAGCTGCAACAAAGGGGTCCTTTTTAGGTCTCGGCCTGTGCTTGCGCTGGTCTGGCCAAGAGTTTTAGTAAGCAGGTTTTGGAAGTGCAAACTCACTGGCTTTCGGCTGGCGACCAGCTTGCGTTCACGATGGCGTGCACGCGCGCAGCTGCCATCTGGGTTTCCTATCTCTTCCTCATTTCCTCGTCATGGCTCATTAACTCTCTGGACTCTGATGTTTCAATCGCAGCAGCAGCTCACATTACCAACTGACGGCCCTGGACTACAGTCACATGAAAAACAACAGCGATTAGCATTGAAATGCAAGCTTTTTTTTGTCTAGTTAGAAATATTGCTTCGGTGGGTTAATTTCACATTATATCGCTATTTGTTTTATATTGGGAGTCACAGCCTAATTACCAGTATTTTTGTCTCGCTCTGTGTTTTTTTTTTTATATTTATTCGCGCAAAGCACAAAGCTATATTTAAGGTTACTTTTTCCGCGTCACTTCTTCACTCTATTTAAACTCCACATCCCCCACTCTTATTGTCTCTCTCCTTCTCTCTCTCTCCCTCTCTAATTCTCTCTCTACTTAATTAACTCTCCCCTCTCTATCTTTTTTAGCCTTTCATTCTCTCTCACCCCTTTATCTGTTTCTCTTTCAAACTCCTTCATTCACTCTCTCTCCATCCCGCTCCACTCTTTATTCTATGTACACCCTTTCTCTCTCTTTCTCTCTCACCACCCTCTCTAATTGGGCATTATATCTTCACTCTATCTCTCACTCGGCATCATCACAGCATCACTCAGCATCACCACAGCATCACTCAGCATCACCACAACATCACTCAGAGCCAGCACAGCATCACTCAGAGCCAGCACAGCATCACTCAGAGCCAGCACAGCATCACTCAGAGCCAGCACAGCATCACTCAGAGCCAGCACAGCATCACTCAGAGCCAGCACAGCATCACTCAGAGCCAGCACAGCATCACTCAGAGCCAGCACAGCATCACTCAGAGCCAGCACAGCATCACTCAGAGCCAGCACAGCATCACTCAGAGCCAGCACAGCATCACTCCGAGCCAGCACAGCATCACTCCGAGCCAGCACAGCATCACTCCGAGCCAGCACAGCATCACTCCGAGCCAGCACAGCATCACTCCGAGCCAGCACAGCATCCCTCAGTGGCACCACCCCAGCATCCATCAGTGGCACCACCCCAGCATCCCTCAGTGGCACCACCCCAGCATCCCTCAGTGGCACCACCCCAGCATCCCTCAGTGGCACCACCCCAGCATCCCTCAGTGGCACCACCCCAGCATCCCTCAGTGGCACCACCCCAGCATCCCTCAGTGGCACCACCCCAGCATCCCTCAGTGGCACCACCCCAGCATCCCTCAGTGGCACCACCCCAGCATCCCTCAGTGGCACCACCACAGCATCCCTCAGTGGCACCACCACAGCATCCCTCAGTGGCACCACCACAGCATCCCTCAGTGGCACCACCACAGCATCCCTCAGTGGCACCACCACAGCATCCCTCAGTGGCACCACCACAGCATCCCTCAGTGGCACCACCACAGCATCCCTCGGCGCCACAGCAGCATCACTCAGCATCGTCTCAGCATCACCTCAGCATCGTCTCCGCAACAGTCACCACCACCACCACTACCACCTCAGCATCACTCAGCACCACCTCAGCCTGCTCTGGGAATCTGGCATCTGTTGATTCTCTCCTAGCGTCTGGCCGCTGCTAGTGTTATAATACAGGTACTAGTTCCCATCCTTCACCCTCCGATTGTTTATGCCCCCTCAAAAAAAAAAGCTTTAACAAACAACCATTGCAATAGGCAGAAACAAGTTGCCAGCATTGCAAGAACAAAAGAAAACTGAGGAAATTTTTTATTGTAAATACTTTTTTAATATGGTCGTTCAGTTTTACATAATGCCTTCTTGGTCATATATAAAGTAACAAAAATGCTTCTGACACTTTTTTATTATAACTTTTCAGCATGCTGCACAGCAGCCACACTTCTCTACAGCACAGCTTGAAGACATTGGCAAAGTCAATAGCTCTGGCTAAACACTTATAAGGCCCCAAAGGCGAGACCTATTGGCTATGCCAATGCTTGTTGATTTCTGCAAATGAGAAAGGAGTGAGATACACTCCTCTGCCCCAGCGCATTGCGCAATTTGCTTTTGCTGCATTGGCAGCCAGAGGGCAGGTGAAAGGCCCTACCTTACGCCCTGACATTCTGGACAAAGGGCATTGGGCCCCCCTAGAGAAGGCCAGTTGGCCTGGGGTCATTTCAGTATGTATGCTAAGGTGCTGTGTGCACTTTATCTGTGGTAATGGGGTGCAGTACTCATGTTCTAGGCATAATGTGTTTATTCCTAATGTGGTTTATTCCTAATGTGTCTATGCCTACTGTGATGCCTATGACATAATGTGTTTATGCTTGGGATGTTTATGCATTTTTTAAAAACATATTTTATTAATTTTTTTCCCAGTTTTCAACCCATCAATTACGGCATTTTGCAGTTATACACAATATCGTAGTACATTGAAGTCATCGTACAGTGTGCGTGCATTATCATCTACAGTAATTGTTTGACATATGAATACAACTATCCCATCCCTCCCTCCCCCCAACTTCGTCTGGCACCAACCAATCATAGCGCATATGGCAAGGTATTCCCCCCTCTACTCCCGACTGCACATAAACATTCAAAGTGTATGTATGCACCCTATGGCGCAGGATTCACAAACAATGGAATTCCGTAATCATGGAAACTAGAAAACCAGGGCTAGGTGATAAAACAATTGTTAAGTCTGAGCTACCGGCACAGGTGGCGGGGCCAAGGCCCTGAACGCTTCCAGAATACTGTCCCAGTCTAAAGAGATGACTCTTTTGCGCAATCCCCGGGCTTCCTCCCGGCGGATGGCAGCACTCTCCGCCCCACCCCATCTCACTACTTCCCCATGCCAGCCGTAAAGCTGTGGGGGTGTGATCGATTTCCACCGCATCGTAATGGAGCGTTTAGCCAGGAGCAAAGACAGGTCTACAAAGCGGAGTTGCACTTTCTGCGCCTTGGGGTGTCGTATCAGTCCCAACAGACACACTGTAGGCGTGTCTGGGACGGGGATCCCAACCGCAGCTGTAAGCAAGGACAATATCTCTGACCAATAAGGGGTAAGCACGGGGCACTGCCATAGCATATGTAGCAAGTCGGCGTCCTCTAATTTGCATCTAGGACAGCAGTTTTGCGTATTCGGGAAAATACGTTGCAAGCGGTGCGGGGTTAGATACGCTCTATGTAAAACCATATATTGGATGAATTTGGCATTCCGTGGAATACTCCTAGGCTAGGGTATGCCAAAGGTTTGTCCCAGTCCCTATCTGTCAGGTCTGTCCCCAGGTCTGCGGACCATTTATCGCGTAGGTCCGTTAGTGGGATTCTAGTGTGGGTGGTAATGCCTTTGTAAAGCCACTTGGTAAGGTGGCGGCCGTCACCCATCAGGTAGGTCATAAAGACCATTTCGTGGCGTGGGGGTTCCTCCCTGTGTGGGGCCCAATGTTTCTTCACATATTGCACGAGTGCAGCATGCAATAGGTACAATGCATCCGTGACTCCCTGCCGTCGTACAAAATTACCATGGTCCATAAGCGTGCCGTCATTAAATAGATCACCCACTGTGGTCACACCACCCTCCGCCCAAGGAAGCAATCGTCGTTTAGTAAGCAAGCCAGTGGGGGTAGGGATCCCAAGAAGTGGTGTAGTGTCGGAGTAGGGAAGGCAGCTACGCGTGTAGTGAGTGGCTTTTTTCCAATAGGTAAGCGCTGTGCGCAGGAGCAGCGAGGCGTCTGTTGGGATCTTAGCCTGCGGGAGCAGCAGTGTGTGGAGCCGCCCTCGGCCTACATCAGCGGAGGAAAGATCTATTTCCTGTAAGTTGCGCCCTGCCAGCCAATAAGATAGCCATTGCAATTGGCTCGCGTAGCAGTATGCTCGGAAGTCTGGGGCGCCCAGCCCACCCTTATCAGTGTCCAATTGTAACTTGGTCAGCCCCACCCTACGGCGGCCATTACCCCAGATCAAAGCGGAGAGTGTAGTGTTCAGGGAATTGAGCATCGGGTCGGGATCACAACCGGTAAGTTAGTAAAAAAATATAAAAGCCGGGGCAGGACCACCATTTTCGAGATCGCTACCCGGCCCATAACCGAGAGTGGTAGGGAGGACCAGAAAGTGACCTGGGAGCGGAGCGAACGTATAGCCTTGCCCAGATTACCCTCAATAAGATCTGGCGCTGTTCGGTAAATCTGTATGCCTAGATATCTAAAAGTATGTGCGGCGACAGTTAAGGAATGGGGGCCGAACTGAACCGTCTCTGGGCGGTCCCCCTGCCGGAAAAAAAAGGCATAAGACTTACTGTCATTGATTTTAAGGCCCGAAAGCCGTGCAAACGAATCAAAAATGCTCGGGACGGGTGCGAGGGAGGCGAGGTCATCATCGTACAGAATAATGTCATCCGCATATGCGGAAATTACGTGTGTCATTTGCCCAAGGCGGATCCCCTGGTGCGTCGCCGATAGCCGCACCCTAAGGGCCAAAGGCTCCAAGGCTAGCACAAATAACAGGGGGGATAGGGGGCATCCCTGGCGGGTGCCTTTACCAACCGGGTACTCCTTTGAGATGTGCCGTCCTGTGCGGGCCCGCGCTTTGGGGTCCGTATATAAAAGCCTCACCCACTTTAAATAGTCCGGGGGTATACCAAATCGTTCTAGCGCTCGGAACATGTAGTCCCATCGGAGCGTGTCGAATGCTTGTCTCAAATCTAGGGTGACACATCCAGCGTTGGCTCTCTCCTGGGGGGTGGCTGCCATGACCTGATACAATCTCCTGATATTAAGCGAGGTGCACCGCGCTGGCACAAAGCCGCATTGGTCTGGGTGAATGAGCTTGTGCACATATGGGAGCAGGTGGCTAGCAAGTACCTTACTCAATATTTTATATTCGGTGTTGAGTAGGGACAATGGTCTGTATCCGGACAGGTCCGTCGACAGGCGTCCTGGTTTGGGGAGAGATACTACCAGTGCCTGTCTAGTGGAGTGGGGCAGGGACCCTGAGGACAGCGCAGCTCCGTACCAGCTCTCTAGTTGCGGCACCAGAGTGTCCGAAAATGTGGCAAAGAATTCAGCCGGGAGGCCGTCCAAGCCTGGGGCCTTATTCCGAGGTAGGGCCCTGATGGCCGCCTTAATTTCGGTCCTTGTAATATGGCAGAGAGTGCGTCCTGCGCCGATTTGTCCAATTGTGGGAACTGCACATCAGCTAAAAAGGCGTCAAGGGCCTCTTCCACCAAAAGGAGGGGCGCCCGATATAGGGCCTGATAGTAGTCACAGAAGGCCGCCTTTATGTCCTGTTGCGTATTTACTGTGTCCCCGCTGCCAGCGATTATCCCATGGATCGGGGAATGTGGGGGGTCATCCCTGAGTATGCGTGCTAATAGCGGGCCTGCCTTGTCCGCATCAGCGTGTTTCGTGTGCGTGTAGGCGGTATAGTCTATGCGCCTAAGTGTGTCTAGCAGCTCTGCATGTTTTATTCGGGCATCTTGTAAAAGCGTTCCCTTTGTGGGGTCCGTCGCTGCAGTCTGTTCGAGACAATTTAGAATGTTTTCTACCTCTTTCAAATTATTATGTAGTTCCTGTCGTGCCCCTGCTGTGGTGCTGATAGCTATCCCCCTGATCACCGTCTTGAATGCATCCCACTCCACCGGAGGTGTGGATGCAGTACCAGTGTTCTCAGTAAAGTAATTGTCTATGCCAGTCGCCAGTGCCTCCCGGAAGACTGAGTCCTCAAGCATCAGGGGCCATAATCTCCAAGTAGGAACCGGAGTTGGGATTCTGCCCCAGCCGAGGGAAACCTCCAATGGGTTATGGTCAGAAAGGGTTTTACCCAAATATGTTGCATGTGTCATCTGGGCCGTAATGTGGTTGGAGCAAAGGATCCTATCTATGCGAGTATGAAGTTGGTGTGGGTGGGAAAAGAATGAATATTCCCTACTGGTAGGGTGTTTCAAACGCCAGACATCACCCAGGCCCCAGCCCTCAGCCCAGTTGCATAATGCCTCCGCTTGTCGGACAGTGTTTGCTCCTCCAAGGGGGGGATGAGATCTATCAATAGAGGGGTCCATTACAGCATTATAGTCCCCTCACAGTATCCACGGACATTCGGCCCAAGGCGCCAAGACCGGATTGAGGCTTAAGAGGTATGCATCCTGCTCAAAGTTGGGCGAATAGATGCTGCCAAGGACGATCTGTGCACCATCCAGCGTGCCCCTCACTAAGATATATCTGCCCAATGGGTCCACCCGTTGTTCCAGCGCCTCAAAGGGGACCCCGTTCCTGACCCATATGGACGCGCCCCTCGCAAAGGCAGAATATGACGTGGAAAAAATCTGACCCCTCCACTTTTTGCGAAGTTTAGTCGCTTCGGCTGCAGTCAGGTGGGACTCTTGTAGAAATACTATGTGCGCCCGCCGCCTGTTCAACTGTGCATGTACTCTGTGCCGTTTGTGGATCGACCCCAGTCCCCGTACATTCCAGGTAATCAAGTTGTAGCTATCCTGCATTGATATCTAAGGTGTGTAACCATGTAACGCCCGCGCATTAGCGTGGGAGCAGTAGTGTATCGAGGGGCGCAAATGGTGGGCCAGATTCTAAACGTTACAAAACTCCCATCTACAATACTCGGGCCGGCTATCTGAACTTTGCTGGCCCAAACCCAGTGCACAACGGTGCAAACTAAAAACATTGTGTGTGTTGCTTTCGCTATAGGGGGGGTGCATGCCCACAGCCAAGTCAGCTGAGTTAGAGCGTTACGAGCTTCACGCAGCCCGGACCGCTATTGTTACCTTTTCATTTCACAGTTTCGGTACTAGAGGCATGGCATTGTGCCACTAAGTGCAAGACATAAAGGGCGGGGTCAGTAGACCACTCGCCCCAACATAGGCCGTAAGCCGACATCACCCTAAGTAACCATCAGCAGTTTGGGGTGTAATGTTGCTAAATAAATTAATACTAGAGTCTGAGTCTGAGTGATTTGACGCCTCCTCGGAGGAGTCTGATAGAATTGGTTGGGTGCCATCCCTGAACCTGATGGCCGTTTCCAGTGCCTCCGCTTGATCCCGCAAGGCCTGTTCCGGAGCTGGAGTCCTGGACTTTGCGGTGAGCCCCCCCCCCCCGGAGGCGTTTTGATTTGCGAACTCGCCGTGGTTTCGGGGAGGCAGGGACCGTTTGTGAAGAGGGCCCAGGTCCGCCGGGGGGGAACATGATTTCGATCCATTCTGCCACTTCGTCCGGGGATTCAAAGAATTGTGTCTTGTGATCATGGATCACTTTCAGCTTGGCAGGGAATAGCAGTGCGTATTTAACATGCAGTGCCCTGAGCTTGACCTTCACGTCTTGGTAGTGGGATCGTTGGCGTTGGACCAGAGCAGTGTAGTCTGGGTACAGGGATATCCGCTGCTTCTCATGTTGTTTGTGGGACAGCTCCCTCGCCTTTTGTAGCAGGACGTCCCGATCCCTGAAGTTCAGGACTTTGACGATCAGGGGCCGAGGGCGTGCCCCCGCCACAGGTCTACCCGTCGGCACCCTGTGCGCCCTCTCTACGCAGAAAAGATCCGAGAGGCCCTCCGGGGCCACATGTTCCTTGAACCACTGTTCCATGAATCTAGTAGCGTCTGATCCCTCGCATCGCTCTGGCAGGCCTATGACGCGGATGTTATTGCGCCGGGCACGTCCCTCCGCATCGTCCGCCCTCTCCTGCAGACCCACAACCTGTTTTTGGAGCAGTGCAATCTGTGCACCATGTTCCTTGTGTTGTGGCGCCAACTCCAGTAAAGTAAGTTTGTTATCTTTGACAACCGCAGCAAGTTTGTCGTGATCAGCTTTAAGGAGAGTGAACCCAGACGTCAAAGTCCCAAGTTGTTTTTCAATGGCCTGTCGCGAATCACGCACCTCCTTTAGGATAAGGTCCAGCTTGTCCGCGGAAGTCCCCAAGTCAGAGGGCGGATCGCCGGTAGGCGGCTGCATGGCAGGCGTAGAGTCGTCAATCTGCTGACTATCAGCAGCGCCAGCCTCTGTCCCCTTGGCCCTGGGGCGGCCCATTGCGGCGCAGTGAGCTAGCGTGGACTGCAGGTCCAGGCAGGCCGGTAGACACCGCTACGGAGGTCGCCGGGAGCCTCCACAGTAGTTAAGGGCGCTTTCTCCACCGGTCCGGGGGGATCGCCACTCAGCGCCGCAGGGGGGGGTCTGGGAGGGGCAGGTATTACATGCGGTCAAAATGCGCGCAATGAGCCCCGATATATGAGGAGGGGTGCCTCAGGCCCTAGGCAGAGTGTCTCACCTTGCACAGTACACCGGGCAGCACAGCAGGACCAGGTTCGTGCCAGATCGGCTCCCCCACACTGGTCCGGGCGTATGTTATTCCTCCAGTGGCCTCAGGGTCCCAAGACCGGTCCAGGGTTCAAGGAAACGATGCAGAGAGGGGGGGGCAGACTGGCACACCAGTGCCCACCCGTTTGGTCAGCCCGCAGCAGACAGCCGGCGATTACCAATAAGCAGAGGGGCTGTAGGCAGCACCCCCCCGGACGCTCCCAACAGTCTCGTTGTTGCAGACCGTCAAGGAGGAACAAGGAGAAGCGCCAGGAAGTAGGCCCCACCCACCCACGGAGACCCAAGGCCTCGGGCGTATGCAGAGCCGCCGGTTCGGAGGACGAGCGGCGGAGCGGGTCCTAGGCGTAGCAGAGAGTCACACCCAAGGTCACTCCCACCTGGCACCGCAGAGTCCCAGGCATCCAGTAGCGGCGGTAGGCGCGGCTCCTCTCCTTCCGCTCCAGCTCCGATCAGCAATGCAGGCACAGTGGGGGATCGGGAGGCAGATCACTCGGTAGGGGGAGGGGGCTGCAGGCGACACCACCCCGGGCGCTCTCCCCGGCACACCCACAGCAGTCAGTCCAGGAGAGTCAGTGGGAAACACCAGGGATAGGCCCCCCAGCATAGGAATCCCCAGGCCGCAGATGCAGGCAGAGCCGCCGGTCCGGGAGGGAAGCGGGCGGGGTGCCGCAAACCGAGTCAGTCCCTCCCCCGCACCGCAGAGTCTCGGGCAGCCAGCAGCGGCGGTAGTCGCAGTGTTACTTCACCCGCTCCGTCTCCGATGTCCAAAGCGAGATCGGCAGCAGAGTCGCAGTCAACAGCGCGGGGCCTCCATCCTCCCCAGAGCAGCCAGGGGATCAGCAGGCAGGCGCGGCCCACGGGCCGGTTCCGAGCCCCCGGCTCTCACCTCTCCCCCTCCTCAGCTCCGGGGGCACAGAGTTCCACAGCAGCTCTAGTCCCGGCCTTCGTCACCGTCACTCGCCCCCGGGGGACAGGCCTCCAGCTCCACGGCCCACACCCATCAGGCAGACCCACTCCGGTTTTCAGAAGGGCCCGGCAGCATATATAGATGTTTTCTCCGGGCAGGAGCCCACTCGGGCCGCAGGGGTCGCTTCTCGGGAGGTTTCGTGTCAGATAAGAGCCGAAACTGCCAGGATGATGTAGGATTCAGCAGGTCCGGGCGCGGAGCTAGTTTACTGTGCGGCCGCCATGCTCGGCAGTCGGCCACGCCCCCTCCAGGATGTTTATGCATAATGTGTTTATGCCTACAGAGATTGCATAATGTGGGTATGCTGATGATTATGCCTAATGCTGATGTGATAATGCTGAGTACAGTATTTTGCCAGTAGTTACTGGTTGTGATATTTTTACTACTTGTGCTTGTGATGGTTCTGACAGTGGCCCGATTGGCCCTGTCATGTATATAATCCCCTGTAAAATATTGCCTAGTGCCAGTTGGCACAGTGTACATTGTGTGATTATGATTCTAATGTGTTTTGGATAATACAAAGGCTATTTTTATATAACCTTGTGTGGAGTTTCTTTTGTGGTGTGCCTAGTGTGTTGCTGCTGTGAGTGTGTGTTGCGCAAACGCTTTACACATTGCCTCTGGGATAAGCCTGACTGCTCGTGCCAAGCTACCAAGGGGGTGAGCAAGGGTTATCTTCAGTGTGTAACTCCCTTGCCCTGACTAGAGTGGTGGTTTCTGCCTGGCTTAGGCGCTTGCCCTAGCCAACCAGAAATCCCATTTCTAACAGGTATCTTGTATTATAGCCTGAGAGCGCCAATATGGAATTCGCCAGGGACTCCGAAGTGTTTTTCTGATAAGCTGTGCAGTCCTGTTAGAAGGGACGTGTTTAAAACCTAGGAAACCTGGTAAGTGAAGGGAAAATGCTATTGTGGGAGCAATGGAGGGGAGAGAACATCAGGCCGCCTCTCATGGTTTAAGTACATTCAGTTAACCCAGTGGGTCAAGCAGCATGTGGCGCACTGTGCCAGGATCTCTTGGATGGAAGAGAACCTGCAGGACTCTCGAACCAAAATGAAGGAAGTCTCTTTGTGGTATTGGAGTATGGTGACAACCAGTGATGGCTGCCTCAGAACGGGGGTGGTCGGGCGGGTGGAATGGATTACAAAAAAAATAAAAATAGAAAAATTAACTTACCTTTTACTTCGCCGCCGCACGTCTCTCCTCCGTCCTCTTCCCCACGATCTGCAAGAAGCACCAGAAAAACGTAGGCTTTCGGACTCTCCCAGCCAATCACAATGCTGCAGGAGCAGCGTCGTGATTGGTCTGAGTGTCCTGTTTAGATGCTCAGGCAGTGCCTGGGTAGGCTGGGTATGTTCTCCACGTGGCTGTGCAACACAGCCCAATGGAGAACATGCCAAGTGCGCATGACAGTTTGGCCGGCCCAAGAGGGCTGGCCAAACCATCATGCTCACTTAGAGGAATGCAAACCACTCCTCGCTCAGCTTGGCGTCACGGAGCCAGGCCCCGCCCCCACCTGGCTCCGAGCTCAGCATAGAAAAATAAAATGATAATGTTATTATTTTCTTTTTCTTTTGTGCACTGCTGAATTAGCAGTGGGGCGACGCTCCTCCGTCTTAGTGGAGGAGCCGCCACTGGTGACAACTTCAAATGGAAGGATGAAACCGCCGTATGGACTATGGGAGCACGACTTACCCAATTAGCAAATGGAGGAGATCTGGCAAGTATCTTTAAAATTGTTGTATGCTACTGTGAAATCTGTGCACATTAAGAAGAAATCATCTCTTCACCCTTTACAGGTGCTTTTCGTCCCTTTCGAAGCTGGAAAAATTTAAGAACTCAAGAGAGTGCAGATGCGCAAGGAGTGGATTGAAGGGGCCAATGATGTGCACATGTTTGTGGAATGTCCAGGTTGGGCCACTTTCTGTCAGGATTCCATTTTTAGCAGTGCCCTGCAGGTTAGCCCAACCTTGATATTATTCAGAATAGATAAGCGATCTATGGAGGGGGGCGGGAGACTCCCAGCAAAGAGCGCTTCTTTTCTGTCTGTTTTCATTAGCCAGAAGGGAAATATGCAGAAGGTGGTTACAAGCTGAGCCCCTGACTGTAAAAGAGTGGCTGATAGCTGTTGACTATGTATGTAGACTGGATAAAGTCACAATTGATTGGAAAGAAGAGCTCCTTTGCGAACCCTGTGAACTTTGGTAAAAGTCAAGACATGGGGAATGTCCGATGATTATACCAGGACCTTCTCAACAGGTGATGGCCATGGCCTAGGGCCTGTGGATGAGAGGACTGGTTTCTCAATAATAGAAGTTGCCAGGCTACATAGCATTTCATTTGGGTATCATTCGTGTGTTCCCTGACATCAACATGGAGAGTGGCGATGGCAGGCATTCTTGGTGTTATGAGGACAAAAGAAAAGAAAAAGATGGTACGACTTAAGATCGCGTACGTAAGAGAAGGTAGCAAGTCACTTGGCAGAGGCATATGGGACAGGCTGAGGACCATCTCCGCAACCACCACAAACACCCCTGGAAACCATGATTGAGGCAACAATTCAGCCCAGAAAGTGTTGTTGGGATGTCCAACATAGATACCTCCAATCTACCATCTACATTGGAAGGTAAGATTTCATTAGATTTTCGTTATATCATGATAGTATAAGAAATTCAGATATTTCATTAATGTATATCAGAAAAGTCACTCCATGCTAATGGTTGTTTTAACTTTCAAATGATTATAGGAGTTGTAGTAACAATAAATCATTAATTTGTCATATACGATATTACAGTATGCAGACGATAGAGTTCTCCTTGATAATTCAAAAATAGGGATCCAGAGAGCCCTTAACGCCCTCCACACATATAATAAGAGAAACAAGATGATAGTAAACATTTCAAAAACAAAGGTGATATCATTTGGAAGGATGCGCAAGCAAACAAATTGTAACTGGTCCCTTGGTCCCCTAAAAATAACAGGAGCAAAATCGTATAACTACCTGGGCACTTGGCTTTCGGCAAATGGTGGACCCAAACAGCATCTGAGCCATCTTAAAGATAAGGCTGCACTAATTATCACCAGACTTTGCCACCTGAATGCCTCCCTTGAAAGCCCTACTTCAGCCCCAATCCGAAAAGTGCTTAGGCCCACATTACCATCCGCCATCACCTATGGCAGTGAGGCTTTCCCGGGACTACTTATCAAAAGCATGGAATAATTACATCTAAAAGCCTATAAAGGAGTGTTAAGGCTGCCACATTACACCAGGGGATCGCTGGTGAGATTAGAATTTGGCTAGAGGGCCTAACATGGGCTCTATCCTAAACTCTTACCATAGATGCATTAGGGCCATGCCCGGTAGTTGAAGTTTGTCCTTCAAAATATATTCAAAACCAAAAACAGCCCCTGGAGCACATATTAAATGGCATCAGCAGACGCTGTTCACTTAAGCGCATTCAATTCTCCATAGCTCTCGCACACAGCAGTGAAAGGCATACTGAAGAAACAGACAAGATTTCTCTCGAAATTTGCTGTTGTGGAAAATATCAAGACCATCCCACTCTCACAAGCCCTGGCAACCTGGTACGACAATGAATACCAGGACGGCCTAAAGCCACAAACATATCTTAGATGTTCAATTGGGAAAGCCTGTGTCACTCAAATCTTGGCTGCGAGGATGATGACACTACAAATCAAAGACTTCGACCCGAACTGGTCGCTCCTCTCCAATTGTGAAGTGCAGGGGGTGTGGCTATAAACTTGAAACTTTCCCGCACTTATTCTGCTGCTGCCTTTCGCTCCTGCATTCTAGGCGGACATTACTAAAGCCACTCCTTTTAACCCATGGCTTAAGGACGTGCAGCGACGCTACGTCCTGGACTTTCACTACCATGGTCCCTTCGGAACTGGCAAGAATCGGCAAATACTTCAAGGTGGTGCAGGCCCTGCTCAAAAAAACCAACTAAGTGAAGCGATGACTGCTGATTAATAAAATGCACCCTGCACTCTGGGTTATTTGCAACAGATTTTAAACAATTATATGATCTTTTATGTAATGACTGCTGATTTTAAAATATGCATTTTATTTTTTGATACCATAAGCTTGTGAAGGTTACATGGCTCACAAAGATCTATCTATCCCAACGCACTGTGCACTTTGGCTTATTTGCAATTGACTTCAAACAACCACATTGTCATCAAGACAACTATAACTGATTTTAAATCACTTGTCCTACTTTTTATTACTTCTGTATGCCATATGGTATTATAATGAACTGACTACCTTTTAATTTTCTTTCAATGTTCTATATTGTCAAGGTTTTATTTAATCATACAATACATTTATTACTACTTATTACTACATTCATTTGTCATATGTAGAGAAACATGTAAAATAGTTTGCTCTCAACAACTTTGTCAACGTAGCGAATAATGAGAGAAGTGAACCTAGAGTTGCATAAAATCTTCCATTTTCATGTTAAAAAACACTATACTAAAGTAAAACTATATATTTTTCTTAGATGTATCACAACAGATAAGAGCGTGACACAGAGCAAGATGGCACTGATGAAAGTACTTGTGAAATTGAGCAATCCACAGACATACCTGTCACACAGACAGAGCAAGTAACAACCAGAAGAAGAACTACAGTTTCACCACTCCCTGATTTCTCCGATATAGGAGATGAACCAACCCCAGCCAGGGAAAGCACTGCAACACCTTTGAGAGGCAGAAATATGGGTTGCAGGTTTTTGCAGAGGCGTCGTCATGCCACAGCTTCTCGTAAAGCTTGTCCCCTTGCTGCGGAAAATGCTTCAACGACATCTTAATTGATTGGAGTGTTAGAAGCATCTATGCTCTCTGTGCAGCAGCTGCAGACCAAAAAAATTAAAAATGTATATCACCAAACTACGTGTCTCAATCGCATAATGTCACATTTGCTCAATGGGAAAGAGTCTTAGGAAAACGGATGCGGTGGCCAGATCATCATGAATAACAACTTTGCAAGACTCATGATTCAATAGATAGTCTGGTTACAACAATGCAAAAGGACCACTCAACACAAAGGTGTAGGCAGAACTAGCTCATGGTGAGCTTTGATACATTAAGTCGATCCATCAACTGTTTGACACAGGCCACTAGCAGTTTATCTAGGCGCACTGTCGACATTCAAACTCAGATGAGTTACTGCTGTAGTGATGTAGCCCTTGGCTTAGTGCAGGTTACATCTGCCTTAAAAAACATTCAGACCAGTGTAATATCAGGGCCTGCAAAAGTAGGGTTAGGGGGTAGTGACGAGGCATCAAGCTTAAGTGGCCTGATGTGCCTGATTTATCAACTGTAGGCGCACGCGCCGACATACATCTAGTACAGATGTTGGTGATACTCCACAGGCAGGCATTGCCGATAAAATTAGTGCAAGCAGAGGTAGAAGAAAGCACTAATCTTTTTGTTGTCCTTTCATATGCATTTCACTTCTTATCATGTTTGCTAAACGAAAAAACACTAAACAATTGTTAAAAAAGTTGTTCATGATGTATATTTTTTGATTTTTCAACACAAAATGTAAATGAATCTTGAATAAAAGGAACATTTTGATTTTAAACCATCATCAAAGATGTGGTATTATTTTCATTTTCAATATTCCCTTTTTGCTTACCTCAACAATAATTTGTAGTGGTCTCAGCACAACATGCTCTACCCTCAGCAGCATGAGAGGCATCCTGTTGGTGTTGTATTTGTGGTATTCCATCCTCAGGATCAGAATCTGATTCAATCTCCACATTGTGTAGACCCCTCTTAATAGCAGGATTGTGCAACATTGCACATGTAGCTATAATTTTGCAACATGTTTGGAGACAATACTGGAGGGCTCCACCACTCTTGTGCAGACCCCTGAAGCATCCTTTAAGGATTCCAATTGTCTTTTCTGTGATAGAGCGTGTAGTTTTGTGAGCACTGTTGTATCTCTGCTCACTCCTTGTACTTGGATTTAAATAAGGTGTCAAGATCCAAGGCCGTAATACATATGCACTGTCTCTTAAAACATTACGAAAACAGAAATTAGTATGGCTTTTTAGTTTGCATGCTAAACTGGGTGTAAAATATTTAATATGGGCTTACCAAGTAGAAAAAAGTTGCCAAAATCATCTTGAGACAGATTGTTGTGGCAGAACATATATGAATCCTGAGTGCTGCCTGAAAATCGGGCTGAGGGAGTGATTATTTTTTGCGTTTTCGAAAAATTTATTAATTAGCAGATGGTGGACAGATAGCAATACGTGTGCCATGAACACACCCTATGACGTTGAGAAAGTGTGCCAGATGATAAAATTATATTTTTGCATGCTGTAAGACCTGTTGAAATGCAGAAAAAAATTGTACACATTAATTTTGGACAACATAACATCAAGAAAGCTATGGAAAATTTTTTATAATGCACTTTGGGACACTCCCTCTGCTACAGCTATTACTCCCTGGTAACTTCCAGACGCTAAAAGGTGTATGCAACACAATACCTGCACATGTGGTGGAATAGCATTGCCTTGATCTGTGGGTGTCTGTAGGTGTGGATGTAAATCAGCAATCGATTCTAAAATGACCTGACTACTGAGCCGGTATTTCTCAAATATCTCCTCCTCACTTTGATTGAACAGGGTTACCCTAACCCTAAAAATCCTCTTCTTTCTCCTCCTCTGCATACCAGCCAAAAACCTCATCCTCCTCACCAAAACATACAATGCTGCCATGGTGAAAGGGTCTGATGCATTTTGAGCCAGTTTATATAGGGTGTAACTGATTAGCACAAGATTGAAATTGGTGGTAATTGCATTTTCTAAAACTGCAGTTTACAACTAGTCGCAATTGGGAAATGCTTCATACATACAAATTGCAAATCGCAATTTGGAAATCCTTATTTGCAATTTCTTATTTGGAATCGTAACGGGAAGGAATCGAAATTTGGACTGGCCAAATTGCCTTTCGTACATTCCGAAAGGGGCTTTAGCGTTCGCAAATAGCGATTCGGACCCTTTGCGTATGCAAAAATCTTTCGTACACGTAGCCCCTAGCCTCTTTGGCTTAGAGGGGAAATGGTGGAGGGGTGTATTATCTCTCCTGATGAGTCCAGTAATGGTTGGTAGTGCTTGGAACAGGGCTGGGCTGGAACCCAAAACAGCTGTGGTAAAAATCTCCAAACCAACCCTTTTCCCTTTATCTCTTCCTCTCTTCCTCTCTTTCTCTCTCTCTCCCTCTCTCTAGCTTTTTCTCTTTCTCTTCTTATGCCCCCGGTGTGCCTGGTTCAAAAATCAGCCTCCAGTGGCTCCAGCCCCCTATGAAAATGGCTGGTGGGATAATTCGCCAATCTGGCCCTGATTTGAACTAGGGCCCATTTCCATGAAGCAAACTGGTGCATTCCTTGCACTACGATGCTTCTGTAATGTGTCTCAGGACCCAAAATTATCAACTGAGTGTAGCTATTTTAATGAGCAGAAATAGCTTAATCAGATTGGTCTCTTCCAATTTGCAATCTTTTGAGCAAGCGGTGTGAAATTTGTGAAACTGATCTTGTAGAGGTATGGTCGGTTAACACGATATTGGGTTATAGGGTAGAGTATAAAAGGGGGGCATCTAAATGCATGCATTTATTACAGTTAGACAGTCCTAATGTTGCCCCATAAACAGTCTAGACAAAAACTAGACAAAAGTGGAAAGTCACAAATCAGGAAGCTATGGACTAATTCCCAAAGTGTACATTTTGTCACTGAGAATTAACAGTGCTTGCTAGAGGCCATCCAAGGCCCAGCAAGCTTGGGTCCATCGAAGTGTGAAACAGGAGCTTCCCACTTTCATTACAGGTAGTAGGGCGGGTGTTCTATGGATTCAACATGTGATCGGCCTGGTGGCAACAACATGGTGTATATTTGGCGGTGCTGAGAGTAACAGAAAGTAAAGTTAATGCTGTGGAATTCATCTAATTAGGTTATAAGAACTAGGAAGAATCTGTGTGAGAACAACAAGGTTCTGGAGCAGAGGTACTGGCTCTAGGCCCTTAAAAGGCTCAAACATGGTAGAGCACCAAGAATAATTAACGTATCTGCCTGAAGCATAGCATACTGTGTTTCAATACTCAATAAATGCAAGATAAGGGACAAGCGGAAAAGCCTACAGCTATACATACATTGAAGAAATGAGCAACTTTACATCCCTCATGCTATGGTTACCTTAGAGCCAGAACACCAACTGCATTGCCTGTCTCTCCTCAGAACAGCTAGAACCAACCATTGCAACGTTGGGGCACTATATGTGGTGACCCAGAAAGACTTCTTCCAGCTCCTCAAGTACAGAAAACCTCAGTCTTGCCGAGGGACAGTGGACATTAGCATTATATCTTAACTTTCTTTGAAAGACATATGTGCATACTACTCTTCTCCACTTTAGGAATATGGGGCTCATACGCTCTCTACTCTTGGTGAGGGAGAGATATCTGCATGCTATCTACACTCTCGGTGAGGGACAGATCTGTTCATAGTATCTTTACTCCTGACGGACAGATGTCTGCCTATTATTCCTGCTCCAGATGGGGGGTAAATGTCTGTTTTTTGTCTACTCTTTGTGAAGAACAGATCCTTGCATCCTAGCTCATCTCCTGGTGAGGGACAGATTTCTGCATACTGTGTCTATTGCTGGTAAGCAATAGAACTGCTTAACATCTAAAATCCTGGTGAGAGACAAGACTGCATGACATATTTACTCTTTGTGAGACAAGTATTTCCATACCAGAACAACTCTAGGCAAGGGCAGGAGCTACTTGCATCTGGTCCTGGTGAGAGGCAGCGTACTGCATAACGTCTTTGCTTTTGTTGAGGAGTAGTAGGAGTAGAACTTCACTACCTATCAGTCTTTGGTCATGGAGATGACTGCTGCATCAACTCCTTATTGTTGATAAGAGACCGAGCATTTGGTACATGGGTACCAGGTTAATAGTTGTTGTTTCTTGCTGCAACAAATTATTGCTCACCAACAATTGTAGAGCATGCATATGGAGTCAACCCTGCCCACTCTACCTTCCCCTTCTGTACTCTGATCCAAGCTGCCCCACCTCTTCCCTATCTACATATGTCGTATCTGTATTGTATGCTGTGTGTTTAAAGATGAGACATCCGCTTAGAACTTTTACTTACACTGTATAGCAATGTCATTTTCTCCTGGACAGATCAACCTGCCATTTGCACATGGAAGAACAGAGAAGGGGAAGAAGCCAGAGCCTTAAATATATTGGAGACCTTTAGGCAGTGCTTAATTTGAGCTGGTGGTTACCAGTGCTCAGCACCGGCACTTAATTGCCAGAACCTGCACTTATGACAGCTGCCACATGACGGCACTGTTTGTGCAATTTAAAGATGAGCAGAAAAACAGTTGATGGTTAATTCAATATACATTAAAAACAACTAATACCTGCCACCCGAACCATTCTTGAATCTTTGGCGGCCTCGAACAGTCTGAATTGTCACACTTGTAGCAGTGTGCTGGTTAGTAGTTGTGTAAGTACAGCGGCAATGTGTGGTACAAACTTTGGTGGCCTCCTGACGAGGGCCTGGCTCTTATTTTTTTTACAAATTAAGCACTACCTTTAGGAAAATCAGCCCATCTACCAATCCATTTGCCATAATCACGCGGTAGCCTCAGTAAACCCAGAAACCTTTGATCCAATACTGTCATTCACTCCACAAATGAATATTGTTACCAATAGGGTAGACCTCCAACCACAAAAGCTCAGCAAAGGCATTCCTGTACTTGGTTTCAGACACCAAGTTAATTTAGCCTGCTCTTTGTATGTATCATACCTGGACTACTGCAGCATGTACAAGAACCTTACAGAAGGAAACCCAGAGCCAACAGCACAGTGCACCACGTACCAGCAGAAATATCCTTTCATAGGCCACAGATGAAACAAAGAGTAACTTTTAACTGTCGTGCAAGAGAAATCACACAGGAATGAATAAATCATGTGCCCACCCGCTTCACCTCGAAACCTTGTACACAGTCCTAAGTCAAATCCTCCTGTGGAATTCCTGACCTGCCACTTTACCATTTGCAAGTGTCAAGTCCTCCTCTCCCACTCTGTACAACCTATGAAGCTTCTCAGATGTATGTTCATGCTAGCACATGCCCCAAATATTATCAAATAATTAAAAATTAAAAATACACAAAGTGTGCAGTCTCAGAAAAACCTTACATTTATTTTGAGGAACTGAGCTACGTTTGAGATTGAAAGGTCGTTTCTTAACTTGGAGTGATCTTCTCGGATGATTTTAGACGCGAGTTCTAGAGTTTATCAGCATGCGGTAAGAAATTATATCTACAGTATATAATCTGCGCTAAAGTAAGACACCTTAACAAGGAATTTGAGCAAGTGTCCTGAGTGCATACATTTAGCCTCAAGTAAATGGCCTTGGTGGATTAGTAACAGCGCCATGAAACCTCAGCATTCTTCGACATGGGTTCTTCGACATGGGCAGCATTGGAGGGACACGAATGTGCTGCTTAATTAATTGTGGTGGGAGACCAATGAAAATTATACAACCATTGCTGTGTGAGAAATGGGAGGAAATCCAGGACAAATGAGATTTAATGAGGGGAAGCCAAGGAGGCGAAGATGGTTTTCAGGTGTTGATCCAAGAGGCAGCTGCTGTAATTTCAGATGACAACGGTAGTTTGGAGTCCATAAATAAATACCAGGTGTTGTACTGAACTAATTAATATGGAGGAACAGGCCTTGGGATGCAAGGATAACACTGACATCTCGGGTTTAACATCAAGAGTGTCTTGAGGGTCTAACAGGCACAACTCTGAAGCTTGGGGTGGAGGGGTATTGTGAGGGCAGCATTATAATTAATATATGGCAAATAGATGCTGTAGGATTTCATCTTGGCATCTGAAGTGATGCCAGGCCGTGTTTCAATGAGGTTTTATCTCCCTGTACTGATTTAACATTTTGTGTCAGGTTTTTGTAGTGTGAAATCATTCACCACCACAGCATATAGCATAATGTTACACATGACTGGCTTTAGGGCAGTGCGACTAGTGCGGCCGCACTGGGCGCTGACCTGTAGGGAGACACTAACCTCGAGGGTGCTGTGTTTAGCAATAACATACAAGTTAAAAGCACCTCCTGCAGAGTTTCTTGTACGTCCAGATTTCAAGCAGCATTAAAAATGTCACGATAACTCTTGTGATTAATGTTCCTGTTAGAGAGAGATCAGAATTTTGTCTAGTGGCAGTTTTGACTCACCATAAAGTAGCGAAGAGGGTTAATATGCCTGCTGCAAAGAACAGATCTGTATTTTATATGGATGGCTGAGTGGATCATTAAAGCCAGCCTTTACCAAACGCTTTAAAACAAATGAAATGTATTTGAGAGAGGAACTATGGATAGATGAGGAGCACTTTTACTGGGTGAGGGAATCGGAGGAGGTCATGGGGCGGGGAGCCAAAAAAGATTGTCGCACTGGGAGCCACTAACGTTAAAGCCATCCCCTGATGTTACAGGATGACTCTTGTGAGCAGGCACACTAGTATTTTCTAGTCCTGGACTTTCATTCAACAACCTAATGAATTATGGGACTTTTAGTATTCTTTTCTTGTAATTGCACCACTTTGGCTAAAGATATTTACTACAATTGTTTTGAAATGGCAGATTGTGTCTCAATGTCATGGATTCATCTGGAAACCCTGAAATTCTTGCATATGTATTTACTTAGTCACACAAACTATGCGTCATCTCTTCCAGAGCTAGAACTGATGGCTTCTGCTTCCGAAATCTGGCCTATTTTAGCCCTTAAACACCCTGGTAATCTTTAAGTCTCAGCTGCTATTTCATACATGCCAACAGACCCAATTCAGGAGGGAGACTTCCGACTTTTAAAGCCAAAAATGTCTTTAATTTAGCTTTCTCCTGCCTAAAATTGTCCCTTCAACTGAAGGGTAAAATAAATCCTCCAGATTATTTTTTAAAACTCTTTCTTCTCTACAAATGTTGAAAAGTGTGCTAATTGAGTCGAGTACATTTATTCTGGTACTGCCCCAAGCCTCGGACGATAGAAACAAAGGTGGATGAAGAGCTCTTCAAGATGGCCGCTGCCGTTGACCCTTCTTTTTAACGAGTTCCCAATTTCAAGAGAAAATGTTCTCTTTTCACACTTTTTTTTGCATTCGAGGATGTTCGAGGATGTTTTCCTCCTAAACTTTTGAAACTGGAAGGCAGGGAGACATTTCCTTGCTGCTCCCAAGCTGTTCGCGCCAAACTTTTCAGCGTGCATGCCCACATGTGCTACTGGCAGGAGGTCAAAGCAGACAGAATGTTGAGCGTCTCGAGCTCCGATGGAGATGAATTCCGACCATTGTCTCTCGTGAGTGAGGGGAAGCAGACGAGGTCAGGTCGGGCCTCTGGCAGACTAGGAGCAGTGCGAATGGGGCGAGTGGCCTTATGTGAATACATTGTATTGTATTAGTTGAATTTCTATGTAGCACTTTCTACCCCTGGCAATCGCCTCTAAAGCGCTTTGTAGTATGCCACTCCATGGGACACTTAAATATTAGAGACTTTGCCATATACACCGGGTTAAGATTGTAATACGTTATTTTGCAGTTATCCCACAGTTTGTAAGTAGTCTGGCATGCAATGTGTTATGCATTCTGTTATGTAAGGATGTCACATCCTCATACCGTTCGTCATCGTCAACAACCTCTTATGCAATTTGTTATGAAATATAATTGTCACGAGGAGGCAATTCGATCTGTCTGTGATTACACCTGAAATCCAATAGCGGTAGAGGATGTATGTGACTGGACAGGCATCATTAGGGGGTAGTGCTCCTGTTTCAAAATATCATGCACGCAGTCATGCAAGGGCCAAGCTATTAGGCAAGTAGGCGCTGGCATACAACATTTCATACAGTCTGACATGCAGTGTGTTCTGTCATGCTGGTCGTCATTCGGGTGATTGCGGAAGCCATCACATGGTGGTTGCTCATGCCTGTGGTCGTGCCAGCACTCAAGTCTGAGGTCATGCAAGCTATCATGCAAGTGTCATGTCCGTAAGCAAAGAATGTAATAATTGTTCAGAGGTTCATTAAAAGATTTTTTTTTTGTGCATTTTGACACAATAATAGATCATATGGGGTTGGATAATCAGAAGAGTCTACGCTACTGCATTCTTCTGTCATCTTTGCAGCTGAGTCCAGTTTTGTCCATTTGGGCTAGTTTAATGTCAGTCATTCCAATGCAGACTGCTTTCCATGGTGTCAGAAGAATCTTTTTTGTGTGACTGTGTCGGGTTTTGACCAGTCGTTTCGAGAGTTGCCTGCAGATTTATTGTTTTAGCTGCAGTCTTAGTATGTATTGGAATATTGTATCCTGGAAAGAATTAACGTTTAGTAATGTTCGATATTGTAGCGTGAACAGCATTACAGTTCATCATCGCTTATTATGAGGGACTATGCAGATTTGGTTAGGCCCTCATCTTGCAAAAAGTCATGTTTTCAACATCCACCTAAGTTTCAATGGCTTCCAATGATTCTTATTCTTTTTGGAAGCAAGTTCCTGAGTTTTAGCAGCTTGAACAGAGAAAGAGGCACCACCTATGTGTTTTTTTTTTTTTTTAAAGGTTAGATGATGAGTTCTTTTAGGAGAGCATCTATTAGTCTTTACTTGTAGTTGAAGTTTGGGCTGGTGATGGCTCTCTGTGTAACGCAGAGGATGTTGACATTAGTCCTTCTGGCAAATGGAAGCCAGTCATATGTGTAGTGTTAGCAAATTAGGTTTAAAGATTTGATTATTTCAAGGAGTTGGCTGAGGTATGCATTGCATTGAAGAGGAGTGGAGACATGATTGCTCCTTGAATTACACCCACCTTAATATTGTAAGTTAGGGAAGTAAGTGGAGGAACCATGATGATGTTTGATCTGTCAATGAGGCAGAACCTAGTCCAGTTGAGTATGGTTTCATTAATGCTAATTTCTTTCATTGTCTCTATGAGGGAATCTGGATGAATGGTGTGGATCAAGCCGAAGTAATGCTGTTACTTCATTCCTATCTACTGTCATTTTTAGATAATCTCGCAAAGAGATTAGAGCATTTTCAGTACTTCTCCCTGGAGGAAAGCCTGTTTGTTGTCCTGAGAGTAGCCTGTCTTCGTCAAGGAATTTGGAGAGCTGGGTGAAGGCTGTTCTTCCTACCAGTTTTTCAAAAGAAAGGACCATTTGAGATTGGCTTGTAGGTGGACACATCTGATAGGTCTAGATTGCTCTTCTTGAAGAGTGGCCATAAGTAGGATGTCTTGAGCACTGGGGGGAACGTGCCTGTTTTTTTTTTTTTTTTAAACATTTTTATTAAATTTTTTACAAAATTTTCCCCATGGATCAGCACAAGTTCACAATAAATTCGAAAGTACATACTAAACAAATCATATAAAGCATACTTAATGTTATATAAAACATCAAAGATTGTGAGGCATAAAGAATAGTAAAAAAAAAGAGAATTAAAAAGTCCAAACATTTTTAAGCAAGCAGAAAAAAAAAGAGAGGCATAAGAGCAAACAAAGAAAACGAGAGACGAAAAAGGCTAACTTAAGTCAGATATCAGCGGTGCTCTAAATTCATGACTCTGACATTGAGTTATAATCCCCATGGATGCACCATCCCATTAAAATAATTGGCCTAAATGATTACGATAAAAGTTCCTATTTATCCTTCCATCTTGCCAGCAATGCCCATATACTCCGCCCCAGCCTTTTCGCTTTTTTACCCTTTCTCTCATAAATGGCCCTTTACATTGTATATATTGAGAGTAATCGTGACAGCCATTGATGAAAAGTGGGGGGAAGGGGGTCGAGCCAGGCCGAAGCTATACTCATCCGTAAAACAGCCATAGCCACAAAGAGAAATTTATTAGCCATATCATTCCGTTCGCTGCTACTTACTCCCAGCAATACCAAGACAGGTGTTATCGTGATTTTTAGCCCCAGTGACATATCTAAAAATCTCATAATAGATTCTAGCAGACACTGAAGGCGTGGGCAAGCCACAAACATGTGCACGAGGTCTGCTGCCACCACACCACACCGTGCACAGTTAATCCCTGAAAGCCCACCCCACTGCTTTATCCTTGCTAAGGTATAATATAATGTGAAAACAGTTTTATAATGTTGTGCTTGAAAACCGGCAGAGCACAAAACCGTCTGAGCTAAATCCAAAGATTCTGCCAGCTCCTCTTGTGTGGCTCCCACTCGTTCCACCCATTTATTCTCATGCTTAACTAAATCATCTTGCTTTAATTCAATCAACTCAATATACAATAGCCTGATAGTACCCTTAGTACTGCCCCTAATAATATCTAAGACTTTATTTCTACTGAATCCGCTGAACCCCCCCAATTTTTTACCAAAAAAGCTGCACAGCTGTAGATATTTAAAGAAGCTACACCTTTCCAGCCCATACTCCAATTGAATATCCCCAAACTGGCGAACCCCTTCTTGCGTTATTAAATCCCCAGCTATCCGAACTCCCTTCATTGCCCAGGAGGCCATTACCTCATCTGAGAAAATATCCGGGAGTGTAGTATTTTTGTAGAGCAGGGTGTAGTAGTTGAATCTCCCCACACCAATCGTCTTTTTTAGTGCCAACCAGATATTAAATGCAGCGACAAGGGTCTTAAATTTGGTCCTTTTATAATAGCTATGCTCTGTAAATTAAAAAAAACAATTTTCAGCCTGATCCCCCAATAAAAGCTTATAAACATCCGGGATTTCAGTTTCCCTGTCTTTATCCCGGGAAGGTGCACCAAACAGTATACCCATATATTGAAGAGCAGCAGCCCAGTAATAACTGCGAAAATCCGGGACTGAGAACCCACCTCTCTCTCGTGGTAAACACATAAAACGGAGAGCCCTCCTAGTTTTACCCTGTGCCCAAATAAAACGATTAACTATACTTTCCAAAGCAATAAACCAATGTTTTGAGAATTCCAGCGGGATTGCCCTAAACAGATAAAGAATTTTTGGCAAAAAACAAAATTTTCACCAAATTGCACCGCCCTACCAGTGAAAAATGAAGATTATTTAACCTATTAAAATCACCTTTCGCCTTCCTGAGTATTGGTTCGATGTTTTTGGCTACTAAGTTATCTAGGTCAGACATAATCGATATTCCCAAATATACTCCTGAATCTGTAACACGTGGATCCTCAAAGTTAACAAACTGATTCAATATAACTTGGGTCTTAGTTCCATTTAAGGCATACCCAGAGTATCTGCCAAACTCTTGCGCTATGAACTCAACCGCAGTTAATGCCGAGGAGGGATCAGCTCTAAGAATAGCAACATCGTCAGCATAGGCTAACACTTTAGACTCTATACCGTGACAGATTATTGGGGGGATTCAATTGCTAGCCACAAATAACCGAATTAGCGGATCCATGTATATAGCAAATAGCAGGGGAGAAGCTGGACACCCCTGCCGCGTCCCCCGCTGTATAGCAAAAGATTGTGTATATACACCATTTAGCCTCAGACGAGCTGTGGGTGTTGAATAAAGTACCTGAATAGTTTTAATAAAGCCCTCCCCCAGCCCAAACCATCTCATTGATTCCCATAAGAACCCCCAGGAGACACTATCAAATGCTTTTTCAGCATCAAGCAACAAGGCAGACATAGGGTCTCCTGAGGTCTCTGTTGCATCAAAGAGTGTTATCACTCGCCGTACATGCTGCGTGGTCCCGCAACCCAGTATAAAACCGTGTTGACATGGATGAATACTTTTCTTTATAATTTTATTTAACCTTGTGGCCATAATTTTCGGAAAAAAATTCACATCGCTATTCAATAATGTTATGGGGTGGTATGAACCTGGCTCCCTCGGTGACTTGTCTTTTTTTAAAAAAACCACAACATCTGCTCCAGCCCAAGACTCCGGTGCGGGGCCCCCCCTTTGAGCCTGCAAAATTACCTCACACAGATCCGGTCCAATAATATCTATAAATATTTTATAAAACTCCAGTGGGATCTGATCTGGGCCGACCGCCTTGCCGGAAGGTAAATCTTGTAGGGCTCTCGTTCTCTTCTTGAGACAAGGCACGTTCCAAGTTCTCCCTATCAACAGATTGACTTTATTTACAGCTATTCTATCTAAATATTTTCGTATTTCCAATGGCGTCTCTAATAGATCTTCAGTATATAAATGTTGGTAAAAGAGCCTAAACGTCTCTCGAATCCCTGAGGAATCTGTTATTACCCTCTTATTCCTGTCGTAGATTTCGGAGATCTGGCCGGCCACCGTTTTCTGTCTGGCTCTTACTGCCAATGTGTGCCCCACCCGCTCATTATATTCATGACAATGCTCTCTTTTTGCAAGGTAAGTTTCTGCAGCCTTGGCGGCGATATGTTCGCCCGCCTCAGCCTTTTTTTATAGCAAGCTGGAGTATTACCTCGTCGGCCGGCCTGCCCAGACTAAGAGTAGTAGCCAATACCTCTTCCAGTTTAATTAGATTAATTTTAACCTCCTCCTCCCGTTGTCGCTCCTTCTTCTGTCGATGCAAACTATAGCTGGTAGTCTCCCCTCTAACCCCCGCTTTAAAAGCATCCCAGACTATTCCTATATTTGCACTCCCTCGGTTAAACTCCCAAAATTCTTTAATCCAGCCTTTCATATATAGGACATACTCTGGATCATATAGCAACCTCCGCTCGAAGGTCCAACCCAGAGGTTGCATCCCCCCCCCTGAAAAGCTAACTGTAAGAATTAATGGGTTGTGATCTGATACTATCCGCGGGTGCAGTTCTATACTGGAGTTGGGGAGAAGGTGGTGGGAGACAAAAAAATAGTCTAGACGAGAGAGAGCCTTGTGAGGTGCGGAAAAAAATGTACTACCAGGATCGGTAGGCTTCAAATATGCCCACATATCAGTTAAACCATTATTCGTTATTAGGTTAATTAACGCACTACCAACCCTTCTTTTCCTGCCCGAATAATTCCTTCCTAAAGCGCCCCATTGGACCCCCAAACCATTAATATTGAAGTCCCCGCAGATGACCATTGGGGAGGGCCACAGAGCTAAATTTGAATCTAAAAATTGAAAGATTTCCGGATCATCCCCTGTAGATCCATAAAGAGAACATAATGTAAATCTATTGCCATTTAATAAACATTCTAATAGCACCCACCGCCCTCATTGATCTCCAGACTTTCTTACAACTTTAACATCGGTCCTCCGAGTAAGAATTGCCACCCCTTTTGTACGCGAGCCTTGTGTTGTGTGTACCAAGAGTTTAAATCATAGTTGTTCCAAAATAGGAGCTCTACAACTTTCTATATGCGTCTCTTGAACACAGAGAAAATCTACCCGCAAAGTTTTAAGCCAGGTAGCCACCTTATACCTCTTATGTTGATCATTCAATCCACAGATATTCACTGTCGCAATCTGTAAATTCATGATTTAGAATTCTCTCTTTCCTTGTAAGTAATCCCCTCCAAACCGCCCGCTTTAAAGCTCATAATGTTTACTTTAGCATCCATCACTCTCTTTTGCCCATCACCGTAAAACCACTTCGAAACATCTTGCATCCCCCTCCTCAACTCTTTCCTAACCCTCACTAATCGTGCAAGCTCACATTGTGCTGATCCAGAACCAACCCCCACCAGAAGGCCACCCCCCAACCCCCCCTACACCCCTTACACCCCTTACAGGCAACTAGGTCAACCATGACCTAGGTGTGGCAGCTGAACTTTCATCTCAGGCAGTGCCGACCCGCCCCCCCCCTAGAAGCCCCCTTTAGTTCTACTAGTAGGTGCCTTGGGTGAACCACAAAAATAAATCCATCAACTGTAAACCCCATATTCCCAAAATTCCACTCATAGAACACAAATATTTATGCGAAGAAAAAGAGCTAAAAGCGCTCCCCAAAATCCATTGATCAATGATTATTGCCCCTCCCGGATCCAGTATTAGCTATGACTATTTGCCCCCGCCTCTCAGTTAGCTCAGTAAGAAATTCCTGGGCCTTCACCTCAGAAAAAAACATTCTGACCTTTCCCTGTTGGAGAACCTTAAGCCTAGCAGGAAATAGGAGAAAGGCTTCACAGCCCGCTCCTTGAAACGGGGTTATCATTTGTCGAAGTCTCCATCTCCGCTCGACCGTTGTGTGGCAAAAATCCGGCCGAGCGAAGGTGTGCCCCTCAAATGATCGCTTTGAGTCTGGTCTTGCCTTGTCTATTATAGCCTGTCTTAACAGATAATTGCCCACGAAGATTAAGATGGCTCTTGGTCGCTCCCCTTGGCTTTTTGCATGAGCTTTCCTAAACATTGGAAAGCGATGAGCCCGCTGAATTTCCACCTCCCAGTTCCACTGGGCGAGATCCGGAAAGGCGCCCTTCAGCAATGTGACAATAAAGGCCATAATGTTCTCTCCCTCAGTATTTTCTTCCAGGCCCAACAGCCGTACATTGTTGCGGCGCTGCCGGTTCTCAAATTCCTCGAGCTTCCAACAAACATCCAAGGATTGCTTCTCTTGCATGACCTTAAATGATTGAAATTTATCGACCTCCGCCTCCACAGCAGCAGTTCGTTCTTCAACATGGGTAACCCGTTCCGAGATATCGGTACACACCTTGTTCATCTTACGAATGGCCCCCTGCAGTTTCTTGGTGGCTACTAGTGATCTTTTGCTCTCCTGCCGTGCCTCCCCCTGCATTTGTTTTAAAGTGGAATATAATAAATCCAGTGTTGTAGCAGGAGTGGGGGGAGGTACACTACCAATTTCGTTAGATCCTCTTATGCCTCCTATGCCAGTTTGGCCCGTATTTCCTATATCAGGCCCGCTACTGGTACCCGCTGTCAGGACAGATGCGGAGTAGTCCCATTCCAGCTTCCTAGTGGCGGAGTCTGAAGATCTCATTTTAGTCTTAGTCCATCGCCTTGAGTTTACAGATCGACTGTGGTGCATCTTCTGCGTGGCGGAAGACTCCCCAGAGGCCGTTTCTTGAGAAGATTCCAACTCACTAACCTCTGATGTATCTGAGTCATCGTTCAACGAGAAGAATATTTCTCCTTCTGGGGAGAACAAAGGGACGCTCTGCCAAGGGATTATTGCACCATGGTCGATCTGACCTCATGGAGCACCGCTGGTGTCACAGCGATCGCTAGCCTGAATGTCTAGCTGTGCCTGGACTTGATAGCATGCACCATCTGGGGAGATATCTCCTCCGCCCTCGTTAATGCAGTCCTTATTCGTTGTGTCATCACTGTCGCTGAGTACCTTACGAACCATCCCTCCATCCGCGGAGATCCGGGATACTGTAGCCCCAACCTCATCAGACTCATTCAAGATAATAACCAACGGGGCTCACCCACTGTTGTTGTATCCACCTGGCTCACTCCACTCTGTTCCTGACCAAGGTTTGAGGGTTTTGTTGATTGAGGGAGAGAACTACCTGGCCCAGAATCCTCCTGGACGGTCTCAGCGGTCTCAGCAGGCATGATGCGTGACAAGTGAGAGACAGGATCACCTGGCGAGAGGAAAAGACTATCGTCACATTCTATGTGAGTCGAGAATGCATCTGGGAGACCGGGGGGGGGTCAACGGCACCTGAGGGCATCTCAGCTGCCGTCGGAGCCATCAGAGCCGGAGCCGTCGTTGGACCAAATGCCTCCAGAACTGAGGGCTGCCGCCGCACCCCATCTCCAGCAGCAGCGCCGGCAACGCGCCGCCTGGTACCGCCTGCCACACCAACATCTTTTGCCTTGGAAATATCCTCATCCTTTTTTTGGGTGCCCCCGCGTCGGAGCTTACCCGCGCTGGACGCCGCTTCCATCATGCCATCCTTCAGGCCCCCCTTGACCTCCTTCACAGCCTCCCTTGTAGCCGCTGCGTCTTTCGCGGTTTTGCTCGCCTTCGGAGCCATCCTGGATCTCAGTAAAGATGCAAGGCGCTGAATACATATGGGGATCTGCCACAGAGTAAGAGTCAGAGTCCGCCGTTGCAGCCGTGGCAGCCACGCCAGCCGAGAGCCACCACGGAGAGCAGGGTAAGAATAATCCCCTGCCCAGCGAGCATCAGAAGTCTGCGCGGTCCACCCAAGCATATCCGTTGGAGCTGCCAGACATGTCACGGGGTTTTCGCAGGGGAGAGCAGAGTCAGAACCGCCTTCCTTGAAGTCTGTTGTTAAGGAGTTGTTCATTATGTTCACTGCTGGTGTTGTGAATGAGGACGATAGGTTCATGGCAAGGAGGAGTGCATCTCCACTGACCTTCACCAGGTTGTGGAAATCAGCTTGTGAGAGTTGCTTCGATGATGCAAGTGATGGGTTGTCTTTCTTTGGTGTGATCCATCTCGTCTTGGGTCCATAGTGAGAGCCTGAAGTCTTGCTGCAAGGTAGAGTTTCAGTGTGTTGGCCTTGGTAAGAAAGTGTTCTGAAATGAAATTACAGAAACCTTATGATCGAGTTGATTGCAGAAGTACACTCATTATTGCGGAGTTCCAGGAGAATTTTGTGCAACTCCTTAGTTGGACGCATGGCACAGTAGATTCAATTTGCATAGTCAGCTCTTTTTGCTTTATTTATGGTAGATTTGTAGATTCTTTTGAGTTTCTGGAAGAAGATTTTGTCAAGTTTTTTTATTTTATTTGTTCAGTTGGTATTGAAGGGCAGCCACTTTTGTTTTGATGCATATCTTCATTGATCCACTCCACTTAATAATAATAATAATAAATGAGCTTGTATAGCGCCTGGTTACACTAACTAGTGTGTCCCCGCGCTGCCGGCTACTCGGACCGCTCTGTGCGAGAAGTAAGGTGGAGAATCTACAGTTGGAAGAGCCAAGTTTTTAAGTTTTTTTGGAAGGAGAATTCTGATGGATCCATACGAATAATTAGGGGAAGGGAATTCCAGTTCTTAGCAGCTAGATAGCAAGAAGACCTGCCACCCATTCTTGCTCTTTTAATTACTGGGATTTTAACCCTCCCCGTCCCCAGGGACCGCAGGGCCCTAGCCGGAGTATAGGGTAACATTAACTTATGTAAGTAGCTGGGACCTTTACCCAGCAGGATCCGCTGACTTACACACATGGCCTTAAAGAGGATTCTTTTTCTCACCGGGAGCCAGTGTAGAATATCCAGAGCATTTCTGGAAGAGGCTCTCCTAGGGAGCATCAGAACAAGGCGGGCTGCCGCGTTCTGTATACACTGTAATCGTTGCACACTCTCACCACTGGCGCCTAGGTAAAGGACATTCCCATAGTCCAGGCGGGAGGTCACCAACGCGTGGGTTAGAGTTTTCCTGGCGGCTACGGGGAGCACGTCCAAGACCTTCCGAAGATTTTTCATTATTCCGAAACATTTTCCGGCTACCGTTCTTGTATGGTAATCAAACGAGAGTTTAGAATCCAACCATATCCCCAGGTTCTTAACCTGGTTACTGTGGATGGGAGTAGTGCCCAGACTCTGTGGCCACCACCTTGATGACCATATTGAGGGAGCCTTCCCTACAATCAGGACCTCCGTTTTACTACCGTTGAGTTTTAGACAGTTATTTGACATCCACTCTCCCAGCTCCTGTAAACAGGAGGCGAAGGTAGTGGCAGCCTCCGTGTGGGCCTGGGAGAGGGACACTATCAGTTGAGTGTCATCTGCATATGACACAACACTGATGTCATATTTCCTAATGATGTCTGCCAGGGGGCCATATAAAGATTAAAAAGAGTAGGGCTAAGTATAGAGCCCTGGGGAACCCCTGAGCTAGTTTAATGCTCTTGGAGAAGTGAGGTCGTTGGGATACTTGAAAACTTCTGTCTTGTAAAAAAGATCTCATCCACTTCAGAGCCAACTTATCCAGCCCTCCTACCTTAAGGCGCTGTAGCAGTATTGAGTGGGCGACGGTGTCAAAAGCGGCACTAAGGTCCAACAGGACCAGTGCCACCGTCTGCCCTTCATCTACCTGCCTACGAATGGTTTCAGTAGACAGAAGCAGAGCTGATTCTGTAGAGTACGTGGCCCGAAAGCCTGATTGTGTCGGGTGGAGTAAGTCGTGTTGATCCATGTGCATAGTCAGTTGAGTGTTGACCACCTTTTCTGCTATTTTAGCAAAGTAGGGCAGAAGTGAGACCGGTCGTAGATTCTCCAACTGACTTGCACTTACACCCAGCTTCTTTTTTATAGGGATAATTACCGCCTCCTTCCATTTTTGTGGGACCACCCCTAAGTCAAAGGAGAGTTCTAAGAGGTGTCCAATATAAGGTATTAGTACCTCCATACTCTCCTTCATCATTTTTGGAGTCATAGGGTCCCTGGGAGAGCCGGACTTAATGCTCAAGGCTATCTTTCCAAGATCATCGAAATTCGGGAGGTTAAATCTGGAGAGGCGAAATGCCTCCTCCCTAACGCATGTTCCAGTCATTTCTAACCTCCCATTGCGTGCATCCTCCGGGAAGGTGTCGTAAATCTTTCCCACCTTCTCAGCGAAAAAATCGGCTATCTGGTTACAAGACTCAAGTGAATCGTTGCTAGGAGCTGTAGTTCTAGCCAGAGATGATAGGTCCTTAAAGATCCTAAATAACTCTTTCGAAGAGTTTTCGGCCTGTTCTATCTTCATATTATAGAACGCTGCCTTAGTTTTCCTAACAAGCGCATGGTATTGTTTAAGGCTGGTTTTATATATGGCTCTACTCTGATCTGAAAAATCTCTTCTCCAATTTCTTTCCAGGCGCTTACAGGATGACTTAGCCACCCTAAGTTCTTCGCTGAACCAAGGGGCAGAAATGGACTCTCTCCTCGGTACACTCATGGCCCATGGGGCAGCTCTGTCTAATGCCTCCGTTATCCTTTCCTCAAGCAAATTGCAGGCAGAATCTGCATCGCTACCACCCGGAGGACCGCCCTGCTGGAGGGCTTGATTGAAGTTGGCAGCTGAAAAACCAGCCCATTTCCTCCTTCGCATCCCTACCCCTGTCTCTTTCAGCAGGGGAGTATTTGGTATCTTCGTGCTGAAAGAGATCATATAGTGGTCTGTCCATGGGACTACATTAGGGTCTTCAACTGTTATATCCGCCCAGTTGGCAAAGATTGGATCTAATAAATGGCCATGTTGGTGAGTAGGGAGGGAGGACTGCAGCACCAGCTGCAGCGCGGCCAATTCCTGACAGAGCTCTTGCGCTGCAGTATTATTAATAGCGTCAAAATGTAAATTCATATCTCCTAGCACCAGTACTTTAGAGTATCGCAATGCCGGTTGAATTACTAGTTCCCTAAGGCTAGATGTAAACTGTGCAATAGGACCCGGTGGTCTGTAAATTAAAAAACCTTTCATGACATAATTAGTATTCGCCATGATCGTAAAGAAGCCTACCTCACTGGCTTCGATAGTGGCCGCTTCTAGTGAGCATTGTACCGATAGTTTGTGGATAATAGCTATCCCTCCCCCCCTAATCACTTGGCGATCAAGTCTGACGATCCCATAGTTCAGAGGGAGGGCCTCGAGGATCTCAGGTGCAGAATCCTCATTCAACCAGGTTTCAGTCAAAAACATGATATCTGGCTGATTATCAGTCAGATAATCATGTACCTCATATTTATGCTTATTAAGGGATCTGCAATTGACCAGTGTCATTTTAAGATCCTGTTTCTTGTTAGGTAGTTCTCTGTTACCCTCCATCATATAAGAGCAGTGGCTGCATCTGTGAGTACCATGACCCATCTGTATGCTATGTTTACATCGATCTTGGATGGGGGGACACATCATATACAATTGCTCTGCAGTATATGAGTAAGATAGTGCGCAATTGGTAAGGGTTCCTGCCCCAAGCCCCGGCCGGCCGCGGACGGGCGCAGACGGGCTTGCCTTTGGCGCGCCTTCGGCGCGCTGGCGGCGCGCCCGCTGCGCGCGTCCGCCCTGACATGCGTATTAAGTAGTTTCCTGCCCCCACCAACTAGACCGCAAATTGCCGTCCAGCCCAGGAGATCGGAAGTGCTTCCCCTTCTTTCCCTGCCCTCCGTTCAATCGGCACAAAGAACGCCGCGACGGACCGGGGCGGGAAAAGCAGATTCAAAAGTGAAGGCTTGATGCGAGATGTAGCCCAGCCGTGAATTAACTCAGTAAGTCCTTCTTAATTAAAAAACAGTATTTCAATTTTCACACTACACAAATTAAATAATTTTTAAAAACGTGCTATCCGGTTCAAGTTTAAAAGAACACTGATAAAATACTCCTCAGTTATTACCGCCACAGACGGGTCGTAGCAGACACTGCCACTGTCTACCTTTCACCGCTGCGCGTCCGCCCTGACATGCGTATTAAGTAGTTTCCTGCCCCCACCAACTAGACCGCAAATTGCCGTCCAGCCCAGGATACCGGAAGTGCTTCCCCTTCTTTCCCTGCCCTCCGTTCAATCGGCACAAAGAACGCCGCGACGGACCGGGGCGGGAAAAGCAGATTCAAAAGTGAAGGCTTGATGCGAGATGTAGCCCAGCCGTGAATTAACTCAGTAAGTCCTTCTTAATTAAAAAACAGTATTTCAATTTTCACACTACACAAATTAAATAATTTTTAAAAACGTGCTATCCGGTTCAAGTTTAAAAGAACACTGATAAAATACTCCTCAGTTATTACCGCCACAGACGGGTCGTAGCAGACACTGCCACTGTCTACCGTCCCACTGTTGTTTTAATGTATGGAGGTTGTGAGTGAGATCAACTGTTCAAATGCTGTGTTAAGTCAAATGTACAGTTGCTTGACATTTGGAATATGTCCTGGAGTTGAGAAGTTAAGAATCGAGGTCTATGAAGTTTAGTTTGTTCCTTTGCCTGTTTGTGGTAAGGGAAGGCAATGTAGTGGCAGTAGGTTTTGATGGGATTTTGTGGATGAAAGAAATGAGATGGTGGTCACTCCAGGAGATTTGTTTGTTTTGATCATGATAATTCCAGGATGTCTGAAGATTACATCCAAGGTGCAGCCTGCTGTGTGAGACCCCATAGGCAAGCTGTGAAAGGTTTTCCACATCTTTAGTGATTGCTCTTGGCTGAGGTGATGAACAGTCGTCAAACCAGAAGTTCAGTTCACTAAGGATACACAGATTAGTATGTTTAGTAGAAATGTCCGAAATTAGATCTAGTAGGGCATCTCTGAATGTCCCATTGCTAGGCAGTGTTTTGTATATTAGAAGGCATGTTCAAGAGAAAGTACTGCTAGTTGAACAGTTTACAAGTAAGAATTCTCTGTCTGCCCGGTGTAATTCTTCAGATTTGGAGGTTACAGGTGATTATATGAATATTAGAGCAACGCCACCTCCAGTTTTCCCATGGCGATTTTGTGTATCGCTTCAATATCTTGTTAGGATTGCCTTGTGAGGTACCAGTGGAGCATCTTCTCCAAGCCATGTTAACGTAATGAAAAGCACGACTGGTTTGGAGTCTGTTATCAGGTTAAATATATTCTGTCTGTTCTTGCTCATTGATTGTGTGCAGATCAGCAGACCGCTTAAGTAGGGAGGTGGTTGTGTCTGGGGAGAGGGGTGCTGGTTAGTGGAGGTAGTAATAACCAGCGTAGGTCAGGGTATGATGTATAATGAGTTAAGAGGGGGGAGGTGTGAGCTAGGTGAGATAATGGGGGCGGTAGCTATAGAATCGCTGGCTGCATCTGCAGTGCGTTCCTTTTCCAGATTTAAAAGACTAAGAAGAGACTTTGTTGGGTTTGTTGGGGGAGGTGAGTGTGAGAGGCTTGTATCTCTCTAGTGCTGGGACTATTGGTATTAGTGTTTTTAGGTGAAAAAACAAGCGGGAGGGGAAGATGAGTGTTGAAAGGAGTAAACTGCCAAGAGAACTGTGTTCCTTTTTAATTATTTCTTGGTAGCTGGTGTGTGAATTAAAGAAGGCAGTAGGTGGTTAGATGGAGGTTTGATACACAAGGGAGCATGGTAAGGAGGCTTCTTCACCACAGGAGGAGACAGGATAGAGGAATATGTGTTGTGATGGTGGACAGAAGGAAGTAAGAGAAATACAGATGGGACTTGGGGGAAGTGGCTGGTTTGTAGGGTAAGAGGAGTAGGAAGTGATAATAGAGCTGATTTGGTATGAGAGGTAGACTGGTTGGTGAGGAGGCTCAACATGACTGAGAGTTCTGAAAGTAGTTAGAAGCTTGTTTGAAGAGTGGAGAGAGGCATGAATAATAGTGGGGGTGCATTGAGTTAAGTATATTTAAAACCAAAGGGTAGTGACTGAATTTTCATCAAAAAAGCATAATGGCGGTAACAGGTTGTGCGATTGACGAAGAGCAGGATGAGTTGGGTCATGAACCCAGTTGAGGAGTGTGATGGGTGGGTAGGAGTCAGAGGCAAATAGGGAATATAAGGGGTGGGACAGTAGAAGCAGAGAAAAGGGCGAGTGAGAGGAGTGAAGGTTACAGACAAGTAGGGATGAATGTTAGGGATGAATGTTAGGGATGAATGTTAGGTTGTGTGAGATGGTCTGCTTAATGCTGAGCAGATAGGAGGTGTTGTAGTAGTGATGAATAGATCTGTGTTGGATACTGAACATAGGTGGAAGTGGTGTACAGTGGATTTAAAGGCAGAGTGGAGAAGGATAGAGCAGGTAATGGGAGACTGGTACTGTTGTCAGGTTGGGGGTCCACTGACATTGGTGGATAGGTATTAAAGGAGTTGAGCTTTACTTGCAGGCAGTATTCGGTGATTGGTAATGGGTAAAAAGTTTAAAGAGGATACCTCTCCCACTCATTTACTTTCACTCCTTAACCATTTTTTTACCTTTATCCCTCCCCATGTCTCTCTCACATAGTCTGTCCCCGTCCCTTCTCTCTCCTTTTCTCTTATCCTCGCCCCCTCTTCCATCAAGCCATATTTCCTCCTTTACTTCCTCTTTCCTGTTCCTCAGTGTTTCTCATCTCATTTTATATTCCCCTCATTTTCTCTCCTTACCCTTTATCTCTCTTCCTTCTTATCCCTCTCTTCCGTTTCATCCCCCCTCCCTTTGAGATTTTAAGTTGTGTTAAGCCACCTGTATCTAACATATTCATTTCTATTGTTCCTTTGAGTTTGAGCGTTTGTGGTTGTGTATTTATAATGCTTTCTGCATCTTTTTTCCTTTCTTCCTATCCTGCCTCTTTTCTGTCCTCTAGTACATTACCTATACACCCACAAGTAGTTCATTCACTCTCTCCTTCTGCCCTGATTTCCCTTTCTTCTCACTCTCCATTTTTAATCACTTCTCTCACTTTTTCTCCTAATCTAATTTTACTCTGGAAGTAGTTTTTTTCTCCAACTATAATCTTGCCCTTTCTAGTAGTAAAATTGGTAAAGCATATGCTTTCATCACTCAAGAAATCGTAAAGAGAGGTTCCCTTTGGTTACCTTTACCAGTTTTTTATATCTTAAATTGATTGATTGGAGAGTATAGCTGTGTCTGATCAATCTAGGTGAAGATTTGGTTGCCTTATAGTAGAAGGGATTGGATGAGGGAATCTGGGCAATAGCTAGCGTGACTCAGTTCTTCATAATGCCTAACTTAAGGCGATGAAGCTGTTAGTGGCGATGTAGTAATAGGAAGAGAGTTCCAGAAAGAGGTAGGGCTGACATTGTGCTGGTTTTCTCTATAGTGAAGACGTTTGATAGTGTGTGATAATCTGAGGTGGCCCTCCAATATCACCTGCAATTTCCGAAAGTGATAGGGTGTTGTCTGACCAGTACAAGAATAGCACAGTGGAGATGCACAATTTGGGATGTAGGTAAGTGGAGTAATATGTAGTGGGGCTGGTTAAGCTTCACTATGTAATACTCTCACAATATACCAAATAGGTCCTTTTGGATTCACACTAATATGTCACTAGCTCAGTCCTGGTAGTGTGGCGCAGAGCAGTCAGGCTTTCTAGAGGAACATGTGTTAAGCATTTCAGTGTTCCAACATGGACGATAAGTAATTGACACGACTCAAAAGTAATCCAACACCAATTTATAAAAATAAAGCAGATTTTTATATAAATGTAGACACCAAAACGAAGAGAATCAGATGAGTATAGCTGGAGTTATGGATTATAGAAGGTAAAAAGAAATCAGTGCAATTCACTACTGCAAAATGTTAACGTTGCAGTCAATGGTGAAAACACCAGTGACAATCAGTCACTTGTAGGTCATGTCAGGTGTAAACCTCATGAGGGTAATGTGATGCGGGTCCCAGGACCAGGCCACGACAGTCTGTTGAATTTTACCTGGCTCGTAGGGCCTGGGTGCAGAGTTGTCCTTGTTGTCCCTGGTGCTGTAGCGGGAGCAGGTTTTACTGCTTAGGCGGTGCTGGGCAGGAAACTGATGCAAAAACTCAACAACTGGGCCACAGGTGCAGCAAATTGAAGGTGCTGCAGGGTTCTCTAGAGGCACAGCGTAGAACAAAGATAGTGGCACCTGGACTTGCCGCCAATAAGCCTTGGCAGCAGCAAGCTCAGCCTGGAGTTACTTCAACGTCCAGAAGTGTGCGGGAAAACTATAGCCGCCTAAAATTTGATGGAGGTCAGGACTATGTTTCCCACAATGTACTAACCATTTACTTTGGAGCGATCCCTCAGCGGGCCCGATGGCCAGTGATTCTTTGGTTCTGGGAGTGTGCTCCACGAGACTAGTACCTGAGTCTAGTCCAAGAGAGTTTTGTAGTTGCCTTTGGCTCCCAGAGGGTCCCCTTTTCCTGGGGAACCAGTCTCTGTTCCGGGACGAGTCGCTGTCATGCAGTTGCAAGGTTGTTGCCCCAGGTTCAGGGTATTGCTCCTTTGCTTTGTGCAGGTCGCAGACTCGGGTTTCTTCTTTGTCCTTGGTTGCAAGTCGATTCAGATCTGAGGTTCTGGTGCCAGGGGTGCCCTTTAAATCCTAGATTTTGGGGTGTTAGTGGTGTGATGGGCCTAGCGACTAATTCGCCCATGAGGTGACCACATCCAGGGGTGTGTTCCACCGTTATACCCAGAGCCCTTTTAAAATGTCAAAACCCTTCCTTGGCTGTACAGACCAGCTAGCCCACCCCAGGGGTGTCGGTAGACTTGTGGGGTGTACACCTCCTGACTGCCTAATTTTCCCATATGCCTGTGAGCAAATGTGTCTGGGGGCAGGGTATTGACTGTTTTCTCCTTTGGTAGGCAGCCTGGTTTCATATCAGAGGCGAGGTAAGCTTTGAAGCTCACTGCCTTGATGCTCCATTTCACTAGCCATCCTGTCAGGGAGGGAGGTGTCACCTTCTTCCCAGGCAGGCCTTTGTTTCTGACTCCTGGGAGTGTTCACACTTCCTGGCTGGGGGTCAGATTCCTGTCTTTGCGGCAGCATCTGTAGGCTGTCTGCCAGGGCACAGGAAAGGCTGGTGCAACCACCTGGGCAACCTCTAATGTAATAACACTTATTTGGGTCTAAATTTGCCCGAAATACCCTTTTCATGTACTGCACGTGTATTTAACATGCATAATTAACATCATTTAACAAACAAATACTGACTTTATACGTCATTCTTTATTTTTACCCATAATGCTATCTATCTGCGGTTCTCACATCAATTTCACATTTCTTTTGTCTTAAACAACAAATTTCACATGTAAATCAAATTAAAACAAAACATCATATGATATTATAACAAAAACATTGTCTCTTTACAACGTTTCAAATCATATTCTTCTTCTGTAGTGCCCTCTAAGTTTCTTGCGTTGCCCGCCCTATGCATTTCGGGACCACACATCCCTTCTTCAGGGTCAACTTATAAACAAAAATACACTCAATAAGTACCACTTCAAAGATTCAACTCTCCAAACAAACTCTGTATACAATGTCCCCAAGGAGGATAACCAATACTACACCGATTGAGCAAACACTCTGTGCGTTGTGTAACCATTGTGCTCTATTTAATTTAGTGCTACATGCAACACGTTTCAAAGTGACCCCAAGTGGTCATACCGAGAAACCACATTGCTACCTATGCAACAAATATCACCATGCAACTAAGTGCCGAAATATACTCGCGCCAAAACGTGGGATCGTCACACGGAAAACCTGAAAAAACAATACCATGTGTAAGTGTCCACTTACCACTGTCTCCATGTCTCAATCTATTTACTCATCTTGCTTACCTTCCAATATGTGCCAAACTGAATAATGTTGACATGACGAAAATGTCTCCCATTCAAATACCATTCAGTTAATACTCTGTAAAAAACAAAGCCGATAGTGACCAAACCCTTCCAAACTATGCTGCTTCTGTGTCTGCAACCCCTTTAATTTGACATACCTGACATATTCAACGTAGTGATGAAGATCACTCGTTCATCTTCTTTTTAGCTGCCGTTTAACTGGCGAACGGCTGCTGCGAAAATATAACATCGAGTCAACGTACGTCATAAAACAAAAAGCAACGACGGACTAGCTGCCTGAACTCAGTTGTTCAACTCCTATGTCCGCCATCTTAGACTGATCAGCAGCCCTCTTCCACACAACTGATAATCAAATATTGTCTGCACCTCATACCCCATTGTCTCCATTGGGTGGAGTTGTAGACTGTTCTTTTTCGGCATCCCTGTCATCACTACAACCACCAACCACCAAGTGGCTCCTCCAAGCATATTACGCTGTATCAACGCGCACACAAATTAAAAAAGCGATGAGTCTAGCCATGTAGTCACGTTTGTTTTTCCCCTGTGTCGGCCATATTGGACTTACGAATATGTTTGGTTCCCTTCACCAACCTATCTATCCCTGCTGACTTTTCAGCAGCCTCCAAACACATAACCAGTATCATAAAGCACAAATCTCCAAATTCCATAGCTCTATTAACCTACTTATGACACCAGTGTTTGTGGTTTAATTGTAATGTATGTTATCAGCAAAATCTGTGCATGTGTACAGATGAACACATCTATATGAACCAATATAGTTAACAACTGAGCGATTCTTCTATTGTGTATGATCATTGTTTATTGAATACATGCATTCGAATAAATACGGATTTACAAACAAAAGTCATGCATTATTTGAAACCTCATCACAGAAATGCCATGAAAAACATGCATGCCATATGTTGACCCCCATCATAAACCTCTGTTAATACACTACATAAGCATGTTAAAAGAAAGCAACTCGTATCTAACTTGTCATTCAACCCTATGGGGGCCATAGTATTACATTTCTTGATCCTATAGATCTCCCTCTGTAACAGTGTTTTATTGGGATCTACACCTGCTCTATAAGGTACAATTCAGGCAGGACTGTTTCCATAAGGAACAGGGTCAAGACTGATTTGCATATGGCTGGGTCTGAACTGGGATGGCAAAGTTAGCTAAAGAATGATGATGGATTCAACCCAGATCTGTGACTGGGGGTGTCTGAAAAGTTTCAGTGCTCCGTCCATCATCTCCTTGTGTTTGCTCTGTTCGCCCTATGTAATTTCAATACTCCATACGAACCAAAATGCAAAGATGAGAAAACCAGGAGACCAACAACATGCTCCTTGTGGGCACCATGGATCTGGAATTACACCCTCCTGGCACCAGGCTTCAGTGTCGGGTTGGGATCACAGTTAGGCCCGGGCAGTCCCAAAAAACATGGCCAACATTCGAGAATCAATAATTTTTTTGCAGTTGTATATAGTGTAAACTCAGCTTATGGCAGGAAAAGAAGAACAACCGAGAATTTATGCCCCCCCCCCCACCTTCCATGAGGTGAGAGGGACACAAATAACCGGAAGAGCTCCCTCGCTGGCATTAACCAGCCTCCCATCACCCTAACTTTGCAGTCCGCCTCCCTACCCCAGTCCTCTGCAAAGCGAGTGCTAATGGCTTCCCCATCTGCAGCTCCTTGAGGCCTCTGTCGCACTTGGAGGGAGCCAGGGGGCAAGGACACATCATGCTGTGACAAAAGGGGCAGCCCATCGTCATTCTGCCTCTGACAATTAGCCGGCCTGACGTGGGTCAGGCTCAGTATATGTATGCAAAGACTGCAATAACAGGCTTTTACATTATGCACTTGCAGTGGAGACAGGGATTGCCCTGGCTGATTGGACTGCTTAGTCCACCCAAAAAACGGCCCACCAACTGGCCTCGGCACCAGGCCCATCGGCTTATGTCAGATTGTCCGTCTTGTGACTCCGTGACTGCCGGGCTTGCACCATCAATCTTGTAGTCCAGAAAGGAGCTGAAGACTTACTCAAGGAGCATCTCATTGACCATTAAATTTGAGAATACCAGCTCCTTCGGCCATAGACAAACTCCAACACTCTCCATGCTACTGTACACAACAGTCACAACCCCCCCCTCACACTATCTCAACATATTTGTCCTTTGAACTGCTATGCAGAGCGCTCCGTTGCCTCTGAACTAGATGTATGCTGTATAAATACCCATACATATATGAACAGTCTAGCATCATCTTTGAATATGCCTGGAACTATTTCCCCTGATCCATCATCCTTATCCGGTTCTGGAATGTCTCAACTGGGCCTGTGATTAGAAATGTCATGGTTTGTTGGTGGGGTATTGCATTTTCCTTTACAAGGTTTTCATTTGCTTTCGTTCAAAAATCAAATCATTTTCAACAGAAGAGATTCCCTGCTCAGCCTGTCAGATGCATTTAGCTGGATCATCATGTTTAAAATCGATAATATTGATCTTCTGAGACATAGCCTCCATTTCTGTCAGCATGGCTTCCTAGGGGTTATTCATTTCACGCGCATTTCCCTGACACAGACAACTTCCCAGGGGAGCCTCCAGGCTTTCAGTTTTCTGCCTGTTTTAGTTGCATCGAGCAAGAAAGCGTTACATTTATTTCTTTGTGCCCCAGACAGATCTACAGGATGTTGAGGGTTTTAGGCAAGGCTGATTCTACTAAACGGCAATTCTAAAATCGAGCAGCAGTATTTGCCAGATAAACCATGAAAGATGCCAGCTACAAGGCACTTTTCATAGGGTTCCTTTGTGCCAGATACACTTGGACTGACCCTGGTTTTAGGTGCCATGTTGTCATGAAGCATGGAATGTGGTGGGAAACACCCACAAGTTCCACATATTTCAAACTCCCAAGTGGGTCAGTTCTTTTGAAAACATGTACTTTTGAGTAGTCTCTGAACCAGAGTGCATCTAATATGGCACCAGAAAAACAATTGTCTGATTGCTGAATTTACATCCTAAATTTGCCCGACTCACCAACTAGCTTCTGCAGAGGAATTCAGACCCCACACACCGGGGTTAGGGGGTGGACAATGTTGCATAGTCACTTCACAAGACACTTTGTGAATGTGCAGCCTTTAAAAGGCATTTATTTGAGGGAGGACCATAAGTCACAGAGTACCTTTTTCGGGTTTGATGCCATACCGCCCACCTCCAAATCGGATCCCTAGTTAGCAGGCATAAGCATGCCAGGTTGGCCATCTTGGAATGATTTTTGTCATAAAGAAAAAGCATCCCAAGATGGCTTCCCATTGGCGGCCATCATGATTTTTTTGTTATATTTTGTTTCATTCACAGTTTCAAGATAACCAGTGTTCATTTTCAAATGGTAAATTAAAAAATACAGGGGTCAATTCACAACGGCCCTCCGCACTCGTAGCAGAGGTCCCACAGCCATGACGGGGGGGCCCACACTCGTGTCGGGGGCCCCACACTCATGACGGAAACTCCGCAATGGGTAACTGCAGTATGGAGGTCCTGCACAAGTGTTTCCCCCTTCCCCCCACGACTGCGGGGCCTTCTCCACGAGTCTACTGGATGCTGCGCAAATAGAAGCAAGCGACCTGACAGCTGTGTGCAACTACCGGGCACTCTCAAAACATTAAAAAACATTTCAAAAGCAGATAGGAAGATTAGCCTGCTGTGGCAAAGACCAGCCATCTTCATTAAAGGGTTTAGGGCCAGCCCCCTGCAGATTTGTGGGCTGTCTTAAGAGCCCCCTGCAAGGTGCAGTGTCATGACCTTCCACTATACCCACAGCCGGCCCTCCCAACCTGCCCTGTGCTACACCTCTGCCACCCACAGCCACAAGTCACTGATGCACTCAGCTTCAAAGAGGATACAATCAATCAAATAACTTTATTCAGAATCTTTTTTTTTAGCTCCATAAAAGTACATCATAAAAAAAAAAAGCACCATGGCATAAAATATTAAACATTCGGTAAGATGGTAGCTAAAATCCATCACTAAAAGTCCTCCTATTATCTAAAGATTAGAAAGGCTTATCATCCAAATGCCATCTTTCAGTCATCTTCGAAAACCAGATGTGCGAGGGATTTCCTTCTTTTTACAGCCCAGAGGATGTAGCCTGCAACAGCTCGGCAGGCTATTTCGTTTTCAAGGGTACATATAAAATTCATTGCGTCCTTATAAAAGAAAAGTTTCTTAGTTACAAAGATTGATCGTAGAAATGTCCATCTGATATCTTGATAAAACCTGCAAAAGAGCATAAAATGCACCGTAGACTGGGGTGTTTTCCCATCACATGGACACCTAGGGGTTGTTTTCTTCCATATTTCGTGTTTTGGGAATGCCACAAGTTGATGTAGTGTGCCCAACCGCAGTCTAGTCGCATAAAATCTTTCTTGCACGTTTGTTACTTTAACTAGAGGATACATAACCATGTGGGATCAACATACTCTGTGGTCAGTCACAGCAATGCGCATAAAAAACCTAGGGGCCAGATGCACTAAGCATGGTGCAAACGCTCTAATTCGGCATTTGCAACTGTTCAAATACATTTGTGTATGTATTAATCCCTTGGTAGGCGTCAGAACAGTTTTTCTGACTCCTAAATTCTAGGATTCTGAAGGGATATCAAATTGGTATCTGTAAGGGACATGTTGTAGGCATCTATTCCAAATACCAAATCGGTGTCACATGTATCAATGTTTTGTAACCAAAATATGGTCACAAATAATTGAAATTTCACCAACACCTCAAAGGATATAAAATGTAACAACTGCAAAGGTTGTGAATGCAAAAAGAAAAAATTGGTGAAGAGTAGACAGTGGTCCAAAGAAAAACGTATCCTTTAAAGAAAACTGGCTGCATTAAAAAAAAAAAAAAAAAAAAAGTTTGCTTCATGTAAAAGCAATCACACACAACGTGGTCTACTGATCCCACTAGGCCACCATACCTGTGATAGCCTACAATTGTAGTGAGACGCAATTTGCCACCAGCCTCATTAATATTCGAAATGTGACTGACTACGATTTGAAATTTTAGGAACCAACCTATTCGTCTTTGCTAACCAACCTATTCGTTTTTCCTGGTTGCAAAAAAATGGTCACAAATTGCAACCAGTATTTCGCAACCAGTAAATAGTAGATCTGGCCCTAGGTGTGGTGTTATTGATTTTAAAAAATAAAGTTTTTTGGGCTGCGTAAATCAATTGCCACACAAACACTGGATTTATCTGGCCTCACAGACACCTGAATAAATGCAGCCTTTGAGAAAAGGGTTTGTAAGGCATGGGCACATGTAAATTAAATCCATCCACTAAAAGGTTAAGTCTAAATATTCTTCATCACTAGCATCAGCATGGTGATTAAAAAGTCGTTTGCTCGAAGGTTTCATCTTTACCTCTGGCTGGACAGAACTCACATAATCAAGATGAATATATTTCTTAGAATGCTTTACATATTCCAGGCTCTGCCTACATTGATGAAAAGGGACTTCTTCACAAATCTGAAAAAATTTGGTACTCCACCTCACTTGAAAGGGAAGTCACCAACCGATAGGCCACAAAATCCTCTGCTACTCAAGAGCTAAAGGAGGCCTGGGCCTTCCAGATTTCTTTTTGTACTGCAGAGCAGCCAATTTATGAATCTTTTAGATTTGTCTGAGAGGGATGGCAGGATTTGGGCTGATGTGAATCTATTAATGTTTACTTAAGTTTACTTAAGTACCCCATGAATAATACCCTTACAATCTGGGGCACAATTTGCATGCAAAGTAAGCGTACTATGTTTCCACCTCCTCCTCCTTCAAAAAAGAAGTGAAAATTCTTCTAATGAACAAGTTCACACCCTAAGACTATAACCTATGCATTATTGATATCACACTATGTTCTCTTATCTACTCTCCTGCCTTCCATACTGACCGACTGCATGTATTACACACTAATGATCCACCATAGATACCACTTTGCTATGTTCTGTGCACATATCTGACGAGTTTTTACCTCGTCAACTTTAGTTTGTACTCATCCAATGTAAAGCGCTCTGATACCCGCTAGGGTCATGTTCGCGCTGTATAAAACTTTATAAATAAAATATACCCCCATTCAATCCAGTCCCTCTTTTACATTGGGAATTACCCTTGAGTATTTGGGTAAGTGAAAGACAGGAGGATGTACCACAACTGCAGATTTATTCAATGTACGTACCATCAAATCTTTTGAAAGATGCAGACAAGCTTTCAACCTACACAGAACTGAAAGTTTCCACTATACCCTGCTGAGGCACTGGGTGACTCATTAGAAGCTAAAATAGCAGCTATAATGATTTACATCCCTTTAAAAAGTTATTGTGATACCCGGTAGGGTGACCAGATTTTGAGAAGCAAATATATATATATAATATATATATATATATATATATATATATATATATATATATATATATATATATATATATATATATATATTTATTTATAAGGCTACTTTCACATAACATTACCTTATTACTGGACCTCCACCCTGGGCCCTCTGTCTTGCCCTCCTCATCAGTCTGCCTCTCTTCTGCTGAGAGCATGTAGCCAACCTCCTCCCGTGCTGCATGAAAGAAACCGATAAATGCCTTAATTTCCTTCAAGCTTTAGAGGTGGCTGTGACTTTTGTCCAAAAACTGGAACATGTATTTAAAATTAAGAAGAACGTTGGGATACCGGGACAGCCTTCTTAAAACCGGGACTGTCTGGGGAAATCTGGAACATCTGGGCATACATGGAAAGATGGAGCTACATATTATGTTGGAATACATTAAATACATTGGCGGGACTTACTAAAGAGATCATCAATCATTCAAGGGAAGGAAGCTTACTATAAGGTTAGGTTCGACTGGTATCTCTATCCAGAGAAACTTCATAGATACTATATCCTTCCACTAGCTTGCTCTATTGGAGAGGATGTGGTCTGCTGGGGCATTTCCAAAGCTTAATTTGAGCTAGTGGTTTCCGTTGCTCGGCACCAGCACTTAATTATCAACACCGGTGCTTGTGAAAGTTTGCCACAAGGTGACGGTGTCTGGCTAATTTAGAGATGACCACAGCAACAATTAATTATTCATTCAATGTACATTGAAAACGACTATTACCTGCCGCCCAAGCCATTCTTATAGCTTTGGGGGCCTGAAATAGACCAAATTGTCACACTTGTAGGAGTGTGTTTGGTAGTAGTTGTGTTGTTACTATCATAGGCAGCATAGCAGTGGCAATGTGTGGTGCAAGCTGCAGTGGCTTCCTGACGAGAGCCCTGGCACGTATTTTTTTTAATTTTTTTTACACAAATTGAGCACTGGGCATTTCCAACATATATGGTAGAATTGTCCATTCATTAAACCCATCTGGGAGGAAGTATTTGCAGCCAGAAGGGAAATCTTATGACATCCGGTCCCCACTGACATATCCTTTTTAATACAGGGCCTACGCTTCTTTCTTTTGGAACAGCAGTCTAAAGCAGATAAGACCCTAATGTGAAAGTGTTTGGGAGTGGCAACGTTAACCTCAGCCTCGTAGTGGAATAAAAAGAATCCTCCTACCGTAGCACAGTGTCGCCTCTGTCTTTGGGAATTAATGGATATAGAGCATCTGTCCTGAGCCCCCCAATGCCTGTACAATAAATTTGAGGCTGTGTGGATCCCACAGATGACAAAACTGTCAACGGGCGTTCATGCAACTCAGAGACGTTTTAAGGCATGGGTAAAGTGGGTAATTGCCTAGGGAGCCCACCTTTCACAGGGCACCATGGGAAAGTGACATTTCTCTCTATTTCATCTCGGTTTATTTTTCTATATAAACCTCTCTTCCTCTTTTCTGCCTACTTCTAACTCTGACTCTGAAGCTCTCTTTGCTCAGTGCCATTTTAAGGATATTTGATCCTCGGCATATTACAATTGTTTTTGTGTGACCCTGTTTCTGAAGATATATCTATAGTTTCAAACTGAATTAGCTACACTGTAGGATGAATATTGATATTAATAAAATCAAAATGCCATTGCTTATAATGATAAACTCGCATACACAAGCAAAATCACTTCACTGTTATGAAATTCTCCCGTCATGAACTCTCTATCGACCCCGACTCAGAAATGCGCGGTCAGGCAGACTGGACGGCCTAGGCCTGAGCTTACTGATTGACAGGTCACAGGTGGGATGGCACGTAGCCGGCAGACAGACACATGAACTGGAAACTCAGATCCATCCCCCAGATATGCGCAGCAACACCACAATGGTCCAGGGAAATTGGCCCCAATTAAGCACACATGGCCTGAGGGGTGTGCGCATTCCGAAAAACACCATAAAGTCAGATGCCACATGAAGTTAGGAACACATAGCCAATCAGGACACAGAACACAAAGTACACACAGTGATCACGCGCCCCTCATGCTGGACATCTGGACACGTTACCCACTGGCCCCCATTGTGCCCATGCAAGGTGGAGGCCCACCTGCATTTGTTAGCAGGGGCCTTATTTATGACTCCACAGACAAGGCCTGCATTCTTTTACCCAAAAAATCACCTGAGGTATTTTTATGATACCCAAAAACTGTATAAAGACTCGCTCAGATTGACTGTACTTTGAGACAGTCCTCAGACCCGTTTCTGTAACTGTGCTCCCGGCCGAAGTGTTTAATTACACCAAATGTTCCTGTTTTGCCAAACGCCTCTTGTCTTTAGTTTTTTCAAGGTAAATTCATATTCGAGCAACATAAGCACAACCAGAATTATTATTCATCCAGTGCCTTAAGAGGGTGACCTTTTTGTACACTTAGGGGGTCATTACGATGGCGGAAGGCCCGCCACTGCCAGCCGTGCGGTGGCGAGCTCTCCGCTATCGAACGTGGATTCACCGCCCACCAGATTAGGATGGCGGGCGCAAAGACCGCCCGCCACGGAACCGCCACAGGCAGTCTGCATCCCTAAAATGGTTGCGGTGCCTAGCAGGCACCGTCCGCCAAATTAGGATGCTGGCTTCAGCCAGCCTGTCCATGGCGGCGAAACTGCCATGGAAAGGCTGGTGGGGATTGGTTTCGGGGGCCCATTGCGGGGCCCCCTTGTGGTGGGGGGAGGTGTTGGTGCACTGGGGGGGTACCCATGGTATCCCCCTACATTTCACTGCACTAAGTGGCAAGCACTATGTGGTGCCTGCCACGTAGTGCAGTGAAATGCACCACATGCATTTTTAACATCGCGGCGGGTGCTGCAGTCGGCAGCGCCCGCCGCAATGTTAAATTACAAGATGTGACCGCCATGGTGGTGGTCGCATCCTAATTTGGAGTGCGGGACCGCCGCATGCATGGCGGGCGGTCCCGATCCCCACTACGATGGCGGGTGGACTCAAGTCCGCCCGCCATCGTAATCGTCCCCTTAGTTAGGATACCTTTGGCAGTTCTCTGGGAGTGGGAAGGAAGGGTTGTAGAATTTGTAGTTGATGCTCTGCCTTGTGTTACTTTGCATCAAGGGGGCATTCCATGGGTGGTGTATGGGCATTCCTGTGCAACCACCGAAGGGTTTTGACGCAAATCCCGGTCTACAAAGAATTGTAGACAGTGATATGCGCCAAAATACTGCGCCTTCCTGAGGCAGGCGTAATGAGGAGAAATATTTTCATTTCTCTGTGTTTTTTCCTCTTTGCATGTGTACTGCATTCTACAGCACACATCCAAGGAGGCAAATGGTACACTTTAGGATGAGCACAAATAGAATTATTATTCAACCAGTGCCTTAAGCGTTGTGACCTTTTTGTACACTTAAGTAAGATACCTTTGGCAGTTATCTGGGAGTGGGAAGGAAGGGTTTTAGAAATTTTAGTTGATGCTCTGCCTTGCGTTACTTTGCATCAAGGGGGAGTTCCATGGGTTGTGCATGGACGTTCCCATGCAACCACCCAAGGGTTTTAACCCAAATCCCTCCCTACAAAGAATTGTAGACAGTGATTTGCACCAAAATACTGCACCTTCTTGAGACCGGTGCAACGAAGAGAAATATTTTAATTTCTACTTGTTTTTTCCTCTTAGCATGTGTGCTGCATTCTACAACACACGTCCGAAGAGTCAAATGTCCAAAAGGATAGTTTTTGTATAGGAAGGGACACTTTCCTGTTCAAAAACTATGCTTACCACAATGCAGACAACCTGGCACTATGGCGCAAGGGTGTCTGCATTGGCACATATCGGTCAATAGTGTGCTAGCTCAGGGAGGGAGCAGAACAGGAACGAACGGACCATCCTGGCCCCTGGCCCTAACGGGACGAGGGGCCAGGAACCCTGCCCAAATTGGGCCCCAAACAACTGTAATACACAGCGGATCAGTTGCTGTTGCTCAGGCTACCCCCTGAGTCACGGTGCGCCCCTTCGCTCAGAGTGGATAACCTGGACAAGAGAGATGAGGTATGTGCACAGTAAAAAGGAAGAAAAGACAGATTATAACAAAACAACCTGCACAAGCGAAAAATGAACTCTGGAAGGTGGGTTTAATTAACAGCTGATTTCTTCCAAGACATAAAATAGAGATAAGGATCTTGTTGGAAGAGGGAGAATTGGATGTCCTGTTTAATACGGAAATCTGGCTTAATGATAGCTCCACCCCGGATATTTTAATGGCCCTCCCATCTGGGTTTCAAATACATAGACAAGAACGTACAGGAAAAATAGGGGGTGGTATTGCAATCATACTAAAGGAGGAGTTCAGATGCATTATTACTGCTCTTCCAATATCAGATTGTGAAAGCTTTCAATTCGCCATCTCATTCTCCCCTATATGCACCTTTTCGGGAGCCTTAATCTATAGACCTCCAGGCACAAGCGCAAATTTTACAGATAATTTGACAGACATTCTAGCTAGCCTAGCCGTGAGGAAAATGCACATCACTATCTTAGGCGACCTTAATATACATCTCAATAAATCTAACATTCCTTACATTAAAAGATTGTCGCAGGAACTAGAAGCGGTGCAATTAATACAACATGTAGCCTCCCCTACCCACGTGAAAGGGTGCATCCTTAATCCTATATTTTCTAATGATCCTAAGATTTAAGTATTCGCCCCAGTCCCCTTGTACCATGGTTAGACCATCATTTTATTCCTTTCACGTTAACTAATACAGGCGCACAAAGACGTTCCAATATCTCCCCTAATCCAGTGCAGAGTTGGTCTAAACTTGTCCCAGAAGTATGGATTAAAACCCTGGAAACCTCTTCTCCAAATCTAAAAGGTAATTTGGATGAGGTGTACACTTATTGTGAAAACTGGATCACTCAATCACTAGATGAGTGTATCCCAAAAAGTGGGACAAAGCCTAAACCGAATACTAAAAGAGCCCCTTGGTTTAACACCCATCTAGTCTCCCTAAGGAAAGACTGTAAGAAACTGGAAAGGAAATGGAGGAAGGATTACGATTCATCTGTAGAAGTCAGATATAAATCGACTATCAGGCTGTATCACAATGAAATTAAAAAAGCCCAGGCCAAATATTTTGCGGAAAAGATATACCAGGCTTCAAATTCGCCTAAGGAACTTTTTAAGGTTGTCAAAGCTCTGACAACTCTAAACCAGGGCAACACCCTCCCACAATCCTCCAAGGAAAGATGCAATGAGATAGCGGTCTTCTTCCAGAAAAAGGGCATAGAGATCTACGACTCACTTCAAGGTGGTACAGGGACTGATCCAAGTCAAGCAGTGGACATTATGGTGACCCCAACATCATCTGTTTTAACTTCCTTTCCACCTCTGAATTAAGACATTGCACAGGCCCTTATGAGTAAGACTAAATCAGGATCTCCTTTAAATCTGGCACCCCCACGTTCTATCTAAAGGCATGGAGGCCATCCTCCCATCGATAGTCAAAATTCTCAATCACTCACTAGACTCTGGAATTGTCACAAAAAATTGGAAACATGCAATCATTAGACCGCTGCTTAAGAAACCACACCTAGACCCGACATTGCCCAATAACTACCGTCCTATCTTACTACTACCTTTCGTAGGAAAACTCCTACAGAAATATGTAAACCAAGTGTTGTCTGTTTTTGTGGAAGACAATCATTGTCTTCACCCTACACAGATGGGCTTTCGTGTTTAGCATAGCACTGAATCCGCCCTCCTGGTGGTTACAGAGGAGCTCAAAAGCATTCGTGACCAAGGTGGCTCAGCCGCAGTTTTGCTCTTGGATCTGAGCGCTGCTTTTGATACTGTAGATCACGTTATCCTGTTAAACAGTCTCAGGGAAGTGGGGATCCAGGAAATAGCCCTGGATTGGCTTGCGTCCTTTTTAAAAGATAGATCCTTTCAAGTTATGGAATCCATGTGTTTTTCTGACCGTATACCATCAGTATGCGGAGTGCCACAGGGCTCATCACTTACCCTCACTCTATTTAATATTTACATGCGGCCACTGGCAGAAATTGTCCAGGAGTTCAGCCTGTCCATAGTTTCCAATGCAGATGACACGCAGCTGGTGGTCTCCATTGACAATGGGGCGGATCTAGAACTCCAACAACTAGCACCTTGTTTTGAAAAGGTGGTTAAATGGATGACCAATTGCTGCTTGAAAACTAAATGGTGACAAGACAGAGCTGATGATTCAGGGGAACAACGCTGTCCCCATGCCTTGGTCTAGTTGGCCAAGTTCTATGGGGAACTCTCCTGTCCCCAATTCCTCTATTAAGAATTTGGGAATATGGATGGACAAAGCACTAACAATGGACGAACAAGCAAAAAAGCTGGCGTGCACTAGTTTTGGACTACTCGGAATGACCGAAAGGTCTTGGAGCTTATTCCGGAGCATTTAAGGAAAACGGTAATTCAATCCATGGTGGTCTCCCGCCTGGATTATGGTAATTCCCTTTACCTTGGTTCTCCGAAATATGTTATAAAGCGACTCCAAACTGTGCAGAACATGGCAGCTAGACTTCTTTGCAAAACTCAAAATCAGTACGGGAGTACTTGAAACAGCTTCATTGGCTTCCTGTTGATGCAAGGATTAAATTCAAGGCCCTTTGCCTGGCACATAAAGCAATAAATAACAGAGGTCCCCCCTAAAATCAGAGGCCTGGTACTGCCACATGTCCTCACTAGAAGTCTAAGATCGTCCCAAGAACGCTTCCTTAGGATTACAAGACTCAAGAGAGCAAGATGGGGTGGCAGATCTTTCACACATCTGGACCCTAAGCTTTGGAATGCCTTGTCTCGCGAATTAAGACTGCTAGATGAAGAATTCAGATTTAGGAAAAAGCTTAAGACATGGCTATTCCCCCTGTAACCTCAATAGGCATAGTTCCCCACCGCAGCTTGACTACCCAGCGCTGAGAAGCCTTCGGGCAGCCATGCGCTTTACAAATTCCTAACTAACTGTGCCATACCCTAGTAGATATGGCGGTCTTCTACACTCTCCCGTTCACACAACACAGCAACTTTACTTGCTGTGTTGTGTTGTCAGTGGCGTAACGAAAATTGAGGGGGCCCCCCTGCAAGGTACGTAGAGGGGCCCCCTCCAAGGTACGTAGAGGGGCCCCCTCCGGACTCTATCAAGAGCTCTCCGGCCGAAGTGCTGTGCTGCGGGGGCCCCCTGGAGCTTGGGAGGGTCCTCCCGCACGGCGGGGGCTGCGGGGGCCTGTGTTACGCCCGTGTGTTGTGTGATTTCTTTGTAAATATGGCCCAATATTTAGTTTTAAAGTGTGTAATAAAGTACTTTTCTTTTCTATGAAGTAAAGCACTGGGTTGTTCAAATAGTTATTGCACTGCTGGGTGATTCTTGCATTCCGAACTAGCGCGCCCCCACTCTATCGCCCTGAATCCTGTGACTGCTGGTCATTGCTCCACTGAGAGTCAAGTGCAGTAGGAATGTACTTGGCCCAGTTTGCAAAGCCATGGCAGAATAGAGCCTGGGACATCAGAGGCAAGTGACTCCAGCCCTCATGGCTGAGGCCCAGTAGCTCCTGCTTGCCCTGTGACAATGTCCGACAAGTATATTTGATACCAAGATCACCATCTATCTCTCAAGCCAATGCAGTAATGAAAAGGGCTGATTTCCAGTTGTGCTAGGTGAGAACGGATTCTTACAATGAGACCACTGGGTGGATTTTACTCGGTTGGATTACTGCAATGTGGTGTATAAAGTCCTCCCTAAAATCAGACCTACAGAACGCAGCGAATGCAACCCCAGGCATTGGGGATTAGACCTTAAGACGAAGACAATGGATCACAGAAAAATGCACTGATAACACGCGAAAGACTGTTTTGTGTCTACGATCAAGTTCAGAGTCATCTAAACCATGGTTTGAGCATTCTGGAACTTACCTCCAGGCTACCTATGGAGACCGGTCCCTCGCTGTCCCCCAGACCAACACCCTACAATGGGTAAAACGGCAGTCTATGCACCAGCAAACGTTTCTATGTCTAAAGTAAGTGGAATGGAAGAGCCCTGGCCAGATGAGGCCCAAAACATATGGCTGTCCGTCCCTAAAATCCCAACCAAATTCAAGATGTTGCTGCTAACTGACCTTTTCAAGGAACCTTAGTGCAATGTGTGGATCGAGTGAAGTCGAGTCCACTGGACTCTGATCTCAGACAATGCATAAAGTTCATTTGAGTGTGTTAAAATGGTTTCTGTGTAAACTTCTTGTATTAATTAAGGCCTGACTGTTTCATGAATCATACTGCCTAAGCTCAGAAGTGCATTGTGCACTGAGCTGTCAGAGGAAGAAAGTGGGCAGAAAGGGGCATTTCTGCTTCTTGCTTGCAAGCATGCACCCTTATTTTGGACTACGAGTGGGTCCCTCAAGCCCCACACAGCCACAGGGCAGATTTCAGCTCTCTGAACATCCATAGCTTTAGTGCCAAGTGCCCCCCCCACGCCCTACCTGAGGGGGGGGGGAGGGTGTAGTGGCTGCCATTGCCTCTCCCAGCGGGAGCCCAGAACCTCGTGGTCAGAGAGGTGTCACCCCTGAGTCCCTTTGCCCCATGCTGGCTCATCCCCAGCTCGCCCTGCACATCACTGAAAACACAAAACATGCCAACAGTTGGCTCTTGTTGGTCAAACCAACACGTTTCAAGAGAGAGGACACACGTGCAAATCCACTCACTCATACATTTACTCATTCACACATCTAGTAATTTAGTCCATGCAACCACTCGCAGATTAACTCACTCTTCCACCCATTCACATGCTCTTCCATATATCCATTTACTCACACGCACACTCACTACAGAGCTGGGCACAGTTCTAATGTTGGCACAGACCTGGATACACTACACAATACTTGGTATGTGTCCTCCAGATTTGGACACATTTCCAGGGACGACTCCTTACCAGTGATGTGTCTACGGTGACGCCTCACTTTTTGCTGGTGGTTAAATTTCTCGCATTGCTCCCCAAAATTTCTGTTGCTCACTATGCAGTCTTGCCACATGTTGTACCCATATAGAGATCCACTGACATGACAATGCCCAAAAGGGAATCTTGCCATGCTGGGGCCATTTATTGTTTTGTTTTAAGAACGCTTGCACTACTGCTGTCATGTAACGGTTCTGTGCATGCTCTGGCAGTATGCACCAACTACTTACTGTCCAGTGTCCACCCTCTGCTTGTGGAGATGTGTGTGAAATGGTTGCTGCTGCTTTCTCGGTCTGTAGCTGTTCTGAATGAGGGGCGCCTGCCAGTCTTGCACTTTCAATGCCATGTCTATCATAAAAGAAACTTGCCTTGCTGCTGTTATTGTTGTACCTTGAGGGAAGCTTGCACTGCTGCTGGTCGTGCACTACATAGGCTGTACCATGTGTGTACGTTTGCTGGCCAGGCAGCTGTCAGGGCTGTATGCATGCAGTGTGTATGCCTTGCCATCCCTGTGAGGTTTCTCACCTCACCTCTTCTCAACTCAATCTTTAAGATGTCTGTCCCAAGCAATATAGACCAGGACATTCGAGGTAAGCAGAGAAAGATGCACTGTTGGTGCATAGGCTGGGTGTGTGAGGGAAGCTTCACTACTGCTCCTGTGCTCTGTGTGTGGGAAGCTTGCACTACTGCTCCTGTGATGTGTGTGAGGGAAGCTTGCACTGGTGCTCCTGTGCTGTGTGTGAGGGAAGCCTGCACTGCTGCCCCTGTGCTGTGTGTGAGGGAAGCCTGCACTGCTGCCCCTGTGCTGTGTGTGAGGGAAGCCTGCACTGCTGCCCCTGTGCTGTGTGTGAGGGAAGCCTGCACTGCTACTGTCGAACTTGTTGTGTTTATATGAGGGAAGCTTGCACTGCTGCCTGTATTGTACCCCAATTGTGTGAGTGAGGAACACTTTCTTTACTGGTTGCCATGGTTTCCGGGTCCAGTGCGTGAGTGAAGTTGCAGTGGTGCTGCCTGTCCTGCAGAAGTGCTGCATGTGAGAAGGAAGCTTGTTATTCTGCTGAGCAGTCGAGCCTGTGTTGCAGCTGCCTGTGTTACGCCTGTTCTCTGTGAGTTTAGCTGGCCCTGTTACTGCACGCCTGACTCCAAGACCTTTTCACTATATCTATATATTTATTCCATGTATAAGTAATCCTGTATTAAAGTCCTCTTAAGTGACCAAAGAGCGCTAGATATGACGCTCCAGAAAGATTATACATAAATAATGTCTTTGGTTTGTGTGAGAGCACACCACTTATGCAAGTACATGGCTATGTATGAGTTGTCTTTGCTGAGTGAGGCAGCATCTTTTACAGCCTCCTGGCGAGTGAGCACATCTCTGACAGAGCCTAACATCTGTATATAGGAGGTCATTTAAAATCGTACTATATAATGTATCCACATTTGAAGGCAAAGGGTTGAGTGACCCCCACTGGGATCCAAAAGATGACAATTGGACAAAGGATTGAGGCCCCGTATCTTTATTTCCTGATAAATTGCTTCACACAGGAAAATATTCGTTTGTCACCTATGTCACATGAACAGTATATGCTTATCAAGAAGCTTTCATGCACGATCAGTGCTTTAGTATATATAGTGATGGATGGAAAAGCACCATCAAATATCTGTATTTTCAAGCTTCACTGTGGTTTTTTTTGCTCGCAGATTGTGAGACAATATCATTTTCTGTAGAGATACCCCACCTTCATTATTGTATGCACAGAACGACGGCGGGGGAGCTCGGCATTAAACAGTTGGAAGACCTGTATAGTCAGTCGTACAGCGAGATGGAACATTAAACCAAGTAATATGAGTGATGGAATTTAGAGTAAACGTTGTCGTTTTTTCCTGATTCAACCTGTGACCTAATTGGTGCGGCGTAAACTAAGCGCTGACGCTCTTATAATCCTGTCGGTGTAACAGACCGTATCAGTGGAAGGACATGGGATGAAAAAGGCCTGTGTGTTTAAACGGAGATTGATACAAAGTGCACTCTCAACTTCTCGCCTCAAGGGACTCGGCGCTTCCTTCCTTCATCCCGTCCCATCCATCACCTCATCGTGTCTCTCAGGGCTGCTGCTCTTCATTAGATAAATATAGGGTTGGCCAGGATCTGTGGAGGGCGGGACGTCATTTCCTGTGAACGTGACTAACTGCCAGACCACGGGGATACGAGGCAAGTGACAGATTCATTATAACGCACTAGTCTGCTTTGAGGGACCCGGAGTTATGTTAATGTTCTATAAATACAATTTTTTTTAGGTCGAGCCTGTCAGCACATGCGCTGCTCTGTGAGCCATGCTGTATTGGAGTCCCGCCCTTTCTCCGCCCATATTTGTCATTGGCTTGTGTCATTGTCCTTCGTAAATGCTGGCTTCTGATTCCCTATTAGTCCCTCCTTAGTACCGACTTGAATTCATTTGTAACCTCCCATGAGGACTGGCCCTTTTACTTCCGTTGTTACACGGCACGTCTTCTTTAGTCTGGAAGCACTATTTTCTTTAATGAGCTTCTCTTACTGCAGGAGGGTCTCTCATGCACAGTGGCCACTGGCTTGTTTAACTCGTTGCAAACGGGGAGCTCTTCAGGGGCCATGGGAGACAGAAGGGGGCAACTCAGCGATGCTTTTAGGGAAGTCAAAGGTGTGTGATGTAAATTCCCCTAGATCTGGCGTGTTTATTTTCTGAACGCACATCTATGTTAAACATAAATATGCTTTAGGTTTGCTCCTCCGCTCACTTGCTAAAAACCATGACTTCAACAAAGGGCTCTTACCTTCTTTTCTCAATTTGTTCCTCTGTGAAATGGATCCAAAAAAGAAAGAAACTCTTTGGCTGCAAACGTCTCTTTGGACACACTCTGCTGCAACCGCAGGAAGGTATTGGAGCGCTTTACTGAGCAGTTCTCCAGTTCCAAAGTGGCAGCTCGCTGCGCTTTGCTCCTCAGCTCAGATTACCTGTAAAGGGTGTGCTTTCACCCCTAGCTTAATGTTGCTATCGCTCATTTGCTTTTCTCCCCCTGCCCGCCACATTGCTCTGTCTATCGTTTGCTTCCCGATGCCTTCCGTGCCCCTTCCCTCACCGCACCATAATTTTTGCTTCCCCACACCCGCATCCTCAGTTTTGCTTCCACACACTCTCCACGTCTGTGTTCCTTTTGCTACCTTCTGTTTGCAACCCCTCACCCACACACACACTTTTAAACAAGCATTTGCAATGCAATAGGTCTCGCATTTGTGAGAGTTTAGGCTATTGGCATTGTAAATGACAATGCCTTTTATTTATGTTTTAAAAATCAAAACATAAATAAAAGGCCTTGTCATTCACAATGCCAATAGCTCAAAGTTGCATAAATGCGAGACCTATGGCATTGCAGATGCTTGTTAACATAGCCTTGCTGTCTTTGTTTACTTTATCAGGCAGAGATCATTAAGGCAGGTGTGGAATATGCTTTAAAGGGTTTCTTCTTATGTTTACTGTTAGACCTGTCTTTTCAAGCGGGTTAATCCCCAGACTTGCTTTTTGGCCTCCTGTTTTGGACCCTGTTTTGTTGGTTTTATGACTCTGGGCACTTTACCACTGCTGATCAGTGCTAAGGTGTATATGCTCTCCCTGCAAATTGTGTTTATGGATTGGTGATTACATGATTGGCATATTTGGTTTACTGTTAAGTCCCTAGTACAGCGCACTGTGTGTGCCTAGGGCCTGTAAACCAAATGCTGCTAGTGGGCTTGCAGCACTGATTGTGCCACCCATGCAAGCAGCCTTGCAAAAGGGTCTCAGGCCTGCCACTGCAGTGTCTGTGTTCAGTCTAGTACTGCCATGTCTACCTGGCAAGTGCACCCACCAGCCAGGCCCTAACCTTCCCTTCTCTTACATGTGAGTCAACCCTAAGGTAGTCCCAAGGTACCCCTGTGGGCAAGGTGCAGTGTATGTGGAAGGTAGGACATGTCCTGATGTGTGTGGCATGTCCTGATAGTGAAATACTGCCAAGTTTGTTTTTCATTATTGAAAGGCTATCTGTCCCATAGGGTAGAATGAGAGTTTATTTATAACATCTTATAAATATAACTTCCCATTGGGACAAGATAGAAAGATGGAGTTTAGTATTCCAGAACTCAGAGTATAAAAATGTATCTTTTAGTAAAGATGATTTTTATATTGTATGTTTGAAAATACCACTTTTAGAAAGTGGGTATTTTCTTGCTTAGCCATCCTGTTTTCCTCTGCTGGTTTGTGGATAGACTGTCTGGCTTTGGAGTGACAGGGGCTGGGGATGTGCATTCTCTCAGACAGCCACGGGTGGGGGGGGGGGTTGATGTGTGTCCTGCCTTTCCTGAATGAGTCAGGGATGGGCTGAATAGACCTGGGCTGCATTTAGAGTAGGGGGAGGAGATCTCCTTTACACCTGAATGGGCCTGGTCTGCCTTGGACCACCCCCTGCCGGGAAGCTGCACCAGAGGGGACCGAACTGGTTTTGACTGAGCACAGAGCCTCTCTGACACCAGAGAACAAAGAGAAATCGACTATAAATGTTGGGGCCCAGACCTCTGAACTTTAGATCACTTTTGGACTTCAAGAGGAACCTCTGCCAAGGAGAAGAGCTGAAAGAAGCTGGAGGAGGAGTACTGCCCCTTTGCTGTGTGCTGTCTGGGGTTGGCCTGCAGTAGCTGTTTCTGCCAAGGAGAGGAACTGTGTGTGTATCCTGCTTGACAAAGTATCTCCAAGGGCTTGAGGTAGAGCTTGCCCCCTGTTCAAGAAGTCTCAGGAACAGCAAAGACTTCACCATCCTTCTGGGCACCGTCTCTGGAACCGCTGGTTTCAGTCGCCGCAGAAGAAAAGAGCAGCCAACTCTGTCACTGCGTCCATCGCTGGTTCTGTGTCCTGAAGGCACCGCAGAAGGCGCCGCCACACTGCATCCTTGGTCTCACCGACGAGCCGTTGCTTGCACCGCGTCCTGTGGGCACCGCACTCCGCACCGCCTCGCTTCACTCTGCCCAACCCGAACAACGACCGGCTCAGTCGCCTGCACCGTGACCTGCCAGCACCGTATCGAGTACCGACTCACTCCGCATCGCAAGCCTTGGCCTCACTGATGCTGTTGTACGACCGTCACCGAGCCGCTGCCTACAGCGCACCGTGAGGGCACCGCACACTGCACCGCTTCCACTTCACACCGCGACGGCTGCCCCGACCGACCCGCACCAACGTGTCAACCGCAGTGAGAAAGGTACTGTCTATGAGTCTGTCGACGCTTTAGGTGGCCCGTATCGACGCGTTTGGCTGGAACTGTTAGACTCTGTCGTTTTCAGCATCGCTGTAGCCCCGGACGGAGGTACAGAGTTGGAAGAGCTGTGTTTTTAAGCTGTTTCTGCAACTTAAAGGTTATCTTGCAAAGCATCTATTTTTACAGTATTGTATGGTGGATTTTTGTAATTTTTGGTCTTGTTGGTTTAGATAAAGTTTTGCTTATTTTTCTAAACTGGTGTGGTGTCCATTTGTAGTGTTTTCACTGTGTTACTGTATGCATGCACAAATGCTTTACACACTGCCTCTGAGATAAGCCTGTCTACTTGTGCCAAGCTACCAAGGGGGTGAGCAGGGGTTATTTCAGAAGTGTGTCCCCCTTACCCTGACTAGGAAGAAGGGTCCCTACTTTGACGAAGGTGCAAACCATTGCCAACTAGAGCCCTAATTTCTAACATTTACTGTTTAAGTGTGTACTGATAAGGGGGAAAATACCAGCATTAGCTGATTTTCCTAATTTTTGTACCGGTAGGGAAATTAAAAATACTTTGTCATGCAGGATTAAAACCATCCAGGTGGCAACCCTTGTTAGCCCTTGTTTGCAGTTGTGTCACAATATCGTGATCACATGCTGCGACTCACTATATTGACTACCGAGGTCTGTCTCTATACGGAAGTATACATTTATTGTTCTGAACTACACATCTACTTCACTTGATGTTACGTTGGAAGTCAAAACAGTGGAGTTGCTAAAAGTGCATGTTGATATTAAAAGTTAGCTATTATGATGAAACATGGTGTGTGGTTTTGCAAATTTTTCATTGCGTCACCATTGATCTTCATCATATTTATCCATGCTGTCATTATCAATTGGGACAACTCGTTCGGTACCCTCAGTACCTGATTACTATATCATCTTTATAATCATTGTGGCAGTCCAGTAAAAGGTACGATTACCTACATGATACTGAGTATTCTATCTTGAGATAACAAGGCAACAAATCTTAATTGTATCTATGTAAAGGCGTAGTCATTTGACAGTGGTCGAGAAAACCTTCATTCTATCCCTCTTGTTCTTCGCTTTCATGCTTCACCCATTCCACTTCCTGTGATTAAATCTCTCTCCCTTAATGCTTCTTTGCTCCTCTTCTCTTTCCCTGTACTCATTATTTATTTAGATCCTGTATACACATAGGGCATGATTTACAACTCAGTGGGAACTGATAATCCTCAAATTTGCTGAGGCTCTTCTAAATTCTATCTTGGTCGATTCTATTTGCCTGAAGAATCTACTGGGAGAATGAATTACCTTTACTATCAACAATGTCCTTGCTGTAGCCTCCACTCCCTTCTCTACTTATGATGAAGATTGCCCCGTCCTTGCCAGTGCCTTACTAGACGCTCTCACCAACGTAAGGGCAGGTGTCAAAAATGCGTATTAGTTCATAACCTCATTCAGGATAATTGCTTCCATCTTGTCCATCACAGAGACTTGGTTCAATAACTCATCAGTGCTGCTTTTAAGCAATCTCTTTCCTCTGAACTAAAACATCTTAAATATGCATATCCAGTGGTTTGATCATCTCTTCTGGAGCAACCATCATCTACGAATATTTACACTTATAGGTGAATCTCCTGTGACATTTGTGGTCACCTGGAATTTAAACTTATCAAGGCCACAGATACTTGAGTCACATCTCCACCCACAAACTATGCCACATGAAGAATAATGTATGGCCGTCAATCCATACATGATCCCTCTAGCCAGCATCATCCTCTCTCATGATATCAAAATCCTATGTTACGTCGATGACATGCAATTCATTCTCTCCCTCATGGGCAAGATGCTCAGTACCCGGATCAAGTTCAATGCCTTCATGACTGAAATCGCCCACTGGATAACGACCAACTGTCTAAAACTGAATACTGACAAGACCGGATTCATGATCTTCGGGAAGAGCACATCACAGTGGATCTCCATCTGGTGGCCAACAGAGCTAGGACCAACACCAACCCCCATCACCCATGGCAAGAACCCCGAGATCAACATCAAACTCGACCTGACCCCCTCCAGTCAATGCTGTCACCGCCTTATGCCTTCATACCCTGAAGATGCTAAGGAAGATTTTGAAATGGCTCCCAGTCAGCACTGGAAAATAGTCATGCATTCCCTGGTCACAAGCAAGCTGAACTATAGGAACACCCTCTATGCCGGGTTCAACAAAAAACTCACCAGAAGGTTGCAGGCCATTCAGAACTCGGCGGGCCAGATTCACTGTCAACCTCCCATGCCGTGCTCACATCACACCACATCTGAAGGAGCTCCACTGGCTCTCCATTCACAAACGAGCACAATTCAAACTCCTTACCCACACTTTCAAGGGACTACATAATACTGGCCTAGCATACCTCAACAATCATATCTGCTTTCACAAACCTTCCAGACACCTCACTTCGTCCGGACTCTTACTTGCACAATTCCCACACATATGGAAAACCAGATCAGGCAGTCAAGCCTTCTCCTACATTGCTCTGAATTTTGTAAGAAGCTGAAGACCAGGCTTTTCGAGTAGATTCTTGCTCTCTAATACATGACTGTGCAATCCCACTCTGTGACTTTGTTTAAGTCTTTGAATCCAACATGAGCACTTTCCTGAATTTCAAGAAATCCTACCTCCAAATGTCTGCAATGCCAAAGTCATCAACTTGAACCTCACAGGTCAAACACTGATAATCACCAGTCTAGTCAATACCTCCCTCTTCGGATGGGTCATTTCTCGGGCCCTCAATCACACGATCATTACCCCAATTTTGAAAAAACTCTCCACAGACCCAGACAATATTTCTAACTGCTGATGCTCTAATTAATTAATTAAGTGGGTTGATGCTCAAGATTGGGACTGTTTGAGTCTTCGTAAGATTTTGAGTCTTCGTAAGACTTGGTCCAAGGATATTAAACAAACATGCATAAAACAAGATTCCAGATTAAAATTGTTTATTCAAAAATATAATCCTTACAGAAGGTGAAAAATAATTCGTTAATTTGGAAATTAGCATATTTAAAATACTTAAAGTATAATTCTGAAAGAGGACTAGCATATGGTCTACCCCTGAAGAAAACCCTAGGAAATACTAAGTACAAATCGTAAACAGACCTACATAAAGTCTGCACAGTTAAAGAGGCAAAGCGAGTCTAAATCAAATAGACAGACTGACGAACAAGTTACTTACCTTCGGTAACGCCTTATCTGGTAGAGACTCTATCTAGCTGCAGATTCCTTACCTTAGAATTATCCCCAGGCATCAGATTTTTTGTGAGCAGTACCCCGGTGCTAACACACACAGAGAGGAGTAGCGGGTGAGGTTTAAGAGAGGTGGCATATGCTCTGTGAAAAAATACTTCCCTCACTCACAAAATTGTGACATGCTTCATCATTGGGCTTGCTTCAGTACACCCCCACGCAGACCAACGCCTGGGGTGGAGCAAAGGGGAGTGGAAGACAATACAAACATGAAAAATGATATAAGTAATAAATCTGGGATCACCGAAAGAAAAAGTGCAGTGAAGGTTAAAACTAATTCAGTGGTGTCTTGGTGCAAAAATTTATTCCTAGACCCACTGACTAGGATGAAAACACGTGAAGGATGGTGGTGACAGGAAAGTATTAGGAGTTCCTCCAACCCTCCTTACTACCAAATTGTCGACATGTTTCTGCTGCGTGTCACGTGCCCACAATTTTAGGTCACAACAGCATTCATCAGGACCTTTCTGATCCCAGTATCTTGTGTTCCCTCTGTACCCGGAATTCGGAATCCCTGGAACTAGTAGTTCCCAGAGAGAGGGACACCCTCAGTAACTCACTCCGGTTAATCGAGTTTATGTGTAATCATGCTTAAACTGGCGAGTAAATGGAAGAGCCCCCTGTAGTCACACTTACGTCAAGGGTGGAGCTCTGCCGGACCCTTTGTCCCGTTACCGCCGTGAAGATCAACCCAGCGCACCAGTAGGTGGTATCGTTCAGATCCATGTGGTGTCGTTGGTGTTGTCCATGTCAGAAGCGACATATGCAGTGCCTATATAGGCGCCACCCCAGCGCACTGATGTCAGTTTTTTTTCACGACTTTCCACACCAGGAAAGCGGAGCCACGTAGAACACTGACCACTGATGTGGAAAACTAGGGCCCTGAAAGGGGAAAAACCCTGTCCCTAGAAATCTGCTCGCGGAGCGGGGAGGATGGGTGGGTTGGTATTGAATATGTAGCTAGATAGACTCTACCAGATAAGGCGGTACCAAAGGTAAGTAACTTGTTCGTCTGATAGCGACTTCTAGCCACAAATTCTTTACCTTAGAATAGATACCTAAGCAATACCTCCCCGGAGGTGAGTCTGCAAAACTGTTTCACACTAAAAAGTCCTGCAGGACCGAACACGCAAAGGGCCCATCTAAATGGACCTGACTGTCCAGGCAGTAGTGCTTGGTGAACGTGTGCATAATAGACCATGTTGCTGCCTGGTAGATGTCCAGGATCCGAACTCGACTTGTTAACACAGTGGTCGCAGCCTTAGCTCTGCTGGAATGAGCACGCAAGCCCTCAGGGGGTTGCTTCTTGGCCAGTGCGTAGCAGATTTTAATGCAGAGCATGATCCACTGGGAGATGGTCCATTTCTGCTCAGCCTTCCCCTTCTTCGCTCCAACATACCCAACGAAGAGTTGTCGTCAACCCAGAACTCTTTCGTGCAGTCAAGGTAGAATGACAATGCCCTTTTTGGGTCCAGATGGAGGAGTCGCTTCTCTTCCTTAGAGGGATGTGGCGGAGCGTAAGAGATAGGCAGGGTGATGGACTGGCCTACATGAAAGAAAGTGACAACTTTCGTCAGGAAGGAAGCTCTCGTGTGAAGAACCAGCTTACCTTAGAAGATGTTTAGGTACCGAGGATTAGATGACAAAGCCTGGAGCTTACTGACCCTCCGGGCAGATGGTATTGCCACTAGGAAGGCCGTCTTGATGGTAAGGAGCCTGAGAGGACAGTTGTGAAGTGGCTCAAAAGGAGCGCACATCAGAAAGGTGAGTACTAGATTGAGGTCCCACTGAGGCATGATGAAGGGTGAAGGTGGAAACATATATTGAAGACCTTTCAAAAACCTATTCACAACAGGGGATTTGAACAGGGATGGCTGATCTGGCGATAGCAGAACGATAGCCCTTTAAGGTGTTCAAAACAGAACCTTGCTGGACAAGAGACAGAATAAATAGAAGGACCTGAGAAAGGGGTCTACTTGCTTTCCTACACACCATACCACAAACGTGCCTCAGCGGCAGGTGTATACCATCTTGATGGAGGGATGCCTGGCTACCAAGATAACATTGCAGACTTCATGCGGAAGGTCAAAAGTTGTCAGCTGTCGTTGCTCAATCTCCAGGAAGGCAGAGTGTTGCCAGATTCGGGTGGAGAAGCCTCCCCTGCTGCTGCGACAGGAGATCTTCCCGAAAAGGTAGCCTGATTGGAGGACCAATGGCCATGCTCAACAGTTCGGGATACCAAACTCTGAGCCCAGTCCGGAGCCACAAGGATGACTTGGTCCTGGTCGTCCCTGATCTTCTTGAGAACTTTGGGCAGGAGTTGTATGGGCGGAAAGGCGTACAGGAGGCCTGCGCTCCACTTGAAACGAAAAGCATCTCCGAGCGAATGCTGCCCTGGAAACTCCAATGAGAGGGAGTCAGGTGTGACTTTGGCATGTTGATAGTGAACCCCAGCGAGTGCAGGTGGTCCTCTTTCCCTACCATGATATTCACAAACTACTTGGTGCTCACCCAGTGGCAGAGACAGAAAGCAGATTGATCATCTGATGGTAAGCAGCACCTGGAGACTCTCACTGCAAGATGTCAGAGTGAGGAGGGGAGCAGACGTTGGTGTTGATCACCATCTAGTGTCTGCTGTTGTGAAGCTGAAGCTCAGAAAAACAGAACCGAAAACATCAGGATGACAGCACTTTGATGTGGTAAAATTACAGGAAAGACCGAGAAGTAATTCGTCTTACTAATCAAAAACAGGCTCCAAATCCTAGAAGACAAGGAAGATCAGTCTGAGCCAGCCGCAGAGGCCGTCAACAAGAAAATGGGAGCAGGTCTTTTCAATGTATTTTAAGCGCAGTGAAACATGCCTGGGGACCAAGCCAACGAAAAGGAAAGAATGGATAAGACAAGACACATGGCAAGCTATTAAGGGAAGGAGGGCGGCAAAAAAGAAACTCATGGAGACCAAATCTGATAGGCTACAGGAGAAGTACAAGCTACAGTACATAGAAGCAAACAGAGCAGTCAAAAGAATGACAAGAGCAGACAAGTGGTCGTACATGGATAACATTGTCAGCCTAGCTGAGGAGGCAGCCAGTAGAGGAGAATGAAGGAAGGTCTTCAAGATCACAAGTATAGTTAGTGGTAAATCTTGTGCAACATACAACACCCCTATCATGAACAACTCACAAGGCAGATTACTCATAACAGAGAAGGATCAGGAGGCACGCTAGGCCGAGCACTTAAAAAAAGTCTTGAACAGACCAGTGCTAACCAGCGAAGAGGAGATCCAAGAAGTAGAGACAGAACACCGCCCCACCATAGAAATAAGAACCCGTCACTGCCATCCAATCTCTCAAGAACAGAAAAGCTCCTTGCCAAGACAACCTGAATGTGGAAATGTTCAAGCAAGACCCTGTAACATCAACCAACATTGATTTAGGAGGACCAATTGATGGAACATATTCAAAATAATAATCTACTGGATGCCACCCAGTTTGTTTTTTGATTGGCACACAGCACTGAAACCGCTCTTATCAAGGCCACCGAGGAGATCAGGGCAACACTCGACCAAGGGATCAGTGCCGCCCTGATTTTATTGGATCTCTCAGCGGCCTTTGATACGGTACATCATGGACTTTTGTTGGACCAACTGAACACATATGCGGTGTCCAGAACTGCTTGGAAGCTGCTCAATTCTTTTCTAACTGATCAAAAGCAATCAGTGCATCTCGGAGATTTTACATCGCCATTCTTCTCTTTTGCATGCAGGGTCCCACAGGGATCCTCGCTTAGCCCTACGCTATTTATTCGTTACGTCACGCCACTAGCAGATCTGATCCATTCCTTCAGTTTCACCTTAACATCATATGCAGACGACACATAGATTGTCGTCTCACTCTCCCAGAGCAACAAGAGGTAGCCTCTAACTTTTGTGACTGTATGAGAGCAGTCAGCCTATAAATGTAATCCAGTTGTCTTAAATTCAACCAAAACAAAGGTGCTAGTTTTTGGAACTCAACCCTCCTTCTGGTCCCATAACTGGTGGCCATCTGAATTAGGTCTCCTTCCATCACCAGTCAAATCAGTAAGAAATCTTGGAGTTAAAATTAACACTGATTTATCTTATACTACTCAGGCAAATTCTGTCTCATCTGCTGCTTTCTTTACTCTCAAATGAATCAAGAAGATCTTAACCCTTATTCCCGCTTGTCTGCAAAAATCTGTTGTCACATCTCTGGTTTTGTCGAAATTTGACTATTGTAACGCACACCATCATGTCCTCAACAAACTTCAAACAGTTCAAAATCTTTTCAAGCTTCCTAAATATCATTCTGCATCCTCAGCCATTCAACAGCTTCACTGGCTGAACGCACACCAACACGTCCTCAACAAACTTCAAACAGTTCAAAAGGCACCTGCCAGAGTTCTTTTCAAGCTTCCTAAATATCATTCTGCATCCTCAGCCATTCAACAGCTTCACTGGCTCCCGGTCAGAGCCAGAATAATTTTCAAATCAATATGCATAGACTACAAAGCCTTAAGGGGTCAGGGACCTGCCGTCTTGAGATCAGCTTATTCTATCTCCCATCAAAGTCTCTACGCTCAGCCTCATCTAAACTTTTGTTGGTTCCTCGTTTTAGACGAGTTAAATGGGGCAGCCGTGGATTTGTATTGGGGTCATCTAAGGCCTGGAACACTCTTCCTCGTTTCATTAAATCCCTACTCAATCTTTGAGCCTTAGGAAGACTCTCAAAACATGGCTTTTCACACTGCATTAATTCTCCAGCTGCAGCAGTCACTGCTTTGGTTGTTTACTCAGTTAGCACAAGACACCTCAGTGGTATTCGAGCGCTTTATAAAATCATATAACATAACCAAGGCATCATCATCAAGATTCCAAAGAAGGGAGCACTAACCAACTGTAACAACTGGCGTGGAATCACTCTTCTGTCAATCTCGAGTAAAATCTTGGCAAAAATCATTATGCAGCGCATTTCTGATGCCATGGACAACCAGTTAAGAAAAGAACCAGCTGGGTTCTGCAAGGGCAGAGTTGGTGTGTTGATCAGACCCTCACTCTATGCAACATCATAGAGAAGTGCATGGAATGGCAGAGACAACCGTACATCAACTTCATTGATTTTGAGAAATCCTTTCACAGTATCCACTGTGACAGCCTCTAGTCATCGTCTGGGTGATGTGACACACAACAGAAGACCAAGCCAGAGGCATGAGATGGGCCTTATTCTCTACACTGGAGGACTTTGACTATGCGGGGAATTGCATCTGTTACCACGCATGCCAAAACTACACGTGGCTTAACAACGCAGTCAATACCACAACTGTGTCGTTACCACGAGTTCCATTACAACGCAAGTAATTACAACGACTTGCTTTAGGGAAGCGCTGGACTTTGGAATAGTTTAAATTACTATTCCAACTGCAGTCGGTGTATCAGTAGGGAAGGTGTTGGACTTAAAATCCAACACCGCATTCCCTAAAGCAAGTTATTGTAATGACTCGTGTTGTAATGGAACTCGTGGTAACGTCGTAGTCGTGGTACTGACTGCGTTGTAAAAGCACTACGATGTAATGCCTGAGTTGTAATAGATGTTTCCCCTATGCGGGTGACCTAGCCTTGTTCTCTCACACACACCAGCATATGCAGGAAAAGACGTCTCACCTCTTCATCTATACACAGCAAATGGATCTAGCCACGACTGGAGTCCCCTTGCCTAACCAGTACTATCAGACATGATGGAGGGGCAGGCAGTGGCATCAAGAGCAGACTGAACAAGGTCGAGATTTCCTTCAGGATGCTGAACAATGTGTTGAAGTCATCTCCGTAGAACTAATACCAAGCTGAGGCTCTAACAGAGCTGCATTCTGCCCACCCTCTTGTATGGATCAGAACGCTGGCGGATGACAAAAAGTGACATCCTCAAACTGCCAGCCTTCCAAACCAGTAACCTGATAAAAATCTTGCACATTTTCTGTCCAATTTCTAACCAGTAACTATTTGCCATATGCAAGCAAGGGAGCATGGGCACCATCATAATGAGAAAAAGAAGATGTATAGGACACAACATCAGAAGAGAACAAGACTCCATCACAAGAACTGCTCGCCACTGGACTCCAGGTGACCAATTGAAGAGAGGCAGGCCATAGAACACCTGGAGGCGAATTGTGGAAATAGGAATGAAGATCCCGAACCACATCTGGGGCATAGTACAGAAACTTGTCCAAGTCAGACAGAAATGGAGGTCCTTTGTTTTTGCCCCACATGCAAGTTAGCCTAACAGGCAGTATGCAATTAAATGGTGACCCAATGGCATTTTAGCAAATTGTTGGTGCAGTTCGGTCTGAGTTGTTGAGTTTGGGTGCGGTGGAAGCTGGAACAGAGAGCAGAGATGCATTTATGGTGGTTTCCGACACTTTCAGACAGTGAATTCCTTGCAAACATGCAGGCGGATGTGAAGGCTGAAAGCACAAACGGATCAACAAGACCAAGGCAAAACTGTAGAGAAAGAGATAAAGATAAGTAGAGAAATACACAATCAGGAACCCAGGCAAACACAGGTGACAAACAAATGGCTTGCACGCAGCCGCGGTCCGTGCAGGTAACAGCGGTGGGGTGGTGGGGCCGGGTAAGGGGGGATTTCGAGGGACAATGGCGAGGGAAAATTAAATAAATAATTAATTTTCCCTCGGCATCGTCCCTCGAAATCCCCCCTTACCCGGCCTCACCACCCCACCGCGGTTACCTGCACAGACCGCGGCTGCTTGGACGTACAGTTCCTATCAGAAGAAACACAAGACTGTACATGCAATTAAACAATGACTTTCACAAACAGACACAGATTGAACAAGCATTGGCATAGCCAATAGGTCTCGCCTTTGGGACTTTATCAGTGTCAAGTCATGCAGTCACGGCATCCTGTTTATAGATTGGCACACATGCAGTAATGGTGCCCTGTTGCATAGATTGGCACAATTTGTGTGATGATGCCCACTGTATAGATTGGCACACGTGCAGTGATGGTACACCATTGTTATGCGCGAGTGGTGGATGGAGGCCCACATGCACATTAGTCTACACACAAAAAAACTACAAAGATGCCAGAAACTGTAGAGCTTCCCCCCACCCGGAAAGCGTCCATCGGTATGGTGTGATCCCTGGCCACGAGTGAAGAATAACCCATGCGTGCCGCACCTGCCGGAAGGGACGCCACACCAGACACCTACCACAGAGGGTGGACAGCATGAAAAAGTATTTCTAGCTGCACAGTAATTGGTGTGTGCAGAGGTAGAACACGCAGAAATTATGCTGTAGAGTGCTCTGCAATGAGGACGGGATAGGCAACTGGTGCGGGTGGGTGCAGCTAGAGTGAGCCGGAGACAGCAAGAGGGGAGTAGGTGTTTTTAGCACGATGGAGATGGCAGGAAAGTGTATAGCTTAGTGGCGTAATGAAAATTGGGGGCCCCCCCCAGCAAGGTACTTGGAGGGGCTCTCTGGCCCAAGGTATTGTGCTGAGGGGGCCCCTTGCAGCTTGGGGTGCCCCCTGCATTGTGGGGGCTGCGGGGGCCTGTGTTACGCCACTGGGATAGCTGTGAATGCAAATAAATATGTAGTGGTGGTGAGAAAAGGAAGGATGTAAAAGGGGAAGGGATTTTAGCGAGTTGGTGATAGCACGGAAAAGGCCAGGGAGAACGTATAAGGGGAGAGCAGAATAAAAGAGGTGAAGCTGGCGAAGAGAAGGCGGGAGAGGGATGGTGAAGGAGAATCGGGGGTGCTAATGAAATGAGACTTCAGAGCGGGAGTGTACAGAAAAGAAGTGATGTTGGAGTGAAAGGGGTTAAAAGTAAACCAAACTAACTAAACAAGCAGCAACCAGAGGGAGGCGGTGGGGGGGCAGGGATGGCACGGGGGAGATTAAGAGAATTAACACTTACCGAAGACCTGTGCAGCTGGGAGAAGCGACATGCGAAGCTGAACAAATGCCACGCAGTGTACTCTTGCAGAGTCTGATTAGCTGGCTGGTTGTTTCCGTCCTCGGCTGCCCCCACGGCTGGCCCGGCGCTGCTGATTCACCCATTGCAGAGGGAAGATGGTGGGCACGCGTAAACTGTAAGTGTTGCGGCCGCCAGGGAAATGCAGGCTGCAGAGTTGATGGCCTGACGTGGGCTGAAAAGTACTGAAACAATCGCTGATGCCCGCGCGGGACATATTGTTAAGCCAGAGCAGACGCAGCTCCGGGTCCTTGGGGAAGGTGTAGAAGTGCAACTCCCTGTCGCGGTGCGAGTTGCTATAGCATCCAGGCACACAGCACGTGAAACCAGGCATCGCGAAAACGCAGGAGGGGCCTGGACCCTCAGAGCTACTATTGCGGGGCCCAAAAGCTGAAAGCAACAAGCGAACTGGAACTACAAGTCCCACAATGCTAACTGGTTCCGGGGACAGAGGCGAGCTCGACAGCCGAAGTTTGCATTTAAAGAACTAGATATCCCAGAATGCAAACGGCTTCTGGCGTTAAAAACAAAATAATGCAGTGATAAATTAGACAAGCATTGGCCGCGCGGCCGTGAAAGCAACGCGTGCCGCGCGGCCGTGAAAGCGAAAGTTATGGCAGGGACGCGCTCTGTGGTGGGGGAGGGGCAGAGCGAGGCGCTTGGGAGAGCAAGGCTTAATGAGCCATGAAAGCCACATGGCGGCTGTGCGCGTGCACGCGCTCGTGAATGCAAGCTTGAGGCCAGGAAAAGATTGTGGTAGCACTTTGAAAAGCCACTAACTAAATGTCTCGCAGAGCAGCGCATGCGCTGGCTCAGCGAGACCTAAAATGCACTTCGGTAGTGCTTGCCTGGCCACACAATGGCAAGACAGGTACGCCCCTGGATAGAGACAGAATAAGAAAGCGGTCCGACTGCTGCACGCATAGTCTAACAGACACAAAAGCATAGATAGATACAATGTTGCTGTCCTTCACAGTACGTAAACAAAATTACATAAGCAATAGAGGCAATCAGATCAAGAAGCAATTGTAATTGGAAAGAAGTTTTGCTGAGTGTATCTTAAGTGATGTCTTATGCATTTTATTTCTTTATACTATGTGGGAGCTTACGATTCCTGTACAAAAACCCATCCTTAATTTCCTTATCAGTCGGAGTGTAACATCTCTAGTCACCTGTAATAAAAAAATCATGTAACTGCTAAACTGCAATAAACTTATTACAGTTCAGTTGTGATGTCATTATGCCTCCTGGCAGAGCCAGGAGCCAAGGTGAAATGCAGGTAACAGAGCATAATTACAGCTGCAGTTTAAACATTGAAAGGGAGAAGTGGCTTTTCATTCTTATAATCTGTTTTTCTGAAATAAACATCTGTTAACATAAAGGAGATATTTCTAACAACATGTTTATTTTGTCACACTACAGGTCTTTACAGGAAAAACAAAATATCTTTGTATGTTTCTACACATTTTTACTTTTACTTACATTAAAGTGATTCTTATATATTGCTTCCAACAAATTTCTAAATGAGTTTTGATGTTTGATTTTGCATTACAGATTCTGCTTTTAACCTTCATGTCTGCAAACATACTATATTGTGCATATGAAAGAGCAAAACACCAAAGATTAAAGTGGTTTGCAGGGAGGGTAATGTTGTGATCATGTATTATAAGTAATCAAATACCTTCTGCCGTACTAAGCAAGTCACCTTGGAGTTCCATGGCCTTATATGGCCACGGAACTCCTCGGTGATTTGCTATATGGTTATGATTTAAGGCAGCGGGCACTTTATCCCATATATTACAGCATCCACAGTGAACTCATTCTACTTAATAAAGGTTAAACAGCCTTTGTTCCGGATGTTGATTCACTAAAATGGCAGGGGTAGTGGAAGTGATACAATTCTCCCTTTGACCCCAATGCAATTGCTGGAACTGACATCAAGACCTTTGACCAAGGTGATATCACAGGCAGTGATATCATGCAGCCTTTGAAACATAGGACATAAAGTGTGACATAATAGAAGTGGATTTTCTTCCCAAGGCTACCCTTTCTGATGGTCTTTTGCTTTTTTTCTGTTTCCTTTGTTCTCTCTCTTGGCTAGTTTGCTTTTATTCAGCTATATTACTGTCCGATCTGTTTTACTTTCTCTCTCTTTCTCGCTCTGTTTGATTTATTTGGTACCTCTTTTCCACTTCCATTTCTTTCTCCTTTTCTTTCTCCATATTCTCTTTTATATATTTCTTTCCCCTTCCATACTTTCAATCGTTATCATTTTTCTTTTGCTACCACGTGTTTTTGTGATTTCCTCTTCCTTTTTTCTGTTGCTTTCTCCTTCTAGTTCGCCCCTCCCTTTCCTTTTCTTTCCTTTCCCGCTTCTGTTACCCTTCACTTTCTTCTCATTCCTTTTTTATTCTCCCTTCCATTCTTTCCATTCCCTCTATTGCTACCCCCTCTAGCTCCCACTCTGTTTTCTTACCTTACCTCCTCTTATATGTCTTAATAGGAAATGCAGTAGGAGAACATGTTTCTGTTCCAAGTAATAGGTAGAGGCCAGGCAGAAGTAGTGCAAGCTTCCTACATACACACACAGGTTCTGTATAGTTAGTAGCATTACAAACGCCATGCACATACGAAACAGATACAGCATGAGCAAGAGAATAGAATCTCTCATACTCGCAGTACACTTACAGCACTAGCAGTGATACATCACATAGAACAAGTTCAGCATTAGCTTTACAAGCTTCCTTCCTACAGCATATGCAACGCCTATTTAGTGCAAGCTTCCCTGACACAAAAGGGCATAGCGCAGACTTCGGTGCAGTACTCACATTTTCACAGGGTTACTCGTAGTTGTCGATATTTACCACATCCAATAATTAACGATCCCCAAGATGTTTATTGGGTAAATTAAACAATGGACCTCTAGTGCAGGACTTGTAGTCAACGCCTAAGACTGCAGCACTCTATCGTTTCCCACGTACATCCCACAGTAGCTCATTTAGTCCAGGTGTGTTTTTTGACATTCTGGTACTTGTAGTCCCGTTATATAATCTGGACTATTAAGTACCAGAATGCCAAGACCAATGATGGACTGGATGAGCTACTGCACATAGACCTAAGAAACCTGAGGGCTTTGTGACAGGCTCAAGACCTTACAAATGACACGAGCGTCCTCGTGCGTCGCCAACAACTGTGAAGTGCTTTAGACAGACATTCTTAAAAAAGATTAGTAAACTGACCCACCAAACACCAGTTATAGGTGCTTGGAGTGCAGTTAGAATATAATCTTGAAAATGCATGTTTTTAACCACCTCTATTTGTGAGATCTGGAAGAGTAGTTTTAGGGGTCCACCTCTATCCGAGAACAAAGATGGGCCTTTATGTCACATTGTTTTAGCACACGCGTCCTGGAGGAGAAGACAGAGAGTCTTTAAGAGGTCCTAAGAGACTGGAAGATCCCAGTCCAGGAATGAGACCGCCGGGTTTTGGGACAGTTGTCAGAGAGCTTGGATTAGAGCCCTCTCCGGGAGAAGTGGTCACATGGGCAGTTTTCATGAGGAGAGGTATGCCCCTCAGAGGCTGTAAAAAGAAAGGTAGAGGCAAAAGAGAGAAAATGAGAAAACAAAGCTATGTATAGGCACAGGACGACACAAAATCAAAGCTATGACTCACCAAACCTCAGTCTAACAAGGGACACTCCTTGCATGGACAAGATGACAACATCATAAATGCAAGTTCAAGTACCTGGTTCCCCAGGCCTCCCGAATGTGTCCCTAAAGTCTTTGCTTTCAGGAATTCCCAAGCCTTTCAGGGCTGTGTTAAAAATAAGATTCTTCCCTATTGAGCCACCTCGAGTTTCACTGGAAACAAGAATGAAGCTTAAGGGTTCCTAGACAATAAGTTTCTCAATCACCTGGAGTTCCTCCCTCCTTTCCTGGGTGGCTCTGTTAAAATCCGTGATGTGTGCATTTTACAGCCAATGAAGTGCATACCTCTCCTCGTGATAAAAGCCCTTGTGACCACTTCTCGCCAAGAGGACCAACTCAATTCTGTGACAACCATTCCAGCACAGGGGGTTCTCCTACTCAGAGCTCTGTCTAGAATTCTCAGTGCTCTGTGGGCCTCCAAAAGAGCCTCCGCATCTTTTTCCGGGACTTGTGTGCTCAAAAAATGTGACAAAAAAGCTCTGAGGGATTTGTTCTCAGATAGGGGTGTGACCCCTAGCAATCCAATTCTTGCAGCACTCATGTTATTATCCAAACGCTCAACCGCTTGTTCCAAACTCAGCACCTATTTAATTGCACTGCCCCCAAAGTCTCAAAGTAAGCAAATGGTATCTCCTTGCAACAACATACAGGTCTCCCAACCTGGCAGCATCTATTCAAAACCTATACCCGGCTAGCTAATTCAGCTCCTCCAGTAAGCCTTCCTTTTGTGTGACTTTCCATTCAGTGGCTGTAGTCATAGACTTCATATCCTGAAATATATTGTAGAGCACAGGATCCACATGCATAAATTGCCAGTGATGGATCTGCCTTATCGCCAACATTTTCAGAGCGACTTAGCACAGTAGCTGGGCCGGTAAGACAAGGTTATTTTTAGTTTGTCTTTTTAGGTTTTGCCTAGTCAGCACATGTGCTGTCTCTGCGTGATGTTTTGTTTACATACAATGGGCTCACATCCCACCCACAGCTTACCATTTGTTAGCTTTAGCATCGCTCTCATTTCCTTCATTCCCGTTTATTTTGGCATGCCTGCGTCATGTCCTCTTCCTATGTTTGGCCCTCCCGTGGAGCATGAACCAAGTACTTGTGTCCTTCCACTTCTTCCATTTTTGTAGCTACTTTTTGGGGGGGATCAAGCACTCCATATGAGTGCTTGTGTTTTCACTCCATCTCCCATATCCCTGTCCATGTAGCTTCTATTCCCTCCCACCCTTCCATGTTGCTTCTATTCCCTTCAACCCCCCCCTACCCAACAATGTAAGCAATTGAGCTCATCTATGACAGTGAATCGGTACGTCCTTGTGGATCAGAATACGCATATCCTTGTAATGTAAAGTGTGACTGTAGTTATGCGTGCCTTCCAAATAAAGAATGCTGCAGCATTATTTCTTGTCCCCAGATTTAATTTACTGAGTAAAACATTGTTTCTGGTGCGTTCTTTTACTTTTTCCAAAATACAGTGCTCACCAGTGCAGTGCCACTGTGAGACGTTGACAAAGCCTATGAGTGGCTTCTCTTCCTAGATTAAGGACCCCGTAGAACTTGAACTGAGGCTCTTACGTAGACCTTTGACTGCATTCCTCTAGGCCGCTGCACTCTACACCACTCTGCTGTGCATCACTCCACTCTACGCCACTGCACTCTATGCCACTCCTTTCTACGCCAATTTACTATTCTCTGCACCACTGCACTCTACGCCACTACACTTTACTCTATGCATCTGCACTCTATGACATTCTACTCTACTCTACATCACTCTACTCTACACCACTCTACCCTACACAGCACCACTCTACTTTGTGCCACTGCACACTGCGCCACTGCACTCTATGCCAGTCCACACTTCGTCACTCCACTCTACTCAACTCTACGTCACTGCACTCTACTACACTCAACTCTACACAACTGCACTGTAAGCCACTATACTTTACACCACTCTACTCTGCCACACTGCACTCTACGACTCTCTACTCTGCACCACAGCATTCTATGCCACTCCACTCTACACCACTGCACTCTACTCTGCACCACTCTACGCCACAGCACCCTATGCCACTTTACTCTATTCTGCACTACTCCATTCTAGGCCACTGCACTCTACGCCTCTCTACTCTGCACCATTATACTCTACACCACTGCACTCTACACCACTCCACTCTACTGTGCACCACTCCACTCTGCACCAATCTGTACCACTCCACTCTGTGCCACTGCACTCCACTTTACTCTGCACCACTGCACTCTATACCACTTCACGCCACTCCACTCAACGCCACTGCACTCTATGCCACTCTACTGTACTCTGCACCACTCTACTCTACACCACTCCATGCTACTGCACTCTGCCACTCACTCTACACCACTGCACTCTACCCTGAACCACTCCACTCTACGCCACTGTAATCTATGCCACTCTACTTTGCCACTTTTCTTTACTCTGGACCACTCTACAGTATTGCATTCAATGCCACTGCACTCTGCGCAACTGCACTCTGCTCTATTCTGTACCACTGCACTCTACATCACTGCATTCTACTCTGCACCACTCCACTCTGTGCCACTTCACTCTACTCTGCACCACTCTACCCTATGCCACTGCACTCTACTACACCGCTCTACTCTGCACCACTGCACTATACACCACTCCTCTCTATCCCACTTCACTCTATGCCACTCTACTCTACGCTGCACCACTGCACTCTACATGACGGCACTCTACGCCACTCTTCTTTACTCTGCACTACTCTACGCCACTGCACTATACACCCCTCCACTCTACTCTGTTACTCTACTCTAGTCACTCCAGTCTACACCACTGTACTCTGCACTACTCTACTCTACGCCATTGCTCTCTATGCCATTCTACTCTGCACCACTCTGTACCACTGCACTCTATGCCACTTTACAACACTTCACTCTACAACACTGCATTCTATGCCACTGTACTCTACTCTGTGTCACTGCACTCTAGTCTTAACCACTCTACTCAATGCCAGTGCACTCAACGCCACTGCATTCTATGCCACTGCACTCTACTCTGCACCACTCTACTCTACGCCACCACTCTCTACACCACTCTACTCTGCACTCTGACATTCTACTCCACTCCACTCTACGCCACTGCATTCTACATGACGGCACTCTACGCCACTCTTCTTTACTCTGCACTACTCTACGCCACTGCACTATACACCCCTCCACTCTACTCTAGTCACTCCAGTCTACACCACTGTACTCTGCACTACTCTACTCTACGCCATTGCTCTCTATGCCATTCTACTCTGCACCACTCTGTGCCACTGCACTCTATGCCACTTTACTATACAAAACGTCACTCTACAACACTGCATTCTATGCCACTGTACTCTACTCTGTGTCACTGCACTCTAGTCTTAACCACTCCACTCAATGCCAGTGCACTCAACGCCACTGCACTCTATGCCACTGCACTCTACTCTGCACCACTCTACTCTACGCCACCACTCTACTCTACACTCTGACATTCTACTCCACTCCACTCTACGCCACTGCATTCTATACCACTCTACTCTACTCTGCACCACTGTACTCTCTGCCACTGTATTCTACTCTGCACCACTTTTCTCTATGGCACAGCATTCTATGCCACAGCACACTACTGTGCATCACTCTACTCTGCGCCACTGCACTCTATGCCACTGCACTCGGCAGTCCACTGTATGCCACTCTGTGCCACTCCAATGTATGACAATCCACTCTCGTCCAGTCCACACAATGCCACTCTACCCCACTCCACACAATGCTACTCTACACCGCCCCAAGCCACTCTACTCCTCTCTATGCCACTCTACTCTAGACCACTGTATGCCATTCTACTCAACTACTCCACACCACTCTACGCCATGCCACTCTACTCCACTCTGTTCCTCTCCACTCTACGCCACGCCACTCTACACCACTCCAGTCTATCCCACCCCACGTCAATCCACTCTATGCCACTACACTCTATGCCACTCCACTCTGTTCCACTCTACTCCACTCTACTCTATGCCATTCCACTCTACGCCACTCCATTATGCCCCACTCCACTCTACACCATTCCACTCTACTCTATGCCACTCCGCTCTACGCCACTTCACTCTACGGAACTCCAAACCACTCTGCCACTCCATTCTACACCACTGCACTCTACGCCACCTTTCTTCACTCCACACCATTCGACTCCACTCTATGCTATTTCATACCACTCTGTGCCATGCCACTCCACTCTACTCCACTCCAATCTACTCTGCTGTACAACATTGCTATAAGACATTGGCAAAGCCATTAGCTATCGTATAGGCGAAACCTATCTGCCTTGCCAATGCTTGTTTAGGTATTGTCCTTAGGAGGCATATTTGGTGCCCGCAGGAACACACACCCCCAATATTGTGAAGGGAAAAGTTCCAGAAGGTCTGCCAAGGACTAACCACCTCATAATCCTCCCATCGTTGTCACTGTCGTCAGAATTTAAAGGATCAGAGTTGGGCCCAATGATCCGAATGCCTTACCAGTATTTATTTTCAGCTGGGCTCCCCCAATGGTTCCCCACTACCACATAGAATGAGTCATTACCAACAAGAGAAATTGAAGGAAGCCAATTTGACTCATTGGCCACTCATGTGACAGGTGCAGCTTCCTGGCTCCTCCAGCCCAGGCACTGCTGGTAGTTTAATCACCCAGAAAAAGCCCTCAAAGTCCAGGGGCTGCCCAGCGTCCCGATGGCGACCACAATCTAGGATCGCAGGACAACGATGCTAATGCAGGGAGGCTTTAGTGCTGGTGGCGCCTGGTGCGACAATGTTTGTTGGTGCCGCCCAATGACCTCCTTTTCCATGGATTACCTCACTACCACTCTTTAACAGTGCCCCTCAAGTCTCCATAACCACTATCTCTCTCATGCGTTTCTTTTGTTTTATATCGCCAGTCGTACCAGTGTAAGGTGTCAGAGCACTTAGCATCACATAAACATTACAGAGACAATGAATGATAAGTGTGTAAATCAGTGTATAGAAAATGTTACATCAGACAGATGACTACAAGAAACTCAGAATTTAAAACATAACACCGTGGTTGGGGGTTGGCTTTACTAATAAGAATTGATTTCTACCCAAGTGAACCCTTTTTGAAACATTAGGTTTAAAAGAAAACTGGGGGAAAAAAATCATAACGCTCTAATCTATACCTTGCAGTTTGCATGCAGCTCTTTGAGATAGTTAATAGCTCGCAGTTCAATATTAGGATATAAACTTATAAACTGCAAGTAACAAAAGGCTAAAAGAAAGCAACCCTCAGGCACCATTGTGTACTCCAATTAGTGCTTGGGGTTTGAGCCCTCTCCCCAGTGCTTAATTTGTAAAATAATAAGTGCAAGAGCCCTGCTCAGGAGGCCTCTGCAGCTTGCACCGCCCATCACCACTGTCATCTCTGCCAAAACAATAACTAACCATCTCTCTCGCCTGCAAGTGCGACAGTTCCCCAAAGCTAAAGGCATGACTGGGGAGGCAGGTATTAGTAATTTTTAATGTTTATCGTATTTATAAACAACCGTTGTTTCGCTCATCTCTAAATTAGATGAACAGCGCCACCATGTGGCATACTGTTATAAGTGCGGTGTTGACAAGTGCCTGTGCCGAGCACCAGAAACCTATTGAGCACTGGACACCACCGGCTCAAATTGAGCACTGCTTCTCTCTGATTGACGCCACTGTGTCTTTTCTGAAAGGAAGCTGCACTGGGGCTTTGCGAGGATGTGTGCATTCAGCAGCTGGGCTAGCACCACCACCTCAATGCTGTTTTTATTGTAATGTCCTCAATATCTACACATGGACTGTGTTTTTTAAACGTCTGACTTTCTTATGCTTTGACAAAATCTTGTAATTTTTCTGTTCTCCCTCGTTGTCTACTACTTTCCTTGGTTTTCTCCTCCGTGCATATAATTACTACTTAAAATTTTATGATTTTCATTCTTAATAGTGGTGTAAAGGCATTTCTGTTATATACTTTTATTTTTCTTATTGTTACTTACAGTGTTTGGCACATAAGAATTCCTTAACTGATTGAACTAATTATTTAAGTTAATATTGTTTCTTGAATCTTAGGGGCCCAGATAGCCCTATTAAAAAATATGGAATGTTTTAACTCGTCTTTTGAAATTAAATTCTTCGCACACACTTTAACAGGTCGGAGGTGGACTTCCTGAAACTTAATTGCAGTGGGTTGGAGGGGTTTATTTTTCGCCCTCTAATGGACATTGAGGGGGTGTAGCTAAACATTTTAATAATTGATGTCACATCAGGGGCGCAACTCGACCCGAACTTCGGGGGGCGCTAAGACTCCCAGCCAGGTCCATCTTGAGTGTGAGATGATAGTCTTAATTGGCGCTCTCCTCCCCACTAACCTCCTTCTCCATGAATTCCCTCACTACCACTCTCCAACAGTGCACCTCATCTCTCCATAGCCTTTCTCTGACGTATATTTCAGTTTTTATAGTGCTACTCATAGTTCACTCACGCTCAGTTCTGTGATCTGCATGGTACACGTTTGTTGCAGCAGGCACATTAACCCTCCGTGCTACTTTACGATGAGCAAAACTGCCACTAAACTCTCACCAGTAGGAACATTAATCACCAGAGTTATCTTGACATTTTTATTGTTGCCTGCGAACTCCCTGATGCACAAGGAAGTTCATAACCAAAAATTATTTCTAAACACAGCGCCCTCCCCATCTAGCCCTCCCCATCTAAGTCAATGCCAGGTGCGGCTGCACTGGTCGCACCGCCCTAAAGCCAGTCCTGCTCTCAGCTATTGGGCAGGACAAACATTTCCAGAAATCGGATGAGAGCTAACCTCATAGACATTATAGGAGGAAAAAGATATACATAAGTGGTCGGGTGTAATAATTCCCCCAAATTCCAGCAAGCAAAACAAGTTAACAGACCTATTGTGGATGATTTTAGGGTGAGTAGACTTCTTCCCTGAGAATTTTTTGATACTTTTGCGATTAAATTTATTAAATTGTCGCAGACCCTTATAGGGCATTCATGAAATATTCCAGTACTTTCATGGTGCACCAGGGAAGCCTGGCCTTTCCTGGGAGTAGATCTTGTTTTTTTTCAAATGTCTTCAGTCAGAAATAACTTCCACTATATCAAGGTCATCATTTTTTCATGGGTGAGCCCCTTATGCCAAGGAGTACATTCAATATGTCACTGCCAGTAATGTAATCAGAACGACATGTAGACTGCACACCTTCCCTTGATACAGTGGCGTAGCTACACGTTGTGCCGCCCGTGGCAGTGCCGGCGGTTGCCGCCCAGCTGCAGCATGTAAGAGCAGGGGGGGGTGCTGGCGATACAACAGCCGCAGGTGAGAGCATGGGGGGGTGTAGGCTGCCGCCCCCCAAAACTCATGCCGCCCGGGCCCCCCGCCACCCCCTTGCTATGCCACTGCCTTGTTAAGTAAGGCAAGGTGTGCAGTCTACCTCTCATTCTGATTTAATATATTGCTGTCCCTTTGTATGACTGCACCCCAGAAGTCTAAATTCGCAGAATACCATCTTGGAGGCCACTTCGGAATGCTGAATTGCATTCAGCTCAACAGGAGCTATCTTCACATTGTTTAAACACTGCATAATTATTTACAAAGCATTGTTTTGTTCAAATGCTTATGCTATCACAAAATGTTTCAGTGAATTTGCTGTATAAAGTATACACTCATTTAAAAAAAAAAAACAGCTTTAGGTGATTTTGCTTATTTTTGTACTGGTTGGGACATCAAAATAACGGTGGTGCTGGTAGAAATCGGATCAGCTGGCAAACCTAATCAGGAGACTGAAAGTTTGTTGCAGGATCAGCGTATTATTTATTTCCTTCACCCTCCATCCCTGATTGATGCCATAATAGCAATAGGTTAGCTTATAACCTGAAACCCTACGACAACTCACTCCTCATTCTCACTGCTCACCCTTCACTTTGACGCTCGCCCTGCCCTCACAGCAATCACACTGCACTTACACTGCTCACTATGCACTCACGCCATTCACCTTTCTCCTACCCTGCACTCACACGAGCACACCACTTGCCCTCCATGCACATGACACTCCACTCACTTGTCAATTTCACCACTCACCCTACACTCACAGCGATCACACTGCATTCACCCTGCTAACCTGCACCCACACCGTTCATCCTCCTCTTGCCTTGCGCTCACACAAACACGCAGCACACCCTGCACTCACAGCAGCCACACTGCCCTCATGCCCCTTGCTATGAACTCACTCTGTTCTACCTCCACTTACCCTGCAGTCACATGAGCATACCGCTCACCCTGCACTCAGTCATCACAATGCACTCACACCACTCACCATGCACTAACGCTTTTCACCCTGCACTTACAGGATCACACTCATGTGACACTTCAATCACCTGCCACTCTCACAGCTCACTCTGCAATCTCACTGAAACAAGCACATCACTCACCATACATTCATTCCTCCCACTCTGCACTTTCACCCACACCCAAACTTATTTCAGATCACTCACCATGCAGTCACTCCTATCACTCTTCTCTCTCACAGTGTCATATTGCTCTCTCTGCACTCACATAGGTACTCCTGTCACTCACACAGCTCACCCTTCACTCACATGGGCACAGCACTCACCCTGCACTCACACCATGCAAACAAGCACATCACTCACCCTGGAGTAACACCACTCACACCCTGCACTTCCTCCTCTCACCCTGCAGTCACACAGACAAACCTCTCAGTCTGCATTCATACAGGCACTCTGTTCATCGTGCCTGCACACAGAGACAATAGTCTACCAGAACCAGGGACACACCACTCACTCTGCACTAACTCCTCTCACCATGCAGTCACCAGTCACTCTCACAGATGACCCTTCACTCTAGTAGCTCACCCTGCACCACATACAGGCACACCACTCACCCTGCATTTACACCGCTCACACCACCCTGCACTCACTCCTCTCTCTCTGCACTCACTCCTCTCACTTGACACTCACATGGTCCCTCCTTTTTTATAGGGAGTGTCAATGGCAAAATGCTGACCCTTGTATACTGGAGTGAATTTTTAGAGGTACCCATGACTGTGGCTGAAGTATCCATGATAAATTTCTGGCACTCCAAAGGTGCCTGGTGCGTACTGATGCACCATTTTCTTTGCCGCACAGCCAAGTAAACAACAGTCACAAGAAACAATCCAATGTTCATACAAGTGATCCTTTTTTATCTATTTTTATTCCAGTGATCTTCCATAATTGAAAGTTCACGCAGACGCAACATGATTTCAAACCTTTAATGCTCAAGGAATGCCCACCCGGGGGGCGTGGCCAGCAGCCGGCTAAGATGGCCGCAAACAGAGAGCTGCGCTAGCCACTTAGTGCATGCCCCGTTACATCCGCCATAATCCGACGTTCTGAGTGCAATCTGAAGAGAGGAGGGGACCGAGTGCTCGCGGCGACCTCCCTGGCGAGTTTTAGGCAGATTGAAGGGGGCAGAACGAGGAAACGAGCGGCGGCCATGGGAGCTGGTGAGGAAACATGGCGCTGCCCCGTCAGGCCTGATCTCCGAAGAGCCTGCGACTCCGGGCTTGAGCGTGTGCGGCAGACCGAGGAAGTAACAGACGCACTCAGCCGCTTGTAGAGCGACAGTAGAGGGGCCCCCCCCGCCGGTGATTTCCAAAGCGCTCTGCCGGGGGATACGCACCGTACAGAGGAACAGCCCCATGTATGGTAGGCCCACCAGACGTGCCGAGGCTCAGTGAGCGACCCGTTAGAATCGGTGGTAGGAGGCCAGTGGGTTAGACACTGCCGGGTCGGCCTGAATTCGAGTGTGGCCACCCCTTTCTTCTCGTCCCCCGCCTCCGAGAACGCACAGGGCAGCGGTGACCGCGGGCGCAGGGGAGGTTGGTACGCGCCCATGGGAGGTGATTAGACCAGGCCTGGAAGCACCTTATTAGGAGCGGCGACAAGGAGACTTCTACCCCTGAGGGAGCGAGGGGCGATATTAAAGGAGTGCCTACCAGACGGCTAAGCATTAGAGGACTGCGGGAGCAAATCCATTGGGCCCCTGAAGACTACCGTGAGGCCTGAAGGCTATGCAGGCAATGTTAAGTGGAAACGAGACCCAATACCATTCATAGACTGGGCCACAGCCACTGGGGGACGGTGGTGGGCCCCGGAGGTGAAGGATTGAATCCGCCCGAGGAGGAGCTAATACCGGGCGATCTTGAGGTGTCCCGACTAGTGCTGGGTTGCCTTCAGGTGTCCTGAGAGGCGTCACAGCAAGGCCTGCTGCCCAACGTCCAGAGAGTGGTAAAAGCGACCGCCAGACCGCCCCAAGGTGAATTGTCCGCGACATATAGAGACTGGAGGTGACGCAGATCAGGGAGCTGTCGAATGGGGCGCACGAAAGGGGTAGGTGCGGGCCAATCTAACCAAATCGATAAGTATCAGTATGGGCCACGATGAGAGCACGACGGAGGGAGCTCAGGGACATAAAGGAGACGATCAGGCCCACGACCCCTCACTAAAGGACATAATGCGGGCAATAACGGAACGCCGAGGAACTTTGGAGCCGAAGTTGGACTCGGTTACGGAAGAGGTCAACCTGCTCAGAGCAGACTTTTGCAAAATGGTGGACAAGATAACTTCGGCGGAATCCAGCATTGACGGGCTACAATCTAAGACCAAAGGTCTAGAAGAGCAGGTCCTGAAATTGACAAAGAACCAGACGGACATCCTGACCCGACTAGATGATCAGGAAGGTAGAGCCCGACGCAACAACATCCGGGTGGTGGGAGGTATGGAGGGACCGTTGGTGGACCTCTTTCTGGAGAACTTGATTTTGAATAAACTGAAGCCGGAACGTCTCTCTAAGTTTTTCTCCATTGAGAGATCGCATCGTGCCCTGGGTCCGAGGCCTCGACCAGGGGACCCCCCAACACGATAATTGGCGCCTGCTCAACTATAGAGATATAGATGTGATTCTACAAACGGCGCGCCGGCATGGGGATTTAAAACATGAAAATGCTACGATTCGCTTCTTTCCTGACTTCATGCTCCAGGTACAGTGTCAGCGGCGAACATTCGATGTGGTGAAAAGGGCCCTGCGTGATCAAAACATTAAATACATGATGTTATTTCCAGCCAAGTTGAAAATAATCGCGGAGGGTAAGACCTTCTTCTTCAACTCGCCTGAAGAGGTGAGCAACTGGCTGGAAGGATGGAGAACGGTTGGGCGGAAAGGAGATAGAGCTCAGCAACACGTCCCCAGGGAGCGAGATGGTGACCGGGGAGGAGAGGACCAGGAACTCGGAAACCCATCACAGCGACAACGACCAGATAAGTGACTACTTCTGGGGCACCATGTTTGTACACCTGATAGTGTGTTTTGGGGGGAATGGGGAGTTTAATTGAGTCTGCTGCTGCACTGGAACTCTGGGGAGCAGTTGCAAAGACTATGCCACTGGGAAAGCTGGTGGATGCTGGACTAGAGACTTATGTGCAGAGGTGCACTCATAAAGAGAACTGGGGCATTGTTTATCCGAGCGTTACATGAGGTACCATGTGGCTGGAGGCTGGCACGTACCCCACATTACTTGTTACCATTACACAGTTCGGGCGACAGGCACTCTACATGTTGGGGAGGTGGGAGGGTTTTTACTCACCGAGCAGGGTTGCCGGGAGGGGGGGGGGGGGGGGTTGGGATATTGTTTAATCTTTGTTATTTCCTATTTTGATGTTTCTAGCTCAAGACCAAAAGAAATGCAACATGCATGCACGGATGGGGAGATGGGGCTAGGGGAGCAGGACGCGAAACAAATTCGGGAAAGCATGGCTACGGCAACAGATAGTTTAGCGCAGCTCAAGGCCTGGACCTGGAATGTAAATGGTTTGGGGAATAAAATCAAATGCACTCTTGTCCTACAACATATTAAGAGACACGCCCCAGACGTCATAATGATACAGGAGACACACAGAGGCAACAAATATAGGGCGCTGGATCGCTTTGGCTATAAGTTAGTGGCGCATTCAGGATATACATCTGACGCCAGGGGAGTGGGGATCCTGATGCGGTCTGTCTGCCCGTTTAGTGTAGAGAGGGTCTGGTCCGACGATGTTGGCTGCTGCGTAGCTGTGGCAGGGAAGTGGGAGAGAAGAAGTATGAACTTCTGCTCATTCTATGCTCCCCGAGGCTTCAGAAGATAGTCTTCCCAACAATCAGTAAAATCCTTATAGGACTCCCGATGGGCATGCTTCTAGCCGGGGGCGATGCCAATGTAGTTTTAGATCCGGAGCTGGATCGTTCGAGTACCTCGGTGAGACTGGCGGGTGAGAGGCTCCTCTTCGGCTTCCTGACTGCTATGGGGTTAGTGGACATCTGGAGGGCGCAGAACCCCCAACAGCAACAATACACATTATTCAGCGCGCCACGGCTCGTTTTCTAGAATAGACTACTTATTCACGCAAAGGGACAAGGTGGGAGAATTTCTAGCACCTACACATATGGCTCGGGGCACCTTAGATCACTCCCCAATAGGGGTCACAGTTCAGGGTCCATACGTTAACAAGGGGGTGTTTCCGAAGATAGATCCGTGGAGATTGAGAGATCCAGTGCTGAGGGACCAACTACGGGAGGGAACGGAATTGTATTTCCAAGAGAATGTGGGAACGGTAGACTCCCACCAAACAATTTGGGAGGCTTACAAAACAGTGGTGAGGGGCCAAGCACAGGCACTTGTAGGGGGTCAAAAGAAGGAAGAGGCGAGACATATGAAATCCTTAGAGCAAGAAGTGCTTCGGATGGAGAGGGAAGTGACAACGCGGGGGACGCTGACCTTCGTCACGCTTAGGCCCTGCGTCAATACGAACTGAGAGTAGCGGCCGAGGGTGCAGCATGGGCGCATGCATTGGCAGTGCAACATCGCCTTTATGACGTTGGGGATAAGGCATCTAGGTTGCTTGCATGGCTTGAGAAGCGCGATCGAGAGAGGTCGTGGGTGGCATCTGTCCAAGATGGCGATGGCATTCTCCGCGCAGCCAGTGTGGACATTGCGGAGGTGTTTACTTCTTACTATGAAGGTGTCTACTCGCCCGTGAGTACGAGATCTGAAAGCGACTGCAGCGAGTTCCTGAGAGACTTCTCATTGCCGGTGGTGTCGGCGGAAGCCAATGAGGCCTTAGAGGCCGAGATCACGGAAGATGAATTGTCGAGGCATTTGGATCCTTAAAGGTGGGGAAGGCCGTGGGCCCCAATGGGCTTCCAGTCGAGTTATTTAAGGGCTTGGCTTCCAGAATAGTGCCACCACTATGTAATATGTTGCAAGAGGCGCAGGAAGAGGGCCAATTACCAGTCGATCAGCGGGTGGCTACCATCGTGGTGATGCATAAATCTGGAAGGCCCCCCGATCGATGTAGCTCGTACAGGCCAATTTCCCTCCTTAATGTCGAGGTTAAGGTTTTGGCTAAGACCCTGGCAAATAGGCTGATACCGATTAGTACCAACTTAGTCCACAGGGATCAGTCAGGCTTTATGCCCAATAGAAGTACCCGGCACAACCTGCACAGGTTGTATGGAGTGCTGCATACGACAAAAGTCCGCAAACAGCGCTGATGGCGCTTGACGCATCCATGGCCTTCGATAGTATTGAGTGGCCATACTTGTTTGCCGTGTTAAGTAAGCTGGGCTTTGGCCCTAATTTTTGTAAGTGGGTGAGACTACTATATCAGGATCCAATGGCCCAAGTGCGAGTCAATGGTGTGCTGTCACGGCAATTCCACTTGCGGAGGGGTACGAGGCAGGGTTGCCCTCTGTCTCCCTTGTTGTTTGCCTTGGCATTGGAACTGTTGGTGCACTGGATTAGGAGGGACCCTATGATATGGGGCATTGAGGCACCGGGAGGACCACATATCGTTGTATGCGGACGACATCTTGTTGTATCTCGCGAGGCCCTACCACTCTATTGCCAGAGTACCTCATCTTTTGACCTCTTTGGGAGCTACTCGGGGTATACTATAAATTGGATCAAATCAGTGGTGTTTCCGCTGGCGGGTCTCCCCCCCCGAGACTGCCAGTACAGTGTACGGCGCCTGTAGTCAAGGAGGGCTCAAATACTTTGGAATTCAGGTTGTTCGGAATCAGCAGCTGTTCCTGGAAAAGAATCTTACCCCCCAACTAGAGAGACTCCATACTGATGTGCAACATTGGCGGACCCTGCCATTGTCCCTAGCGGGCAGAGCGGCCCTTTTTAAGATGATGGCCCTACCGCGTCTGCTGTACATTCTGCAAAACACCTCCTACCCCATCCCACCAACGGTTTTCAAAAAGATTGCGCAAGGTATACGGGAATTGCTATGGCAGGCAGGTACACCCAGGATAGCACTGCATAAGTTACAAAGAGGGGTATATGATGGGGGCCTGGCAGTACCGGATGTAAAACTCTACTATTGGGCATCGCAATTGTTAGTAGTTAACGATTGGGTGTATACGGATAGAGACGAGCCAGCATACAGGGTGGATCGGGACACTATGCTAGCAGGCAATTGTGAGCCGCTGCTATACGCGCAGAGGCATGACCCTAGATGGTCCCCACACACAGCGGTAGTGGTGGCATGCTGGAGGGAGGCAAATCGAGCATTGGGGTGGCAGAATAAACTAACTAGCAGGACGCCACTTTGGTCAAGTGCATGGTTGAAAGAGGTGGCCTCGCTCCAAGGGTTTACAGGCTGGAAGAACATAGGAATAGATCGACTAGGGGATGTGTGGAGGGAAGGGGCCCAACTTCGGTTTGAAGATCTGCAGCGGGAATTTGACCTGGCTGAGACCCAGAGATTTCCTTACTTGAGACCCAGACATGCCCTGTTGACGCAGTTACAAGGTGGCACCTCCCTCCCTGACTATTCTCCCCTTGAGGACAGACTACTGATCGACCCTATCCCCGAGAAAGCAACCTCAACAATATATCGGAAGCTTATGAACAACCTGCCTGACCAGCTGGCAGCCTTAAGGGCCGCCTGGACTGACAACCTGGGTAATATAGATGACGAGGAGTGGCAAGAAGCACTCCAGGGCCCAAGGGAAATAGCGATACGAATACGTTTCCGGCTGATTCAGCTCCGGATCCTGCATCGCTCCTATTACCCTTCGACACTTTTACATAGGATTGGAAGGGCACCATCATCACAATGCATCCGATGCTGCCAGGGTGAATGTACTTTCCTACATATCCTGTGGGAATGCCCTAAGATTGTGCAGTTTTGGCGCAGAGTCACGGCAATAATGGCCAGGGTGGTGGGTACTGACGTGCCGCTGGACGCAAAATGGCTTTTGCTGATCATTAAGGGAGAGGTAGTTTGGTCCAAATATGCCACCGTCTGGCTTACATTAGCAGCGGGGATCGCAAAACGTAATATTGCTAAGGGTTGGGGGGCGCCACTCCCCCCTTCAGTGACAGACTGGGAGAAGGACCTGGATTGGTGCCAGAGAGCGGAGGAAACGGTATATAGAAGTAGAGGGTGTATTAAGAAATGGGAAAAGGTGTGGGCGCCATGGCGAGCTTACAGGGGGTCATTGGAGAGCCACGTGGTAGCCGGGGAGGCTCTAGCCGATCAGAGAGAGGTGTCCCTTTGATGGTGATTCTTCCTCAATCGCAGGATGGTTTCTGCACTACCCGGTCCTTGTTATCCTAAACTATGTAACCAAAACTCCAATGTGCATGCTTTGGCAAATGTTATTGTATTGTCTATTGAGCTTGTTCAATAAAAAGAATGTTAAAAAAAAAAAAAGAATGCCCACCCAGGCTTTTTCCAACAGCACGTGAAATCATATTTCATCTAGAGTACCATGCAAATATCCACCCAATGCATTTCAGGCAATGAGCCCTTCGTCAGGGGTAACTGTAATTTTAAACCAACCCATCAGCAACCATCTATAATCTTTAGACAAGAATGATTTTCTAACATTTCCAGTGATAATAATAGAACCACATATAACATGCAATCCGTAATGTGACTGCACAAACATCAACCTCAAATCGTATTAAAACCGATTACACCATAACGTTTGTGCTCAGTTTGAACCAAACTTATTTGCTGAATAAAACAAAAAAAGGTGCAGTGCTGAATTACTGCCACACCGAAAACAAATTGATCCTCATGCTTGACTAAACCACTGTGCCAAAACAAACGTGAACCTGACACCCACCTCAAAGATCTCCAAATGTGTGCTTTAACTCTCCAGTAACTCAACGCCGTGACCTGCAGAGAGACTACTTGTCCAGAAGTTGGAGAAACCAACACAGTTGTGCACGTGTTTAAACGAATCATTTAAAGTACCCATTGTGAATCCTGCAGGTGTAGCCATTTAAACATGCTGCAAAGCTAAAGCATGCCCTGAAGTTTAAACCCACAATGTGACCCAGAATGTCACTCCGGAATTAACATTAAAAAAATCATGAACAGGAGCTAAACGTAGTGCTAAACGAAAGCACTAAATAATTATAAAAGTCATAAACCATGTGAAAGTAAAAACCCCCTCAAATATACCAATGTCTCCCAATCATTAGTGCAGAACAAACCAAGGATTAACCACAGAATTCACTGAAACATTTTATGATAGCATAAGCATTTGAACAAAACAATGCTTTGTAAATAATTATACACTTTTTACCACTACCCACCCTTAAACCCCAAAACATACTCTTACCGCCCCTAAACCCTAAAATGACCATTACAACTACTGACCTCAACCCTAAAATTACAGTTACAAGTACCCACCCCAAACCCTACAATTACTGTTACCACCCTTTACCACTACCTACTCCTAAATCCTATAAAATATAGAAATTTGTATTACCTACTAGCGGTTAGGACCTAGTTTCCGTAGGGAATTTTTTTTTTTTTTGCCAATAACTTTAGCGCCAATTGACGAACCTTCACAACTAGTACGACAGTCAGTTCAGCTGCTGTGTTGAAAGTTTCTGGGTGATCCATTTCAGTGGGGGCCGAAAAAAGAGGGGTCTCAAAATGCGTTTCCCCCATGGAATTTCCCATAGGGATTTTGAACATGACTACAGCTCGAAACGCTGGACCAAATTTGGAAGAAAGCTAGCTCTTGGTCCAGAATTTGGTGTAAATCCGTTCAGTAGTTTTGGAGTTATTAAAGGAAAACGAAATATAGATATTTAGGGATGCTGTCAGCAATCGTAGTACAAATCAAAGAAAAAAACACCAAGTAGCAAGTGCGGTACTAAAGAAAAGCATAACTGGAAGTTCTAAGACCAATCGGGTCAAAACTAAGTTCAAGAGATAGTCTTGGAAATCTTTGTGGAGAAGACGATCTCTCAAGATGGCTTCTGCCCTAGATTGCAAAGTTGACGCTCTAGTTGTTTCCCAACCGGCGCTCGAGTGCTGTGGAGCAGTGTGAAGTGCACGCGCAGCTTCTCTAGCGGCTCACTTCACTGAAGTATCTTCGACGGAGTAGTGGCTTTTCTTGAATGCGACGCGGGCGTGGTTAGAATAGTGTTTAGGGATAGTTTTTCAGTTGCGCATATCCGACGAATTAGTGTTAGGGAGTCATTGTTGCCTGCTGTCACGTATTGTCCTAGAGAGAGAAAGCAGTGGAGTGGAAGTTTTCTCTCACCAGTTTCAGTCAGAGGTTTCCAGTCAGAAGTTTCCCTGTACATAACACCAAGAACTCTAACAGTCAGAAAACAGAGAATCCAGTTGTGAGGTGAATGAACACGTACCTGAGATATTCAGCACTTCCGGTCATTTCAGTCACGCAAGTATCCTGTAAAAGATAGACAATAAATGAGCTGATATTGTGCTTAACTAGATATACTTAAAGACTTTTAGTTACAAGAAGAATTGCATACTGTAGTCTGTCATTCATATGAGGTCTATGATATTGATTCACTCGCATTGGAAGTAGTTCATACATATATTTATACTCTTTCTTAAAAATCTCTAAAATTTCAAAAACAAAAGTGTGAAAAATGCTAAATATAGAAGAGGAGCTAAGGCCAGTCTAATAAGGGGTATGTTATTGAAAATAAAAGAAGAATATAATAGAAGCATGTATTAGGTACCTGGGCAAGAAGAGTGTTAATGTTTTTCTGTCGTTTTGCAGTGCACAAACTTTTCCTTGAAGACAGTTCCACTAGGAGCCCGAATAGGAAGTTCGTAGCAACCTAAGAATAAGACAAGCTAGTCTCTTCTTATTATCCCAATCCCTTTCCCCCCTGGAGGCCCCATTAGACTTTCCTAAAACTAGATTGGAGGTTGAAGGGGGTTCAAGAGGGGCATTGGGTTCAAGCGCCATTCTGCTATTGTGAAGACTGGGAACTTAAGGAATTGGCTCTTGACGGATGCAAATCCTTTGTGGATCCGCTGCGGTGGATCCGTGAATCCACACGCCAAAGCAAAGCCCTGATTGGCTGGCCGCAACCTGAGAAAAAAGTTGCGGCGCCATTTTCGTCTTGGTGCGGTGGGGAAAAATAAAAGTGAAAAGTGAGATAAGGGGTCAGGATAGAAGTATCCTTATCAGATAGGACAGATGGAGGGACCCCTCATGGGCAGAAAAATTGCCCCAGATTTTTTGGGGGGCAGATCCGCGGATCCACCGTGGGGCTCAGCACGACCTCCCAGTGTAAATCCATAATGAATCCGCAGATCCAGAGCCGAATGAAAAGAAAAAAAAATACACACACTCACTCAACCAACCCCGCGTGGGGTTGGCTTCAGGCCCTTAGCCGTTTGCGGCATGGAATAGCCCTGTGGCCAACCCCCACTGCGCACGGCTGAAGGCCGTGTGCAGTGTGGGGTTGGCAGCACGTGGGGGGTTGGGTACAGTCATGCCCTGTGGCCAACTGCGTTAAAAAAAACATAGAAATTCACTGAAAAAACCAATGGTTACAGGGATGTTCTAGTTAGGAATTAGCATTTAAAAAACCTTAGAAATTCACTGGAAAAAAACAAAGGTTACAGGGACTTTAAAGTTAGGTTCTGAGTTTACATGCACAAAACCATGGAAATTCAGCTGTCATAGTTGGAGCTATTTCAAGTAATTATAACTCGTGTCCTAAGGTAACTAAGTTGAGCCCTCACCATGTACAGCTAATTACCCCACATATTACATCATAAGATGACATAATCTATGGCATCATTGATATTATTACTGCAACATTTACAATAAAATTATTGATGAGGAAACTGCATGGCGGAGGCGCGAGTTATAGTCACTTAGGGCACAAGTTATAGTTACTTGAAATAACTCTAACCATAACAGCTGAACTTATGTGGTTTTGTGTGTGTAAATTCAGAACCTAACTATAACGTCCCTGTAACCTTTGTTTTTTTTTCAGTGAGTATATACTGAAAAAAACAATATATATATATATATATATATCTATATATATATCCACACGCACACATTTATCAACAATACTTACCATGCATGGTGCAGAAAAACTTGTATGCATGGTAAAGGCATTGCTTGGTAAAGGCAGCATTGTAAAGGCTGTTTCCCATGTGAAATGTTTGGCTATTTACTACATCTATAAGCTAGTTTCTTATCAGTTAGTCTCCTCTTTCTCCTCCCCTAATAGGACTCTTCAGAACAACCAGTACAGAGTGACTCTTAGGTGGACAGGATACTCTTTCTCTCATATTCTGTGTTGTGATATTTGTGCTTATGGTGGGACTTGCCTCTACCACCTCTAGAAGGGTGAATTCATACTTGCCACATATGATAGGGAACTCAAATTTACCACCATGACGATAAAGCAGCAGACTTTGAAGAGGATCGAGCTGGATAGAAAGAGCCAATGGATGGGTGTTTTCTTGGAGAGCATCCTTAGTCCTTTGATCACAATTGGATGATTCTACTAGCCAAAGAGGCTCTCCCTTTACAGATTTTAAGCACATTGACACTGATGCAAAGTTGATGTACAGTCTGAAAGGAGACTCAGAATGCAGTAAAGCTTTTGCTAATGACAGCCATCTACACTATGGTGATGAGAATGCACATTCTGTGATCTTCCCCAAAGGAGGAGGCAAAATGACACGGGATATAGGCAGTGTGCCACATTCTATTCTTTGAGCAAACAGGAAAAAATCTATTAGAAATGGATGTCGGATAGGTGGGTCATATTAGAGCTAATTGATAACCTTAATTCATTTTTGGCTAAAAACACCAAATGTAATGAAGCAATATAATCTCATGTGCAGGTGATGTGCTCTTTGCCTTGCTGGCATCTGGTAGTTACCATTGCTGGTCTGTGACATTTTATAAAATATCTACTTGTTCAAGGGACAGGATGTTTTTGAAATCTACTAGTCCTATAAAAAAAATTGCTCGTCCCCTTTGGTACCATGCAGAGGCATGACAAGTTATGACAGCATTCTCATTATATTAAAGCTTTGACAATAGCTTCTTTGATTATGCCAGGACTTTGAGTTGAGTGGAGTAGAATTCCTTATCTGCTCAGTCATGAGTGGGTTGTTGCTGCCACGCCTAAATTTACCTGGTGTGAAAACAACTGACCCAGTTTCCTTGGGTACCAACGGTGTTGCAGCCTGGACTGGTTTTCCTATCCTTGCCCAACGTTCAGTCATTGCACATGGGACCTTGTAATGCTCCCCCTTGCCAGACTACAGGCTCCCTGGTCCTTCCCCATCCTCTTCCTTTCTCTCCCTCGCCTCACAGCATACCACTGCTCATGTTTACAACTTGCTCGATAAGGTGGTAAATATGAATGATAATACCAACAGAAATGGGAATACTGTGCGTAACTCCACCCAGTAAACCAGATTGCAAAGTTATTACCATTTTTATAGAAATAACCTTGTAACTGCATGGTATTGGCACACTGTACTGGTTTATTGGGTGTAGATTTACCACCCCACCAGTATTGTGCAGCTCGTAATCGGGCCATAAAGGGGCTATAGAAGTAGGTGGGAAGCGGTATGTCCAGGGTGGAACGCCCTGTGAGTCTGTGCACATCCACAAACAGGTTTAAGGGTATTTACCAGCTCCTCTCCAATCTGTTTCCACATTAGAAAAGGTTGGAAATGTATTCCTGGTAAAGGCGGAAGAAAAACTTTTTTTCATAGAGGGAAAAAGTGGGTGTAGGGAAAGTGAATTTTCAGTTGCTCAGGTAATTTCCACATGAAAAAATATACATAGGCATATTTGCTCATGAGAAAATGGATATCACATCGTAATCAAGATGGCGGTAATTTTGGACGGACTTCCTCTGACAGCTGTTTCTGCCTCTTGTCATCGACGCAGGAGCAAGATGCTGGCGGAGGTGGCGGGACTCCGACGATGTCCCCTCTATAGAACTGCAAATATCTAAATACAGCAGGCGAACCGCCAAGTCAGCGGGCGGGAATACCATACAAAAAGCAACAGCAGGACCTGATCCGCCAACATCCAAATCAGCCCCTTTGTCTCCTGGTGTGAGGATGTCCACCAGAAAGGCAAGTTTTAACCCATGCAGCGCCTGTCACCATCAGATGTCGGTGACGGACCTGCACTTGGTTTGCATTTGGTATCTGGAGCACGATCACAACCCCAAAATGTGCGAGGATTGTCACTCTCTGCATCCAATGGTGCTGAGGGAGAGGTCCCTCAAGCTCCTCGCCACCCTACGCTGACGGACCGTGTGACATTTAAGATCTTGGTTGTGAAGAATGTCCCAAGATAGTTCGTGGAGTCGTACCTGAAGGACGTCATCCCACACCCTGTTGTCGGGTACGTCCCACAAAAAGAAAAAGAAGTTGAAGAGGTCTTTGACCTCTCTGCACATGGCTTTGGACGAGTTGCGGGGCTGTCTGCACTCGAGGCATAGCTCTGTGGTGGAGCCTGCATCTGGGCCATCTCCTTGCCTCCCTGAGTTTCCTTAAGCCAGAGCGTCCCCTGCCCAACTCAAAGACTTTTATGAGGCCACACTCCTCATCTTTGGATGGCCTGACCCTTCTGGAGCGCCCTCGGACTCCATGGATCCGGGAGAGGCCCCTACTGGTTTTCCACCAGCAGGTTTGCCTTTGGTGCCAGTTGGGCTCCAAGGATCCAGTGATGGATCTGGATTGGCGATTTCGAGCGACCTTGACCTGGTGCCCGCTCCAGTGCCTACACCCCTGCTTCCCTGATGCTCAGCAGTGGCGCTGCCCCGTCATCATTCTGACTCCCATACAGAGCTGGACGGGCATGGTCTGACGCCGGTTCTCGGTCCAGACCTACCATATCAGCGCCAGTACCTTATTCTTACGACATGCCTGGATTGGGTAATGATTGGGAGGGGTCTGCGGACTCTTATGGATACCAGCCATTAGACGAACCCGAGGACAACTGGTAAGAGGATCTGGTAGATACCAGTGGACTTGAAGCCTCCCCAGACATTGGCCTGGTCTCTTCCCCCCTACCATGGCTACGGACGAGGGTGCTTCATTTGCAACAGTGATGCAGAGGTTGGCTGAGGTCCTGGAGATTATGCTACCCTTATTGGCAGCCAAGACAAATGTCTTGCCGGAGGCGCTTCAGCCGGGAGTTGTCTCCTCCGAACCATCACTCCCATTTTAATAAAGCCATTACGGATGTCCTACTCGGACCTAGTCCTATATCTGTACAGGGAGTCCTGTGCATAAGACAGTTGCCCAACGCCATCACCCCTTACCAACCCCAGTCCACTTTCTGCCCCTTTCATGGGCACGGAAGGAGCTTTCAGCCACTTCTCTACTCTCCCAGCCACCACTTCCAGCAAGTTTCGCAATCTTTTTCTGGTTCAGGAAATGGTTCCCACAGACCATGTGGGATGGGTAGCCAGAATTATGGCCAGTCCACTACCCCCGCGGCAGCCGCATCCTACAAACTCCTTTAGTTTGCCCTCCGACCATCATGAACATCCAGTGGGGGGCAGGATATGCCATCATCTGCACTACTGGAGGTCTGTAACATCCAAAGGGGCTACTCCCTCCCCTTTGTGGCCACCCCTCCTCCCACTTACTACAGGCTGACGGAGGCCTACCTCTCCTTGCTCTGTTAAGAAGTGGTGTCTCTCTTTGCCAACAGAGTTATAAAAAGTGTGCCGGCATTGGAAGTTGGTCCTAGTTGCTATTCCTGCTATTTTCTGGTGCCCAAGAAGGGCGGAGGCCTTTGTCCTATTCTAGACCTGCACCCTCTCAATGCCTTCCTGAAAAAGGGGGAACTGAAGATGCTCATGCTCGTTCAAGTTCTGTCTGATCTAGACCTGGGAGACTGGATGGTGGTGTGGGACTTGCAAGACTCATATTTCCACATCCATGTCCTGCCTGCCCGTAGACGATATCTGCGGTTTATGGTGAGCCAAGAGAACATTTAGTTTGCAATGCTCCTCTTTTGCCTCACAAGCGCCCCTCAGATGTCCACCAAGGTGATGACGGTGGTTGCAGCTCATCTGCGCAAATCAGGGGTGCCAGTTTTCCTCTATCTCGATGACTGGCTGTTGAAGGTGGGCACGCCTCAGGCTGTTGTCTTCTGTCTCCAGTCTCAGCGAACCTTCTGCAATCGCTCCCTATTATCAGAGCTGTTCTGAACAGCGTGCAGTTTTAGGGCTATACTCCCGCGCTGCGAGTACAGGATATTCAGGCGATGATACTAATGTTTCAGCCTCTATCCTGGATTTCGGTGAAAATGACCCTGAGGTTGTTGGGCCTCATGGCCTCCTGCTTCCTGCTTGTAACGCATACCCGTTGGCCTATGCAGGCTCTCCAGTGGGACCTGTAGTATCAGTGGACGATGCATCGGAGGAATCTCTCCGACATGGTCCAAATCTGAGGGAGCTGCAAAAGACCTGCAGTGGTGGCTGACGAACCGCGATTGGGTTAGTGGCAGACCCCTCTCCCTTCCCCAACCAGAGTTGACTGTAATGACAGATGCGTCACTCCTGGGCTGGGGCAGCTATCTGGGAATGGTGGAGTTCAGAGGACTCTGGTCTCTGGCAGAATACGGGCTCCATATCAATCTGTTGGAGCTTCGGGTGATCCAGTTGGCATTCAAAGCCTTTCTTCGTTCATTGAGGGGAAGGCTTGCACAGGTGTTCATGGACAACACAACCGCCACGTGGTACTGCAACAAACAGGGCAGGTTGGGGTCATAGACCCTCTGTCAAGAGGCCTTGCACCTCTGGACATAGCTGGAACATCAGAGCATAACCATAGTGGTTCAACACCTGCCGGACTCTCTGAATGCCAGAGTGGACAAACTCAGCCATTGATGCCTAGCAGATTATAAAAGGCATCTCCGTCCGGAGGTGGCGCAAGGTCTCTTCCGGGAGTGGGGAGATCCTCGGTTAGCTCTTTTCGCTTCTGCCGAGAACACGCTATGTCAGCACTTTTGTGCACTGGAGTTTCCAAAGCCGCTCTCGCTCTGCGACGTTTTTCGTGGCGCTCCAGCCTGCTGTACGCCTTTCCACCAATACCACTCCTGCCCAGAGTTCTCAAGAAGATCAGGAATGACTGGCCCAAACATCCTTGTAGCTCCAGATTGCGCACAGAGGGGCATATTCACAAGGAGCTATCGCCGAATTAACCGCACATTATCGCAGCCAAAGTCGTGATAAATTTACCTCCCCATTCACAAGCCGGTGTTAACAACCCACAGCACCAGTTTACCCGCGATAGCAGCCGCACAAAACATCGCCACAGAGGACCCCCGCAAATATCGCTAATGAGATGCAGAGTAGGCGTTCCCGTGCCAAAAGCCGAGACAACATCACACCTCAAGATTCACAACGACCAGCCACATCGGCGATAAAAACACAAAACAGGCGACAAGGCGTGTTAGCACCAGGAAATTTACACCTGCTCTGACCTGGTGTAAAGTCAGACGGCAGCCAGCACCACAAAAGGGAGCACAGCCCAGGGCCACATCCGAAGGGCAACAGATGCCATGGAGCCACTCATCATGCGGCCCGGACACCCAAGAGGGCCACAACACCCACCTCCACCGCCCCAGGACCCCAACCCACACCCGGAACACCCCCCCCCCCCCGGACCACCACAGACGCAGCGCAGACAAAGACAGCGGAACCCCAGGAAACGTACCAGCCGCACAGACCCAACATCTGACAATGTCACCGTCCACTACAGGCTGAAAGGGACAACCAACCTACGCATCCTGACCATCATCGCCTAACAGGGCCTACGGCACCAACACAGCGGACAACCAACATCCCACCCCACACAAAGCTGATGGCGTGGCTGCACCTGTTGGCCCCTGGGACCCCCCAACAACACCCGCCAGAGTCGGAGGAGTCTCACAGCCAGCCACATCCAAGTCCCCCACACCTGTCCTGGACATCACCATCACCCTGGTACCCCAGTCCCCATACGTACAACACAATGCGCAGGATCCGCTGGAGACCAAGCAAGGACCATACGCCCAAGCAGGATGCACGCACGTGTTGGGGGCAATACACAGCACACATGTACTACCTGTGCCCCCTGGTGACACAGCACACAATCACCGCAACAGGAAGCACACGTCTCACATCAATGTGCAGGCAACAACAGAACACCGTGGAACACCCAACAATGTCGCCTTCAAATACACAGCCAGTGTGCATGGTACCTTCATCCTCCGACAGTCCATCATCAACCAGCGTTCCCAGGATGGCAACAAGGGAAATGCACAGCCCCTTGGCAATGTCCAAATGAACACCCCACACACCTCAACTCCACAACTGTGCAACTCACAACTCTGGCAATGCACACGTCACAAAATCACATACAACAGGCACAACAACATGCCCACCCACCAGTCACGACAGAACAACTTACAATGTCCACATGGGCAAGCCCTGAACATGAGCCAGCAATGGCATGGCACCTCAGCCACATAATAGCCCAATGTGGGGAGTGGTGGCAACCAGGCATGTGTGAAGGATGCAGTAGAACCATGATTGGGAAAGTACACAATGCCAAGAGTGGCGGAGATGTGCTGGACACCTCGCATTATGCAGAACACACCCATATCCATGGCGACATACACCGCTTGTGTATGGAGTGTAGTGGACAGTGGACGCCACCATGTCACCCCAGCCAGTGGGGGACCTCGTGGAAATGTTGCCGGTTATGCCCCCCCCCCCCAAGCGTCAGTGGAGTGGGATGGCCCGGCGTACGCCACGCCAGCGTAGGGGTGTGAATAAAAAGCACGTAGGCCTGGGCGTGGTCCTCTTCCGGAAAGACCCACATCTCTGCCAGGGCGGCGCCTCCCGCCACGAGGCCGACGCCATCCTCGTGAGCGGAGTTGCCTGCGATGCTGTGCGCCTGCCGGACCCCAGCACGCTGGACCACGAACCCGTCAGGCCAGCCCCTGCGCAGCCAGACCACACTGATCACCTTCCGACACCGGCGTGTGTCAAGGAGGGGCCACCACGTGCCGGCGCAAGCCCCAAGCCCGAGGCCCGCGACCTTGGCAGCCACCTCAGACCATCACGGCCTCCACGACACAGGCTCGCTTTATTCCTTTTTCGTTGACGTACTCTACTGCCGCCCCCGGCCTACTCTTCGGACCAGTAGGTCCCATATGTGAAACTGTGTCCTGAGTCATGCATGGCAGTGACCCCAAATCCGGGCCAGCGGCCACAGCAGCAGGCCCCCCGATCAGTGAGGCATAGTTCCATATGGGCATCTTGCGACACGTGGTGCCACTAACCCTGTTCAACGCCAGCCTGCTACACGTGGTGCCACTAACCCTGTTCAACGCCAGCCTGCTACACGTGGTGCCACTAACCCTGTTCAACGCCAGCCTGCTACACGTGGTGCCACTGAACCTGAACTACGCAGGCCGGTGGGGCCATCCAACCTATGCCGGCGACACTCAGTGAATGGGCCGTGCTGACCGCTGCCTCAGGCCTACAACACGGTCAGGTAGGTCACACATTTGGAACTGAGTCTTGATTACACCATGGCAGTGAACATTATTCAAGGCAGAGAACAATTCACTATACACCCTCCGATGTGGTGGCAACAAGTCTGTGCATGGCATCACAACCACACGTGTCTGTGGGCCTACGCGGACCACTGCCCTCGGCCTACGCTGCGCACAAGTGGGATCACAGATTTGGAACTGAACAACGGTAATTCAAAAGGCAGAATACATTTCTTCGCACCCACGGAGGGGCGTAAGAGGATGACACGTTGCAGTCCGGAGGGAACAGGATCAGCGTCACGGAGGTGATTGAACACTACCGACAACTGCCACTGTGTCACTAACTGTGCCTCGCGAGCCAACGACCCGTGGCTGTGGGCCACTGCTGAACGCTGCCTCCGGCATACACTGCGGTCCTGTAGGTCACAGAGCCTTGATTTGGCATTCTTGGAGTTCACATATGTGTACCGGCATCATCGCAGACTGCATCCCCTCACAGCACCTGTGCCACTAAGTTTGTTCCCCGACATTCATGGACACTCACTGGTCGTACATTGGTGGCGTTTGAGTCTATGGACTAGGGGCTAGTTTTCATCCTCATGTGGCTGATCCCGAATTGTTGGTGCAAACGAGGGTTGCGCTTTCCACTCCACCATTTGCTGCTTCCAGATAACATCAGACCTTCCACATCATTCCCTGGAGGACACCTTCCACTGTCCTCCGCAACTCTCCGCAACATACACCTCGGACATTGATGGGGACCCGCTCAGGTCGCATGGCCCATCTGATTACACCGTATGTCACCGTCCCGTGGCTGGGTGCCTGTGCCGGCCGCAGTGCATCCGGGGCCACTAACTCTGTGCTGCTCAGGCCTGGGACCCCTTCTTCTGAGACATTGTATGGGCTCTGTAGCGATGGTCTTGGGGTCATCAACGCCATGTGTCTGTGGCCCTGCGCTGTCCGCCTCCTCCGGCCTCAATTGCGGGCCACCAGGGCCCACACATGGCATCGAGTCTTGACCGGCCCGGACGTCGCATCACCGCAGGAGGCACACGCCACCACCACAAGGACCACCTCCAACCGCCATCTGCCAGAGTCGAAAGGCTGGTCCTGACAGACCTACGGAGTTGCTCAGACCTGTCGTGGATGCCATCATCGGCCTGCTACCCTGCTCAGCACTCCAGGTGCCAGTGACTCAGTGCACCGCAAGCCATTGTCCGTTACTGATTGAGTTTTGTGCTGTTGTGAGGTTGCGCAGCAATGTCTCCCCATGCAGTGGGGAAGACCTGGGACTATGATGAGGAAGATGTGTCAGGTGTGCAGTCGGGAGAAGGCACAGACAATGGGAGGGCAGGTGGCAACAGCCCCTAGGCAGGAATGCAGACTGGTGGTGGTAGTCAAGCTACACACCCGGATCTCTTACTGGGTATTGCGCTGTGGACTGCGGACGCAACTGTCACCTCAGGCAGTGTGGGGGACCTGGGACGTTGATGAGGAAGTTGATGCAGGTGTAACACACCGCACTGCATGTGCATCAGGACTAACCGGAAGGGACACAATCCTTGCAATTTCTTCACATGAGCGCGCTCTTCTCTAGTGTCCCTACCTCAGTGCACTACAACTCACGGAACCTCCTGACTGAATATTGGGTGACCTCTGTCCTTACTCCGGATCCCTCCATGTTGCTCTGCAGTTGACTCTGTTATGCTGGTGTTTTCTGTTACCATTACACTGGTGTCCACTGTTCAGGTTGTTGCCAGCACCAAGCACTCCGTGCGGGCTGGCTTATACTCACCCCACACACATCCAGCACAGGCGTCACTGTACATGTGGCCCTGCCAATAAAGGGGCCGGGCGCACGTGCCCGTAGCCAGTTCAACATGATATGTGCATGTGTCCCTGTGGTCTTGTTGTATGCATGGGGGCCCTGGGCCCTACGACATTACATTGTGCTGTGTACAGCGGACGCAGACATGTCAACGCAGGCAGCGGGCTTGAACCTGAACATGTAGCTTTGTCGTCACCCACTCAATTCGTAAGGGGAGTGGACTGTGCCGTCGTACGCAGAGCCAACGTGGGGGTGTGACTGATATGTGCGTGCCCCTGGGCGTGGTTCTGTACTGGGTATGTGCATCTGCATGTGTCTCTATGACAGTGGGGGGTCTCCTTTGTGGGGAGTAGGTGGTCCCTGAAGGGTATTGGACACCCACGTATGTGTTCTAGTTCGCATTCCATGGTTTGGGCAACACCCGCACCTGTTGGGGCACCTCCTGTTGCCGTTGCTGCCTTCCTGTTGGCAGCGGGTGTGTACCTGGTTTAGGTTGTCACGTCCTGCCGGCGCCTCTTGGCCTCCTGGATTGGCCTCCTGGGCACTCCGACTGCATTCCAGGTGGTCTGCTTGTGGGTCAGTTGCTGGTAGTGTTCTGTCACCTCCTTGACACTGGTCTTGTTTTCCTGCGGTCTGCACCCCGTCTTCCTCTCCCTTTTCTCCTTGGCCTTCCCCGACCCAGTTGTTCCTTGCTGGTGGTCTGTGGGAGTTGTGGGGTTCGCGTTGACCTCAGCGCTGGGTCAGGGTGCATCCATGTTGCTACGTGCTTTGGCTTGTTTCTGGTGTGTTGTTTCTGTAGGTTTTTTTTTTTTTTTTTTTGAGAACAGATTTTATTCATCAAATGACCAATGTAGAGCAGGGCACTGTAACCCAGCGACCCCTGCACAATCAGTACAAAGCATCATGACTTTGACTTTTCAAGAACGAAGCAAGGATACAGAAAAAGCAATACATATGAAGACTACCCTTTAGAAACCCTTCCCCCCCCCCCTCTCTCCAGTCGCACGGACACCTACTAGACCCAACAAGAACCCGGCATTGTCCCACACCACCCGCACCCACCCACTTGTATATACAGTCTATCAGCATTGGCATCGACGGGGCACCCTCAATCTGGATTAGGGGGCCCCCCCGCAACGACCGGCTCCAGCAACAACCCCCGGTAATCAGCCCACCGCTTCCAAATTTTAAAATGCTTCTGCGGGCACCCTCTAGCCGTGAAAATAGGGAGCTCTAAGCCCATACAAAAGTCCAGGGCCCTCTTCCAGACCGACACCAAGGGTGGCGTAGGCGCCCTCCACGCCTTGGCTATGTCTCTTTTTGCCAACGTGAACCCCAACAACATAAGATGGCGTTTATAAATGTTGCCCCCAATCCCTTCCATGACATGTAGCAATACTAATTTCGGCGACCGGGGCAGATCCCAGCCCAGCACCTCTGAGAGGCAGGACATCACCCCTCTCCAGAACCGTGTCAGGGAATAACAATGCGAAACAGTATGTATCGGGGTCCCTTCCTCCCGTTCACATCTCAGGCATACCGGGGAAGCCAACATACCCGCCCTCCACAACCGGACTCTGGTGAAGTAGACCCGATGGAGATATTTGAACTGGATTAGACGTAGGCGTACCGCTATAGCCGCCCCCCGCGGGGAGGCCAGCGCCTCCGTCCAGTCCTCCTCATCTAGCGAGCCAACATCCCCCTCCCAGGCCTCTCTAAGTTTTTGCAATGTGGTGGAGCTGTGCGTTACTAGGGACTGATAAATCTTAGATATTTTGTGGTCCTGAAGATCCCCCATAAACACCTTGGCTTCTACCGGACTGAATTCCGTTTCTGTAGGTTTTATGGTGCATTTTCCCGCCAGACGCGTGGGATTTGCAGGCCTGTGGCTGGTTTTCGCAACTTTTTGTACCGCGACTTGCCTCATTGCATGGTTTTTCGCGTTCGCGCTTCGCATTTTTGAGGCGTGGCGTTGATTTTCACGCTGACATTTGACGCGTTATCTGGTGTCTATCGCATGCTACCGCCTTGTTGTGAATTCCACGTTGACACAGGGTTATTTTCCCACGATTGGCTGCGATAATAAAAGTTGCGTTACGCTACTCTTGCGGTAGTTATCACACGTTCTTGTGAATATACCCCAGAGTGTATGGTATCACGAGCTGTTGAGCCTGAGCATTGGTCCTCTGATCAGGCTGCCTATTCAGGAGGCTCTTCTGTCGCAGCAGGGTAGGGTTCTACACCCAAACCTGAAAACGCTTCGCCTTAGTGCATGAAGATTGAGCGGCATCAGCTGACATCTATCGTCCTTCCACCCCAAGCCTGCAATGTTATCTTGGCAGCCGGGTGTCCCTCCACCGAGACGATATACGACTAGCATGGTGTACAGATAAACATGTTGACCCTCCATCTGCAACCCTTTCCCAAAATTCTTTTGTTTATTCTCACCTTAGCCCAGAAGGGATCTGCTTTGGGCATGTTGAAAGGTTATCTTTCTGCCATTTCAGCATTTCTGTGGTTGCCAGATCAGCCATCTTTTTTCCAAATCCCCTATTGTACATAGGTCCCTGAAAGGTCTCCAGAATATGTTCCCACCAACGCCCTTTATTATGCCTCAGTGGGAACTCAACCTGGTTCTCACACTTCTGATGTGCGCTCCCTACGAGCTGCTCCACAACTGTCCACTCAGGCTTCTCACCATAAAAACGCCCTTCCTAGTGGTGATAAAATCTGCCCAGAGGGTCAGTGAGTTACAGACTTCATCTGCCAATCCTCCATTCCTTACCTTCTACCCAGATAAGCTGGTCCTTTGAACTTGAGCATCCTTTTTACCAAAGGTAGTAACTCCCTTCCATGTAGGCCAGTCTATCACTCTGCCTACCTTTTATATTCCTCTTCACCCCTCTAAAGAAAAGGAGAGACTCCACCAACTGGACCCAAAAAGAGCATTGTTATTCTACCTTGATATTACCCTTGAGTTCCGGATGGACGATCAATTCTTCGTGGGGTATGTCGGGGTCAAGGAAGGGAAGGCGGTGCAGAAGCAGACCATCTCGCAATGGATAGTGCTCTGCATCAAAATCTGCTACTCATTGGCCAAACAGCAACCCCCTAAGGGTTTGCAGGTTCACTCTATCAGAGCCAAGGCTGTGACCACTGGTTTAGCCTGCAGTGTTCCTGTCCTGGATATCTGTCAGGCAGCAATGTGGACTTCCTTGCACACATTTTGTAGCACTTCTGCCTGGACAGTCAGGTCTGGTGTGATGGTCACTTTGCCCTGTTCTGTCCTACAGGACTTTTTAGTCTAATCCGTATCGCAGTCCCACCTCTAGGGAGGTATCGCTTGGTTATATTTTCTAAGATAAGGAATCTGTTGCTAGAAGTCTCTATCCGATGAACAAGTTACTTAACTTTGGTAACGTGTTATCTGGTAGAGACTCTATCTAGACTCAAATTCCTTACCAGCCCTCTCTTCCTCCCCGCCCTGCAAACAGATTATAGTGTAAGGGAACTACTTTTTAGGGCCTGAGCTTCACACATCAGTGGTCAGTGTTCCTCGTGGCTCCGCGCTTCTAGCGTGGAAAGTCGTGAAAAGAAACTGATGTCAGCGCACTGGGGTGGCACCTATATGGGCACCACACACGTCACTTCTGGCGTGGACAACGCCACGCGGAGCCAAACAATGCCACCTACTGGTGCACAGGGATAGTGCTCACCAAAAGTTTCCAGATCCAGTCTGACGCCTGGGGAATATTATAAGGTAAGGAATCTGTGGCTAGATAGTCTCTACCAGACTAGGCGCTACTGAAGGTAAGTAACTTGTTCATTAAGAATATTAACTTGCAACATTTGATATTTTGCTATTACAAGAAACTTAGCTTCCCTGACAGCACTTCATTGCTTGAATTCTAGCAGTGCAACGAAACAGCCCAAAAAATCTCATGGGTCCCCATCTGAAGGTCTATTAACTTTGGTTTCAACAAAGCTTAATTTCAACAGTTACCAATTAGCTTCAGCCTCCTCATTTGCTGCCTAGACCTTCAAGGTGTGCATAATATTGTACTGCCATTGTTTGTAATTAAAATATATACACCAGAGAGTTCTCACGATTTATGGACTAAAGGGCTCATTCACTAAATTTGGACTTGGATTATATTAGAATCTTGTACCCCAGATCTTTGATAATTGTAGGTGGTGACAAATCTTGGAATCGAGTCTGACTCTCTCAGCGCAATACAAGGTAAACTTTCAGAAGTCCATTCTTTGGGCAAATCAGTCCTTAACAGTTCCCAGATTACAGCCTAGGGTTTTGAATTGGTCTAGATTTTCGCACAACATAATCTTGTTACTCAGTGGTCACTCTCCCAAAGATTGCCATGCTCACTTGACATTTTTGAGGGGAGCTTCCAATGCACCAATTGATTGTGTCTGGGTTTCAATTGTGCATTTTCTTAGAATTTTGAAATTTCGGGTAATCTTTGAAGGAAGTAGTGACCAATTACCTTTAGCCTTTTCCCTTTTGTTCCCCAATAACCAAATCACCGTAAAATTATTAGAGTATTGTATGGGGGGAGTATTATACACACACAAGACCACATTTTATAAGGGGCGTTGCATTGCTCTTGTATCATACAAAGTGGTGCAAGTGCGACGCAAGCCCAAAATACAATTTATGAAGAAGCCATGTAAGGCCACCTTGTGTGGCCCTGAGTGGCTTCATAAATCTGAAGTACCGCAACGCAGCGCAAATTGCTGCGTTGTGTTACTCTGCCCAGGGAAGCTATTCCATGGGTGTTGCGTGGGTGTTTCCATGCAACTCATGTTTTTTGACACATTCCCAGCTTTACCAAAAGTGGCAGACCTGGAAGAAAGTAACGCCTTCTCAGGGGAGGCGTAACGAGAAGAAATATCTTTATTTGTCATTGTTACTTCCTCTTTCTTTGTGCGCTGCATTCTACAGCACACATGCATTCTACAGCACACATAGAAAGAGCAATATGCCTCTCAGGATTGTTTTTGTGCAGGAAGGAGGCCCTTCCTGCACAAAAACAATCCTGCATGCAACACAGGCACCCTTGCACCATGGAGTAAGGGTGCCTGTGCAGCGACAAAGGTAGAAATGCGCTGTATTCTTTTAAATACGGTGCATTCCTGCCTTTTCCCTGTCACGCAGGGCAGTAAGGTGACTTGCCGCGCTGCGTCACAATCTCATAAATATGCCCCACAGTATTTAGGAATAAGAGTCTTCTTGGAAAATGAAGGGCAGATACAAAAGATTTATAGTGTACTTTGTACTGTATTGCTTGTATTTTCATTCCCTTCGAATTGTGCATCTTCTTGCCTTTTTAAGGTATTTTACTTTCACAAGGACTGCGCCTCTTGCCCTTTTAAGATTGTCACCGTTGCTGGGCCATTGCTACTTCATTAGCTTGCTTCGTGAAAGGGGCCAAAAACGTGAAAGTGTTTAATGAAGGAAGTTTTAACTTTTACTGTATTGTTTATTATGAATTGAAACAAGTGTCTTGTGACTTGCATGTGGTGATTAAGATGGTGCTTGTGTTGATCGGTGTCTGCATGACGCCCCTCATTCTAGGGTTGAAGCGGGTCTCTCAAGTGGTGTGGTCATGGGTGTGGCACTGCTGGGCTCTCCCACATCTACTCCCTCGCCTTGGCACTCCATACCATGTTTCTGTTCCTCCTGTTGTGCTGTTCCCTCAGTAAACTTTGACAGTGCTAATCGGAAATGAGTATTGTGTGACTTTTCAAACTGTATCGTCTATGGCAGGCCTGGATTCTGTGGTAACAATGTGGTGTGTGCTGGATGACCGTCTCTAACATTCACCTTGTACATGGCCCTGTTGTGACTATGGTAACCTTGCTTCCCTTACAAGTTTAGGGTTGGGGGGGGGCATGGCTCTGACCTGTGTCTGTTGGATGTTGTGCAGATGAGTAAATACTGACTCCTGTCAATGCTTCGAGCGTCAAGGCGGATTCTGTCAGGTCCTGAATAGGGGTTGGAGGTGGCTCAGGGATGAACTTTCTGAAGTGACCACTCTCATCCTGGTGGCTAATGTATGCTCTATGCGTCTTATAAGGTCATCCTACCGCTCTCGTATCTCACCAGTACTGCGACGGGGCACTCCAACTGCATTCATTGTGTCATAAATGCTTTGCCATATTTTTCATTTGATTCCCTCAGGAACTGAAAGTGACTGTTTTTCAAGCAGTCTATTGTTGTGTAAAACCTGTTCCTCCCCAAGGATGTTCATCTTCACATCTGAAAACGTGTGTTTTCGCTTTCTGGCTCCATGCTCTTAGTTGCGACTTCTCTGCCATGTTTGGAAGACTCGCACTGCTCCTCTGCACCTTCTCTCGGAGGTCTCTTGACCAACAATGTGCTCTCAGCACAGGATTTACTGGTTGTGCTGTCATATCACATTTCTGAAACAGCTGCATTACAAATGCGAATTTAAAACATCTTAATCTGCAGTTGTGGAGCCTTCGTACATATGATTTTGCAATTCGAAAAATCTGATTTTGTCATTTTTGCAGTTTACGGTCGACAGTTGTGAAGCTTTGCACACCAGATCCTTAGTTACATATCAGTGATTCAATTTTGTCTTACTGTCTACTAAACATGAGCAAGGCCCTGACATCCCCTCTAATGTGCTTCACCAAAAACAAGAGGCTTGTTAAAACCCTGCATAGTTTCTTCCCACAGATGCAGCCAGGCATGCTCTGTTTGGGTTCTCTACTAGTGTGTATAGCAATGCGGGTTCACACACAAGCTGGAAATGTTTGACCTCAGGCTCCCTTCCTTGCCTAACCCCACGTGCACTCTTCCAGCTGAGCACAGCTGCATGTTAAAAATGGAACATGCTTCCTGTCCTCCGAACAATAGGCAGCTTCTTAGTGGCAGGAAGTGCTGCATATACATTGGCTTTTTTGAAAGGGAAACAAGACTGAGCCCCCAATATGTCCAGCCTGAATGTACATATTTTAGCCTTTCTCCACAAGGACAAGCCCTCTGCTAGGATGTTGGGGTTCCACGGCATTCATTTGTTGTGTTCTTTTCTACAAGTTGTTTCCTACAATCCCTCAAGCCAGTAATGTGAATGATGTTCCTCAGGCTGAAGTGGCTGGGTACAGAAACTCACACACAATCATTTTTTTCCTTCTGGATCAGTGGTGGGAAGGGTGAGAGAGGGAGGTCATTTGTGTTATATATTTTTTTAATTTAGTCGTTTTTAGGTGCACCATGGCAGAGTTTGTGGTGATGTGTTGGCAATGGTTTGGTTGAGAATGTAGGATGATCCTTTGGGAGAATTGTTCTCATGATCCTCAGCCTCTACCTGTGTCTGTGCGATTGTACCCATAGTTTAATTGTGCGGTTGATCCTGAGAACATTTGTGTGTATTTCTGGCTCTTCCTGTTTGCAACTTTGTACTGGTCATATATCCATCACTCTTCAAGTGGTTCCTGCTCCTCTGACCGCTTTCAGTTGTGGGTTATTCTCGTGGCTGTCTACAGGGTGAACTGGGCTTGTGACTTGCTGCCTGCGTGTGTGGCGGGGATGCATGGGCTGGGGCCGGGGTTTGCATGTTGTGCCATTGGCTTTGTTATTGGGAAGTTATGTTACATTCATCTCAAATCCGGTTGGGATGAAAAACGACTTGGGGATCATCCAAGATCAGACTATCTTCTAATTGAGAACTGTATGGTAGCTATAAAGGAAAATCACACACACTGGATAGCCTAAATAATCTCACATGGGTTTAGTGGCAAAACAGCCAAAATGCAGGAAAAATGATCAGAGGCAATAGCCATTTTAAAAGACCAGAGCCTTCGCCCTATATTGGTTGAAGCATATAATGCTAAAATCCATACATTCAGTGATCATTTTTATACAGTTTTTCTCAGTACAAGTGAATGGGAGCAAGAACACATGATCAAGACTGTTACTAACTAATGAGTAGAAGCCAGGATCTTTTCACAAGAAAGAATGAAATAAGAGCTTGAAGAGCTGATACTTAAGGCACAGGCAGGCGCTGAATCCACTATTTTCTAAACTTTTCGCTTTGTGGTGCCAGTTCTGAGAACAAACCTATGCTTACAATAAAGTACAGAAAAAGTGCAGTTGTACAACAGAAAATAAAATGGCTGCAAAGCATCAGAAATGTGTGGATCTTAGAATGTGTATTAGAATTTTTAGCTGGTATAAAAATTAAAAACGACATAACCTGTTCTGTTGAATTTTATTACTGAATTGCTAAGGCGCACATGAGCATTTGCATTTTTGTAATAGCTGTAATGGTGTTTAGGCTCAAAAATAGGTAAATCTACTCTCTCACTACCGAGCTATCTAGGAACTTGGAGAGAGGTGGAGGTTAAGTAATGAGTCTATAATTAGAAAGGATGCTGGGGTCCACATACCTTGTTTTAGTTTGGTTGGTACAGTTCCAGATGTTAGTTAAAGATTGATCAATTTAACCATGATGAAGTAAGGTCAGTTGTTTTGGTTGTGTATGCTAGTAGGGACTGGGTCTACTGAGAATCCAAATTTGCATTTCTTAAAGGTTGCAAGTAAAGTTTCTGGAGCAATGTGTTCGAGATTCGCAGTGTATGTGAAGGGTTTGCAATGTGTTCTTGTGTGTATGTGTTATCCAGGGAATTATTTGTAATGGAGTTTCAGAGTTGTGATTTTTTTTTCTTCTGAAAATTAGCTGGCCAAATTATTACACCGTTTGCGAGGAGGAACTTGAGGGGTTAAAACTGTGATGTCTGTGAGTTTGTTTAGTACTCCAAACAAGATTTCTTTCTGTTTTTTTAACTGCTGATGTAATCCTCAAGGAATAGTAGAATTGACTGGCTATAACAACAGTTTGTCTGTAGACAAGTATTTTGCTTTTATACAGTTCTTTGAGCTGCGGGCAATATTAGAAGAGCCAGCTACGTTCCGTTTGTCTGACTTCAAATTTTAACTTACGTAGTGGCAGTGCGTCCATTAGGGGCGCTGGGGCGTTGCCCCACAAGCCGCCCGCGCCCGCAGCTCCCTCGGCATCTGTGAACTTAAGTAAACTGACTCAGTTTACTTAAGTTCAGAGACGCCGAGGGAGAACTGACAATCATGTCAGTCAGCATGACGTCGGACCGCCCACCCACTTCAGAGTCTGAAGGGGGTGTGCGGTCCGGCATCATGTTGACTGACATGCATGATGCATTGTCAGACCAGGGGCAGGCAGCACCACAAGTGCGCATGACTGGTGAAGGTCGGTGAATTTTTCCACCGTGCCCAGTCATGAGCACTAGTGTCTGCTCTGGCTGGCGCATGCCTATTAGGAGAGCGAGGGTTGATCAAAGGCTCAACCCTCGGTCTCCTAATGGGCAGGAGGGCGGCGAGTAACCCTGCTCTAAGCCAATCCTGGCGCTGCTGGAGCAGCGCCAGTATTGGCTGAGGGGTTGCCACTCCAGTGAAGGCGCCAAGGGCCCAGCAGCGCGGACCGGCGGTCAGGTAAGTTTTCTTTATTTTTTTTAATTTTAATTCCCCGGCCCCCACCCCCGTGCGACCCCCCCCCCCAGCGAGTACTGCGATGCGAGCCGCGACTGCTGGTTTGTGTATTGTGTAAGTAAACCTCCACCTACGCCATGCAAGAATGCAATGAGTTTTTCAGGAAAATGTAATTTTGATGAGGAGCTTAAAGTGCTAAATCTAAGAAGCTTTTCCACTCAAATTGTGCATTGAAATCTCTGACATCATTACATCTTGGGCATCCCTCTTACAGATGTATTGATCACTGGTACTTTATTATTACTGTTTATTATTATTTTAGAACTGCAGCTAGGTGCACCTTTAGACACCATTGTTTATGCTTCTTTTACCCCGCGTCATGAAATGGTAGGTGTGATTAGATTTTATGTTCATTGCTCTATTGCACAGGTTTTTTATTAAGTAATCGATAAAGATTATTTCTTGGGAAATCTAAATATTTGCTATGAAGTATTTATCTCCCTTTTATTTTGATGGGTGTTATTCTTTCACCTATTTATTGCTTTCTTTAAATTTCTATGTTTGTGCCCCATATTCATCACCAGTAGTGGACGCTATAAAATTCCAATAAAATGAGTTGAGCAACAACAACAAAAAAACACTACTGATTTAATGGCACCGATTCAGAATCAGCACCTTCTCTTGGAACCCTCTTGAAGCATACTGATGTTTTTTTCTGATAAGGTAGAATCCGGGCAACTTAAATAAAAATCGCGAAAGAGGGCCGGTATGTCTATGCCAATTATACAGAAACAGATGGAGAAATCGTTGCATAGAAGCTGCAAAATTGTTGAATGTGGGTGCTTAAAAACATCTTTACTCACATCGCCGCTGCTCCTTCAGCATCAAAGTCAAGTGATGGAATAATTATGGAATAAAATTACAAGGCCCTTTAACAGCAGTTTGTGCGGGACAATGACGGAGAAACGCATGGGGGCCTGATCTGTAAACATGTTTGTTAACCGCTAACGGGTTGGACAGGTGTGTGTTTTGTTAAGCTTCAAATGTGCGTCTGCTTTGGTGTTTCCACTTTTGAAGTCCCGGGTGAACACACTGCACCCACATCAACTTCCAGCCGAAAGCGTTTCCTGCTTTCGGGGAAACCTTCTTCACGCTTTACAGAGTTTGATGCGTCAGCCTGCTGAGTCTTTCTTCACTTAAACTTCTGCCACTGCAGCTGGGCTGTGCTGCGAGAATTCTGTTAATGACAGAAACACGTCATTTACGGTATTTTGGTTACTGGTGTTTTTATTTTATTTTTTGCATAATTGTGCATCTTCTGCAAACGCGATTAAAAATACGTGCACAATATCAACTTGTGCTTGCTAGGCGCTCAAAGCGAATGCAGCCGCTAGACACCCCATCATCAGCCATCTTCCGGCGACTCCACCAATTTCGAGTTTGAAACTCATCTAACCCACAACCTATCGCCTTTTTCAAATACAATGTATTATTCAACATCGCTTGTCAATTCAGTATTGGTTGATTGCTGTATATTACTTCTCATAAGGTTATTTCTCCTGCGCAAAAAAAAAGGTTTACTTGGAAATTATTTTTACGAAATGACATTTTTTAAATTATAGTATTGAATTGGATTGTAGGTGTGTTTATATGGCACTTGAAACCTCTGAAGAGGGTAAAGGTACATTTACAGACGGGAAGCAAGCTGCTGCATGGGAGTGCTATGGACGGAAGAGTGTGGGTCATGTTGGTTCTCTGGTTAGGGTTTTGATGTTGAGTGGAAGGACCAGAGTTTTGCTCTTGTTGTGTTTTTCTCTGTACCTATGCATAAATGTGAAGCAAAAGGAGTATGAAATAGGACATCTTTGGATTCAATTTAATGTAGGGATTGAGTACAATTTAGGCTATGTAAGAACTGCTTTAGTGTAATGGATGTATGGCAGAGGCTGCTTAAACCGTGATGTAGCACAGGTGTAGCTGTGCCAATGCACTCTTGGCCCATCTAGAGATCTACTGTAATGGCAGAAATGTGCAGGGACTGAACTGCTGCACGCTTAGGGCATTACCACTGATTTTAGTAATACTCTAATACTGCACTTTATCGCTGAAATTCTGTGACATGGACCCTCTAGTAAAAAATGTGGAAATACGTGTACAAAATTATCCCAATCCAGGCCTAATACCACGGAGTAACATTGTTTCATAGGGAGAGTAACCCTAACCACCTAAGAAGACAGGAGAGTATATTTTAGATGTTATATAATTTTCTACATGGTTCCTAAAATACTTTTTTCCAGTGCTTTAAAAAGAAATAAAGAGTTGCAGGTACTCACTATTTAGTAACTGTTTGCTCCTGAGAAGTACCGGTACTCTCCCATTAAATGTATTGCAGCACTGCTGAGATGTGCAGGCAGTCTCCCTTCCAAATTAAAGAAGTGCAGGTACTGAGTACCGGACAGTACCTGTTCACTGAAAGCACTGTATTTTTTTAGAGCAAGGGATGGTGATTACAGCCGTATCCGGGCGATAATCTGATCGCATAAGAAGAAAACAATAAATTAAAACTATAGGGAAAGGTCTGCTTTGTGCTCCAGATCAATAACACATAAAGGTTAAAGATTTCTGGTGCTAAGGGTATGTCTAATGAAATAAAAGGTACGGTCAAGCATTATTGGGATATTATTGTAAAAGGACACGTGATAGGCTGCCTCAACTCGCTCATCTGCACATATTTCTATATGACTGGTTACAGCCAACAGCTGTGGGTGCTTCCCGAACCGAAGTCTGGTTAGAGCATATTTTCCCAATGTTAATGCTGCATGCAGTGCAAGACACTGGGCAAGCATACATTTTAAAGGGCAAAAGTTGTCATGCAGAACAATTTACATATTACAGTAACTGTTGAACAAATTAATGCAAGAAGATACGGGGCAGTTTTTAATGTGTTTAATATTTCAAGACTACACGTTCCCACTGCTCAATAAGCCTTGCTTTATCGCTGCATTCATTTGCTTTAAAATGCACCATTTGCCAATCTTTTTTAAATTTCTTTCTCAGGAGAGGGACTCTCCCTAGACCCCAGGTTTGTCCATTGAACTTGTTCACATCGCTAACTAGTGTTTTCTATTGGAAAGGGTAGAGCCAAAGCAGTCTTGCTTAGTACCCGAGCCCTCTTCAGAAGTCAGACTTGCTTGGCAACCCAGAAATTCTCTGAAATAATGTATGAGTTTTCTTTTATGAATGCCTAGAAGAACTGAATTTTTAGTTCATTTATCACAGAAATAGTGCTGAAAATCGCACCAAAAAGATGCCAATTTAAAAAAAAATTCTTCACGGGGGGAGAACCCCCCCTTATTGCCGTCGGGCTCGCTCGCTCGCATACGTTGATTCGTTCTGCATACGCCTCACCAGTTTCAAATTTCACCAGCCGCCACTGGTAAAGTGGAAGTGAACCATGGGGATCTTTTTGATTTGTTCCTGACCTTGAGACTTATCTCAGCGGCAATAAAATTGGCCACAGAGTTAGCCCAAGAGAGTATTTCAAGGAGCAAAGCGCTGCAGTAGAAAGAGAGTGAGGGAGGCCCTGCGTTTTAAGGGGGAGGTTTTTCCCAGACCCTCTTCAACACCTGCGTTTTACAATGCACCTTCGGTTTGTAACATATGTTAAATTGCAGGGAAGAGGTGTGGTGCAGCGGCCAGGGCGGCTGACTCTGGAACACGGCTCCAGCGGCAGGTTAGCCCAGCACCTTGTGACTCTGGGCAATAGCTCGCTAAATCTTCCCGACGGCCCCCAGCGCCGGGACACCTCGCCCGAGGTAGCTGCGTTTACAAATGCTGGTATTATCACTATTATTATTATTATGATAATAAGAGAATGGTCTGATCAAGGTGCCGGATTGACAAGTATGCAGCGAAGAAGGCCTAATGGGGACCAAACCGCATTGAAAATGTGGCCGGCTGTATGGGTAGGAAAATGAATTAGTTGGGTCAGGCCACAATCTTCGCAGTGTGATGTTAGTTTAATAGTGTTGACTTAAGTTGCACTTTTTAGTTGAATATGGATGTCACTTAGTATTGTAGGAATTTTATTGTCAGTTTCAAAAGTGGAGGTGAGCTAAATGAATTTAGGTATACATGTAGAGGGAGTATATCTACATAGCGGTAGAGCAGCGTTCAGGTAATGTGGTTGGGGGATGTGGAGATGGAGGTTGATTAAATCTTATTGACTAACTTTCAAGTTAATGTTGCTGAAGGGTGTGTAGCTTTTCCTCTAAATGAGTGCAATTGCACCACCTTGTCTATCTTCAGTTCTATCATGCTGGATAATAGAGTAGTCACGGGGGATATTAGTATCTATCGTTTAATTATACAGTCCTTAAACCATATTTGTTTTACATATAGATGTCTAACTTACTTTTAACTAGTATCTTAGTAATTTCTGTGTCACAGTGGCGCAATAAACTTGTCTTACTGAATCCACATTTAATCTTGCCAGTTTTTTTTTTTTTTTAAATAGTTTTTATTGATTTTTAGTAAAGCTTACACAACACCAAGGGCAATGGGATTTATACATATTACATTACGACGACATACTCCAATGTAATATCTGATACATTTATCGCAGTCCGAGATTTGATATCAGTGTTGTTGTAATCTCTTACAGTTTCGTAGACCACAATTAACATAATGATTCAACTCAATAGCATCTGTCGTTCACCAGTGGAACTCCCCTGGTAAACTAGTATTGTTGGACATAGTATTTTGTGCGCAGCAGTGTAGTTAACAGCTTGTGGTCAGTGAGGTTCAGTGTAGTCTCGCATGCACGCAGGGGAGGATCTGATGCCAATGCGCTTATGTAGGTGCATGGTTGCTACATGGCGTTTTGTTCCTCCTGTAAAGGTGAGGGTGTGACAGTAGAGAAGGGGAAGGGAGGGAGGGTAGTAGTATGGACGTGATCCCCATGGGGTGGGTCTCTCTCTGCTGGGGATTAATATGTCCCTAGGAAGACCCGGGCCGGTGGGGGTGCAACACAGTCTTGAGTCAATAAATGTAAGGTACCTTTTCCAGTCTGGGGAGTTGGTGGGGGTTGAGCGGCCTGGGGTATTGCTGCGGGACAGCTTGTGTTCAGCCATTAGTGCCCCGCAAAGTTTTGCGAGCTACGAGTGCATATGAGGCGCTGAGCTCGACTTCCAGGACATAGCCAGCCTTCGTTTTTTTGTCCAGGCCCAGTGCCAAGTCAAGGAATTTGTTGAGAGTTTTGCATTGTTTGTTGATGCCCAGCAGGAAGTGGTGACCTTGTGCTGTGATCTTCATGCCTGTGGCCTAGGAGAGTGTATCACCACTGCATTCCAGTACGTTGACAGTTGGGAGCATGCCCACACCATATGGTTAAACGTGGCGTCAGGGTTAAGGCATTGTGGACAAATGTCGGAGTTCGCATACATTCGTGCCAGCCTGTTGGAGGTGAGGTATGTGTGATGGAGGTAGTTGATTTGTGTGTATTTAATTCTGGCATTTTAGGAGATAATCTTCGGGAACGCTATACATTGCGCCCACTGTTTGTCAGCCAATGTTGTTGAAAGTGCTGCATCCCAGTAATCTCTAAGCGTTGTTAAGGGGGGCTACAGTGTCTGATCTCAGGGAGTTATATAACATGGCAATTGCCTGTTTGCCCGTGCCTTGTGTTAGTAATTTCTGGAGTAATCTGGATACCTTAGGTACGTCATGTGTGTTGCCCCATGTCCTATATAATTGGTGGGTAAGGGATGCATACATGAAGAAGGAGCCTTGGGGGTATGCCGTAGTTGTCCATGAGGGTCTCGAACTCGCATAAGGTTGAGTTGACGAATAAGTCGGCCCATGTGGCTATCCTGGCCTTGGACAAGTCCGCCATCTCTGGGCGAAGAACTCTGGCTGGTGTGCAAGGGAGTACCCCTAGTGGTAAGTCGGGGCATAGGGAGGTGGCGGTTGCCCTATCCGTAGATAACGAGTCCAGCAGCTGCGGGCCGTAGACGTTAATATGTTTCCCGTCTTCTTCGGGATTACTGTCCCAGATCCGAGCAGCCATTCTAATATCGTAGTCTGGCGTAGGCCCGATGCCCAGGGTCCCAGTTCGGTGATGTTGCGGCCTGCTAACCACCGTATCGGCCACTGCAGCTGTTCGGCCACATAATATTGCTCATAATTGGGGGCTCCCAAACCCACTTCCGTTATTGAGGCGTAGGGTTTTGAGAGGGAGACTCCGATCCCGGTCTTACTCCAAATTAGAGACGTTAGGAGTGTCTTTAGGTCTTGGAATAATTTGCCGGGCAATGGGAAGGGAAGGTCTGCAAAAAAATACAGCAATCTGGGGAGCAGCAACATCTTAGATATGGCTATGTGTCCCATGGGGGAAAGTGGCAGTTCTGTCCAGAATGCCAAGGAGGAGCGGGCGTTGGTTATCACCCTGGCCATATTGCCGTCTATTAAATCAGCTTGTGAGTGATACACTTGTAACCCTAGATACTTGAAGGAGTCGCAGGACCAGGTGAGTGGAGCGTGTGGCAGATCAGTCCTTTGTTTTGAGGACAGAGGCATCATTGGGAATAGAAGGAACTTACCCAGTTCACCTTGAGGCCACAGATGCATCTGAAATGATCCAACAGCTCCATTAGGTCATACAGTACTGTCAAATGACCGCGAAGATAAATCAGCACATCGTCTGCATATAGTGAGACTATGTGCCATTGGTTGTGTGCTTTAATACCCCAACTAACTGCCTGGCAGTGTAGTGCACAGGCCAGAAGTTCCATCGCTAAAGCAAAAATAATTGGGGCTAAAGGACACCCCTGCCTGGTGCCCCGCTCGATGACAAAGGAGCCCAATATCGTGTGGCCTGTCTTGACATGCGCTGTCAGTGAGTTCTATAAAAGCGTGATCCATTGTAAAAACCGGGGGCCTATGCCATAACCCGCATGCACCGCTCTCAGATATCCCCACCCTAAGGTGTGGAACGCCTTTTCGATATCTAAAGAGGCGATCCAGGCCAGGTCACTTGTGTACATGCCCACTTTAATAATAAAAAGGCGCAGATTAAGGCTGGTGTTTCTGCCAGGCATAAATCAGTTTTGGTCTGGGTGTACTAGCAATTTTGTCACTTCCAGCAGTCTGTTGGCCAGCACCTTGCCTAGTATTTTGTAGTTGGTGTTCAAAAGTGACAGTGGGTGGGATGAACCCAGCTGTAATGGATTCCTGCCCGGTTTAAGGAGCACCACTAATACGTCCTCTCGAAGCGAGGGCGGCAGCATGCCCTGCTCATAGGCTTCCGTGTACACCCGGTGTAGTCGAGGGACCAGTTGTGTACAGAACATTGCGTATAATTCTAGGGGCCACCCATCAATCCCCCGAGTTTTTCCACTCGCCAGCTGTTGAAAGGCATCTGTTATTTCAGTTTCCAAGATGGAGAATTCTAGTATTTTGTAATGGGCCCGAGGGATCCGGGGAAGTGCTATGTGCTCTAGGAGGAGTTTTAGCTCTGTCGGATCATAGATCAGGGGAGCGCTGTATAGGGAAGTGTAGTATTGGCAGAAGGCCGAGTTAATCTCGTCCTGTGTATTAACCATCATCATCAATCTGGCTTCAGGAAAGGGCACAGCACCGAATCGGCACTCACTCACATCACGGATGACATCTTAAAATTCCTAGACCATAATGAATCCTGCTTATTGATCCTCCTCGACTTATCTTCTGCCTTTGACACTGTGAACCACATCAAACTACTATCTACTCTGGAACACAGGATGGGCCTTTCCGGGTCGGTATTGAAGTGGTTCACTTTCTTCCTTCAAAACAGATCCCAAAGAATAAAGATGAATCACTCTCTTTCCCAGCCTCGTACAGTAACTATGGGGGTTCAACAGGGGTCCGCCCTATCACCCATACTGTTCAATTTATTCTTGGAACCGTTAGCAAATGCCTTGAACTCCGCGAACAACCTTTTTCATATGTATGCGGACGACACTCAACTCTATCTGAAAAACACCTCCCCAGAAGACATCATCTCACTCAACTCAATCCTGATGAACACTCAAAACTGGCTCACGGACAACTACCTCATGCTCAACACATCAAAAACTGAATTCCTTCTCATCGCCCCCTAATCACATTCCCAAGACTGACCTTTGAGTGAAACACCTCACAGCCTTCAACTGTTCCCCCCACATTATTGAGTCCGCTAAATCGCTCGGAATCACACTAGACTTGCACTTGAATATGAAGAACCATATCAGCAATGCAACCAAGGGAGTTAAACATCAGTTGAGTATACTAAGGAATCTCAAACCATTCCTTCCACAGAAAGATTTCAAATTGGCGGTACAAGCTTTAGTTTTGCCAAGACTAGACTACGGCAGTTCCACACTATGTGGTCTCCCCAAACTGAGCCTGGCCCCGCTAAGGGCTTCCCTTAATGGCGCAGCTAGACTGATTACTGGGACAAAAAGAAAAGAACACATTTCCCCAGCCCTAAAATCCCTAAACTGGTTACCATATGAGGCCAGAATTCACCTAAAAATTGCCTGCATGACGCACAAAGCCCTTCATTTCCAGACCCCCATCTATCTGGCTCAAAAACTAGAACTATCAGGGGGCTGCAGAGCATCACGAAGTGCAAGTACAATGCTCCTGAAACCACAGCTTTTCCACAAAAAGAGATCGAGTAACAGAGCCTTCTCTGGCATTGCCCCAAAGATTTGGAACTCTCTTCCTCCGGAAATCTGTACAATCTCCTCGACCGCTTCCTTCAAAAAAGAAGTAAAAAAAATCCTAATGCTCAAGTTCCTGCCTGAATAGGCCTTGACTACTAGACTACATTACCGCCCTCTAATCGGTCTTCTTGATTAACTTTGTACATGATTATATACCCGGGAATACCATTGTTTAGCATGCATTGTACATACATATGTTCGAATGTTCCTCACCCATTGCTGTATCCGTCCTAACCTTATGTGAAGAGTTCCGACACCTACAGGAGTCTTGCATGCGTCTTGTATAATTATGTAACGAATGAATGTTTTTGCTTCCCAATACTGTATCCCTCTCACCCAAAATTGTGAAGCGCTCTGATACCCGTAAGGGTCATGTTCGCGCTATACAAAACTTTATAAATAAACCAGGAGGCCCTCCATATTATAGATGGCAGTGATGGCTGTATGAGGTGAGTCAGACTTCAAAAGCCATGCTAACATCCTGCCTGCCTTGTCTCCCTCCGTGTGTCTTCTGGCTAGGTATTCTTTGTAGTCTAGGGCACGCAACCGGTCAAGCGCTGTTTTATGGGACAGCCTAGCTTGAGCAAATTTAGATGTGATCTGTGGGTTAGTGGGTAGTAGGTGCTCACAGTGTTGGATCTCCGTCTCGAGGGTGCCCAATTCTCTGCAAAGGGTCATGCGGGCACCATAGGCTGATTTTATCATGTGTTCTCGCAGGACCACTTTGAATGCATCCCATTCTATCCCAGCACCTGATACAGTACCCTTGTTGTCTTGGAAATACAATGTAATAGATCGTGTTAGGGAGGTGCAGAGCGGGGCATCATAGAGCGCCTCCAGGGGCAAGCGCCAAGTAGGAATTCTGGGTTTCGTTTTCCCTCCATGTCAGCTGTTTTTGTAGGGGGCAGTGGTCGGATAGCGTACAACGAGATTTTCTGCGCAAGACACTTTGGAGTAGGCCTCGCGAGAACAGTAAATCCGGTCTATTCTAGTGTACAGGTCATGTAGTCCTGAATAATACGAGTACTCCCTGTGAGTGGGGTGCCTACTGCGCCATGCGTCCTGTAAATGAAGATTAGTAGTCCATGACTGCAAGTGTTGCGTTAGTCTAATAGAGTGAGTGCCCGGAAGCGGAGGACGCAATTGGTCCTTATCTAGGTCTGGGGTGCAATTGAAGTCCCCGCTCCAATAAGTTGGTGTTATAGGGTCGTGGAGCAGCGCTGGGGTCAATGATTGCGGGAACGAAGATTGGCCAGAGTTGGGAGCATATAGTGAGATCAGTGAAATCGGTAGGCCATCTAATGCTCCTTCCAATGTCACATAGCACCGTCTGGGTCAATGCGGGTGTGAAGTACTTCCAGTGGGGTCCTGGGTGCCATGCATATCATGGCTCCCCTTGTATAGCCAGAGTACGTGGTCCCCACTATTGTGCCACTCCAGCACTTGCGCATTGAGTTAAGTGTCTGAAAAGTCAGGTGGGTCTCTTGAAGAAGTGCTATAGTAATCTTGCGCCTTCGCAGATACTGGCAAACCCGGTATCGTTTAGCGTATCCTTCTAGACTATGGACATCAATCAATCAATCAGGGGTTTGTAAAGTGGCTACTCACCCGTGAGGGTCTCAAGGTGCTGGGGGGGGGGGCGGAGCGGCTCTGGATCAGTCGAAGAGCCAGGTCTTGAGGTCCTTCCTGAACGTGTGCAGGGTCGGGGAGCGTCTGATGTTCACTGGGAGCTTGTTCCAGGTCTTGGGCTGCGATGTAAGAGAAAGCTCTCCCGCCGGTTCTGTTTCTGCGGATGCGGGGGACCTCTGCCAGGGCGAGGTCGGCGGAGCGGAGGTTCCTCTTGGGTACGTGGAAGGATACTCTCTCGTTGAGGTATTTGGGTCCGATGTTGTTGAGGGATTTGTAAGCGTGGGTGAGGAGTTTGAAAGTGACCCTCTTCTCGATGCAGTGCCAGTGGAGGACTCGTAGGTGTTGGGTCATGTGCTCGTGACGCGGTGTCCTGAGGAAGAGTCTGGCTGCGGCGTTCTGGATAGTTTGGAGCTTGTGTAGAAGAGTTCTGTTGATTCCGGCATAGAGGGCGTTGCCGTAGTCCAGTCTGCTGGTTATGAGTGCGTGGTTGACGGTCCTTCTGCAGTCGGGGGTGGGGGGGGGGATCAATTTGAAGGTCTTACGGAGGATGCGAAGGCAGTTGAAGCTAGTGGAAGCGACGGCGTTGATCTGGCGGTTCATGGAGAGGGAGGAGTCAATGATGATGCCGAGGTTCAGAGCGTGGTCTGTAGGGGTGGGTGGGCTCCCGAGGGCGGTGGGCCACCAGGTGTTGTCCCAGGCGGAGGTGCAGGGTCCGAGGATGAGGACCTCGGTCTTCTCTGAGTTGAGTTTCAAGCAGCTATCTTTCATCCAGGCTGCTACGTTCTTCATTCCTTCCTGGAAGCAGAGTCTGGTGTCTTCGGGATTCTTCGTGAGTGAGAGGATGAGCTGGGTGTCGTCGGCGTAGGATACGATGCTGAGCCCATGCTGTCTCACAATGGCAGCGAAGGGGCCCATGTAGATGCTGAAAAGCGTGGGGCTGAGTGATGATCCCTAGGGTACTCCACATGCCATGTCAATAATAGGATTGGAGTGTCCTGTGTATCTGATTGCATATTCGTAAGGTGATGAGGTGGCGCAGTTCCCAGTATAATATTGTCATGTTTCCTTCCCACATATAGGTGTGTATTCTCCGTGCAGCGCGCAAGTAGCCTTGTCAACCCTGTCCAGTGAGTCATTCCTTGTGACACAGACAGCGCAACTTAAACAGTAACAATCCCCAACTCCCACGCCAGTACGCCAATGGGCGGGAAGCAATCAGCACTTATCTGCGATACAGATCAGATATGAAAAGAGAGGAAAAAAGAAGAAAATATAAAACAGTAATTCTATATCAGTAACACAATGTAAGTGGGGAACGAGGACAATGTGGCAAGCCCAATGCGCCCGCATAGTAAAGATTATTATCCATAGCCCTAGGTAATCATATATTGTTCAGGCAAAAGCGCTGTGGCGATCCCCACAGATACACTCATGACATTACTCAGCAAACCTGTATGAAGTCCATCACATTAGGTCATCAGATGTTTGTGTGGTGACCGTGGGGCCCCCACTCATTACCACCACAAGCTGAGAGTCCATCAACAATGGGGCATCCTCCCCCGGATTCTCGATCTCCGACCCCGAAGCTGATAGGGGGCAGGATGCAGCATGTCTTTCGGCATTCTTCACTGCTTGTGCTCTTACGCTTGCCGCTTGGTCTTTGGTGGGTCCCTGCGGCCGACGCCTGTTCCGCAGTCCACAACATCTTTGTGACTGCCACCGTTGTCAGGATTCAGCCGTAACACCCCGAGGGGGGCGCTATTACGTCTGTTCCATCCAAGCCTCCTCCGGGGTGGCGCAAAAATTGGTGTTGCCATCATGTTGTATCCTTAGAGTGGCTGGAAATTGAAAAGCGTACTTTACACTGTGCTCCCTCAAGCTTTTCTTCAAGTCAAGAAGGCGGACCTGCGTCGTTGTACTGCCAGCGTGTAATCTGCGTAAATATTCACGAAGGCATTTTCGATCGACCATGGGCCACATGCTCTTGTTACTTGCAATATGTGGTCTCTGTCACCATAATTGAGGAGTCGCGCCACCACCGGTCTCAGCATGGCGCTTGGGCGAGAGGGGGCCCTGGCACTCTGTGAGCTCTCTCGACAGAATATTTTTTTGACTGTTTGCCCTGAAGGACTGTGTCGATGAACAAGGTTTCAAGGTAGAGTTCTATGCTTTGGCCTTCGGCACACACAGGAAGACCCACTATACAAACATTGTTCCTGCGCGACCTCCCCTCTTGGTCCTCCACCCAGTCCCGGAGGTAGTCCACCTCCTTTTGTAGGATCTTGAGTTGCTCATCCACCACCTTTATCATGGGTCTAAGGGCCACCAGCGTTTTTGATCCTGTCCTTTAACCTTTTGTGGTATTCGCATAGGAGTCCCACTTTGATAAATAGTGAGCCTATCTTGGGACCCAGGGAGGATTTTTTTTTATTTTATTTTTTTGAGTTTTATATAGCTCGAACTAGACCAGAGAAATCGGGTATCAGAGCGCTTTACATGAGCACCAGTTTCGTTACAGAAGGACACATTCATTTTTTTGTTTTTGTTTTTTTGGGAGATTAAGTGATTTGCCCAGAATCACAGGATGTTGAGCGTCGTTGCCGAGACTCGAACCCGGTTCCCCAGCTTCGAGGTCAACCGCTCTAGCCGTAAGGCTACATCCTCTCCCCAATGTCCAAGACCGCTGCTAGGAGTTCAGCAAAATGGTGAGAATGATATGGTAAGGTGTCCGCTATTAGTTTTTTGGCCTGGGCGTGTCCGATGGGCGATCCACGGGTTCCGACATGCCCCCAGTATGAGCCTGGGGCCTTTCCGATTTGTTTTTCCCCATCTCGAGAGGGTCGGCGTGGCCTGCGTGCCTGATGTCGAACAGTGGTTGTGTGGGAATGCGCAGCGAGGGCACCACCAGCCACAGGGGGCACCCCCGATCCATGTCCCCCGTAGCGCCTAATAAAGCCTGCAGCTTTGGTGTTTTTGCCCCGGGAGAGGGGGGTTTCCTGGTCCCTCCCACACAATGTAGTTTGTGGGTGACTTTGTCCTTGGAGCGCACAATGCCTTAACTGCTTCCACAGAGACCCACCGACCCACTACGCACAGAGGTCTAATATGTGGGGCCCGTGCCTTGGGCCTTGTCTACTTCATGGACAAGACCCTGCAGCGTCCGCGGTAGGTGTTCCCCTCAGGAGAAGGGACCAGAGGTGGCACTTCCCTGTACCACATCGCTGATGTATGCAGAGTTGGTACACCACTTGGTGATGCCACTGCGGTCGAGAGTCCCCGCTGTACTCCACGTTCTCGAGTAGCAGGGTTGCACAATGCAGCGCCTCCACCGCTCAGTTGTGGACGTGGGTCTGCGGCGCTCTACATTCCCTCCAAGCAGCACTCTCATGCATGTTCCTTCTGGGCTCCCCCCCCCCAGCAATTCACCTCGACGCACTGTACCATGACGCTTGTGGTGCAGGATCCAGCTGGTGTGGTAAGAGCTCTGTAAGTTCCCTGTTGTGGAGGCCCGGGCCGCCTGTGGCAGAAATGGTGCAGGTCACTCCCAGCGTTCCTCTCCCGGATGGCCCTGCAATTTCAGCTTGGAGGGGGGGGGAGGACTTCAAGGCGCTGGGAGACAACACGGAGGTCCACGGAGTCAGGAAGAAGGGCGCCCTCAAGCCCGCGCCCAGTCTCACTTCCACAAGTACATTGTCACCGCCAGCCCTCCGCGAGGCGCGCTCCACCTGCGCATGAGAATCCTTGGGTCGTCCACCCTTTGATGCGCCTCCACACCTTCGTTGTCTTCGGGAAGCTATCACGCGAAGGCACTGACGTCGACGCTGCAGTTGGATCTAGCAGCAGCCATTTGCCCCACCCCACCGAGCAGCGCTAACAGATCCGGCGCACCTCACGGCCAGCAGTTCAGGCCTTAGCAGGCCGCGGCAATGAAAGGGGTCTGGTGTCTCTCAGCTCGGGCTCCTCAGGGCTGCTTCCCCGTGTCTTGGCACTGCTCAGCACAGGCCGGGGGGGCCCGCTGGTCACACAGGGGGGTTACGAGTCCGTCGGTCCTCTGCAGGGCAGCAATTACAGCAGGATGTTGTGCGAGTTGTTACAGAGCTGTTTAATGTACATCCGCTCCGGCCGTCATCTTGTCAACGCCTTCCTGACCTGAAACATGGCTGCCTGGCATCCTGCTATGCACGAACGAGACTGGCTGCGGATTTCCCTCGGCCGCCACATTCCCTCTTGACCTGGGCTCTGTTTCTCGCCTCCCCCATCTCCTCCTCTTCCTCCCCTCGCCATTCGAGGAACCCCGAGGGTATAACGATGGCGGATCCTCCTTCGTCGCTGATGACGCCCGGCTGAGCTGCCCTGGTGGTTGTTGGCGAGCTGACTGGGGAACTCCTCTCTGGCCGTTTCGCCTGCCTCCCGGGCCTGAGCCGTGGCTGCATGGGGTCCTGCTTCACCTCTTTGGGACTGCGGCTGGATGCACGACTCTAGTCCCCCCGTCAGCATCAACGAGAATGCCGCAAACACCGCTGCCCTGTACCACCGAGCCTGTACGACCTTAGAACGATCGACGAACTACAGCCTTCCTCCGCCAGTTCTGGTTCACTGCCTTCCCCTTTCAGCCCTGCTCCGGGGGTAGGTTCCCTTATGGGCTTGTTGACCGGATTTGTGTTCTCCCGCCATTTTGTCGCTAAATTAATGGGGTTCATTCCTTGATCCTCCATCTTGCGGTCTCTTCAGTTTTCTTAATTTGACTCTTTCCTCCGGTCAGCGCCTTGTGCGCTCCTGTCTGACCGTTGTCTAAACCGATCTCCCCACTTGAACTCCTGCACCCCGCTTTACTCGTTTGGTCACCATTATGCTCCCTTTCTCCCCCTCCTCCCTACCCGTCCCTTCCCATTTCTAATCCGACCTGATGCAGCGAGGGGTCCGGCTCTGGATGGTGCTGATCTTTTTGACACTTTCCGGTTTTTTTCTACTCGCTTACCCTAAGAATTTCCTGCTCTGTAAATATGTAATATAGAATTGTCCAAGCCTAATCGCTGTTAAATGTAAACCTGCGTGAATTTGCAATTTGTATATATATAACTCAAACCACTAGTATATGTAGTAGACCTTTGTACTTACTACCATTCCTATGTGATTTTAGAGTTTATCTGTTTGTATCTCTTCCTTGAGTGACTTTACAACTTGTACATTTGCAATTTTTTCTGTTTGTATGTAACTCATGTAAACCAAAGTCCTTATGTAACGCAACTGGTTCTTTTGTAAAGCGCTCCGACACCTTCGGGTAATGTTCGCGCTATATAAAATCGTATTAAATAAAATACATAAATAAAACTCCCCCCCCATCTTGCCAGGGTTCAGCATGTTTTCCTGGGAGGGGGTGTAAGTGAATGCTAAATAAGGAGACGTTTTTGGACATATATCTTCAAAGACTTTAGTTTACTCTTTGTTTTGGAACATAGGGTTAAAGGTTGGTTCTAGATTTCAGCTGACGTGTAAGCAACTGAGTGATTGGAAAAAGACAGTGTGGTGAACTGATGGGTGAAACTGGCATTTCCATCCCCAGATCAGGTCTTGATAGGCCGAGACAGACTTGCTTTTGGTGCCCCTTTGGAACGTCGCCAGTACTGACACCCTGGGTGATTGTTTAAGTAGCGTTGTGTTGGTGGAACCACTCACCACTAGACTGTGCCATCTAATTCATTCAGTATGGTGGGTGATGAGGGAGGAAACAGTGTGAACATTCTTACAATCACCAAAGAAAAAGATATGGTAAGAGAAATTAGAACAAAGAAGAAAATATTTGTTGCTCTACATGTATCTGTGTACCTGCTTCTTAGCCTTCTGTAGCAAAACCCTGTTGTGGCATGTTTCGCAAACGCCATTCCTAGGATTGCTGGCCCTTTGTTTTTCAACCCTCGTGTTCTCAGTCACTGTGTAAAGGAATGCTGTGTGATGTCTGTCTGTCTGAGAGTTAGTCAATTTTCTGGTCTGTTGTTATATGTCTTCAAGAAGGCTTCAAGAAGTAGTCTTTTTTCCCTGCTCCTTGTCCCAAATTAGTGCATTTTATCTGCAGAGCCCAGATTAGGAGAGATTTTTAATGAGGGAGAGTGAGATGACTGCCACTTTCAAACCCTCCCATTTTCCTGAGAGATTAATCCTGTGGAACAACAGGGGCATAAGGGCTCAAGGGAAATGCATTTGTCAGGGGGTTATTAGACAGGCCCTGGAGTTCTGATTCTACTGTATTATTGGGTAGAATTCCACTGCTTATGTGTCTGTTCCAGTGAGTAACCACTTGATTATACTTGACAATTGCAGTGCATGTAAAGAACCGCACAGAGGATGCAGGACACAAAACTCTGAAAGATTCACCTTAGGACAGCAGTTCTTAACCTTTTGATTTCTGTCAACCCCCACCGAGTCACTGCTGGAATCCAGGGACCCCACGGAGTCATTACTGGAATCCAGGGACCCCACTGAGTCACTACTGGAATCCAGGGACCCCACTGAGTCACTACTGGAATCCAGGGACCCCACTGAGTCACTACTGGAATCCAGGGACCCCACTGAGTCACTACTGGAATCCAGGGACCCCACTGAGTCACTACTGGAATCCAGGGACCCCACTGAGTCACTACTGGAATCCAGGGACCCCACTGAGTCACTACTGGAATCCAGGGACCCCACTGAGTCACTACTGGAATCCAGGGACCCCACTGAGTCACTACTGGAATCCAGGGACCCCACTGAGTCACTACTGGAATCCAGGGACCCCACTGAGTCACTACTGGAATCCAGGGACCCCACTGAGTCACTGCTGGAATCCAGGGACCCCACTGAGTCACTGCTGGAATCCAGGGACCCCACTGAGTCATTGCTGGAATCCAGGGACCCCACTGAGTCACTGCTGGAATCCAGGGACCCCACTGAGTCACTGCTGGAATCCAGGGACCCCACTGAGTCACTGCTGGAATCCAGGGACCCCACTGAGTCACTGCTGGAATCCAGGGACCCCACCGAGTCATTGCTGGAATCCAGGGACCCCACCGAGTCACTGCTGGAATCCAGGGACCCCACTGAGTCACTGCTGGAATCCAGGGACCCCACTGAGTCACTGCTGGAATCCAGGGACCCCACTGAGTCACTGCTGGAATCCAGGGACCCCACTGAGTCACTGCTGGAATCCAGGGACCCCACCGAGTCATTGCTGGAATCCAGGGACCCCACTGAGTCATTACTGGAATCCAGGGACCCCACTGAGTCACTACCGCACATCCAGCTAAGGAAACAAACTTAATTTTTAGCCTTCAATTTCAAATGTCTTCACGTTTACAGAACGTTATAAAATTTTCTATTTAACATTTTACTTCTTTATTTACATATACTTTATTAATCTGCTAATAATGTTTAATTTTCTAAACAGTTGTAGACTACCTGAGTAGGAGTCGCAGACCCCCAGGGGTGTATGGACAAGAGGTTAAGAATGGCTAGGAGTTCTGGAAGAATATAATCCATGAGCTGCAAGTTGGCAGTCTCATGTGCTAGGGCCACAAAACATGCATTTAACTCATGTCAGTTCCTCACTGGCCGACATTCTACAAGAGCAGATCCTACCTATAGACAGGTGCAGGGAAATGTAGGGTCTGTTTATCAAGGGACAGAGGCGAAAGAACAACAACTGGATTGAATGGAATGTGGCTTTTGAATAGAGGTGTGTGTCATTGTCAAGAAAAGTAGGTGTCAACAACAGCATGATGATCCCAGAGACATCTGAGATGGGAGGTGAAAGTATGTAAAGACTTAGAGGGGAGTTTGACAATATGAGCATGGGGGGCTAGATGGATAGAGGAAGATATGGATGGGTTTCAGTGGGTTAGTGAAAAGGATGGAGTGACAGGTGGTGCTCAGCAATGCACTGGTGAGGGTGCTCTAGAAGAGTGTAACGAAACCCGAGCCCCCCCCAAGTATATGGAGTGGTCCCCCCTCATAACAGACACATTTTCAAGATTAAGATGACTGGTTGCTGGTAGCCCCCTAACCCAGTAGCTGCCAAGTTTCCCAGGTCCATGGGTGGTGTGCTGGTCCAGTCCAACTTTCTTCTTTGAATTCTGGGACTTGTAGTCTTGTTTTATAATGGGATAAACAAGACTACAAGTCCCAGAATTCAAAGGAAAAACCTGGATTGGACTGGACCAGCACATCACACATGAACCTGGGAAACGTGACAGGGTTGCCCCCTGCCTGGAACAGGAGCCATGCGCACCCCTGCACTGTGGGGATCCGTGGCCATAATGTTACACCCTTGTTGATCTTAATTCTCAGGGTGTATCAGGAGGCATGTCGATCACACCTAGGAAACTCTTCAATTCTCAGAACATGTGCTGGACCTGTGAGGGATGTGATGGGATGGAATATAATGTCGTAGTATTTCAAAGTTTTCGCTTGCATGTGCCCTAGTAACCTTTGATAAATTATAGTCATTCATTTTCCATGTTTAACCATCTGGAGAATATATCAGGCAGTTTCTGCTGTGGTAACTTTGGAAACTGACTCCGTGTATCGCTGCCACCAGCATGTCTACTCTCTGATAAGCTGTTGAACTCTTGCTTTAAATCCAGAGAGCTTTAAATACAAACAAATGACTTCAGGAAATAATTAGAGCCAGACAAGGCAGCTGGTTCACGCTGCATGTTTGACCAGAGAAGCTTTATATACTTATGACTTGTAACTTCATATCAGTGTTTCAGGGTTGCCAGATTTACATTTTTTTCTGGCGAGTCGAAGTACTTGGCGGCTGCTCCCCTCCCTGCCTGTCATCTCCCCTTCAGTTTCACGTTATTACAGCCAACTAGCCGTTTTTTCCTTATTACAAGCGAGTTCTGACGTCAGAGCCAGGACCAGGCTGGCATTTCGAGCGCTCTCGTATTACTCTGGTGGATTGCAAGCAGGGAACTGGTTTTATGGCTGGATGGTCTGTCGTGACCCAGCCTTGAAAGCACGTTCAACAATACATTGAGTTGAAATATTCACCATTTAGGCTTATTATTGTTCTAAAGATCCTTTTGGGTGGAACCCGCTGGAGGTGGTCAGCACGCTGGCACACTCCCTCGGCCTGATCTGAACATGTTTTGGATTTCAGTCAAAGTTCGCTTGCATTAAGAAAATAAAACACATGCCTTCATTATGATATCAGTGGCCCATGTATTACAAGGTAATTACAGGTTTGCTTACACCTTTTATGTGTTTTTTAAATATCACGCTCAGATGATGAGACTGCCTCAGCATGTCTCCTTTCATAGATATGACAGTGACTAGGACGCGGTAGCAGTGACATAAAGCCCTTTCTATAAAAGCAGGCAGCCCCCAGGACTCACATTAGAGTGCACGGCATGCTTCTACTGCTGGTTATGTGCCCTTGACAGGACCCAACAAGCGTAACCCCCCAAAAGGTTGTAACATGCCGCCAACTTGCCGGCCATATCACATAGCCGCTGTCTAGTTAGTGGTAACCTTCATTACTGCGACTATCCTTCCTCGTCCCAATACTTACTAAAGGAGGTGTGTCTATCTCCCCTCACCCAAGAAACCAAAAGCAGCCCTCCTTCCTCTCTCACCGCCCTCACCACAGGATGTCTCAAAATATGAGGAAGAAGGAGTTCAAGAGAAAGCCGACAGGCACACCCAGACAAAGGCCCAACCCTGCCTGATCCAAACCAGGCATAACAGGCAGGCTGTCCCCAACTAGGCAATGAGAAAGGATGTCCAAGATAACCGGAAACCTGAGTGAATGAACCACACAGGTCAAGAAGGAATCAACCATTTCATATGAGCAAAAGAATTCATAAGAAGAAAGTCCATACCCAACACCGACTTTTCCAGACAAAGGTGCATACGGTGTCCAAAAAACATAAAGCACCAAGAACCAGTCGACTCTAAAAGACCCTGCATAGCTGGAAGGCTACTCCAAAGGGACACAGTCGAACAAGCCCATCGGCGGTGCATAAAAAAATGTACCAGGAGAGGCACAGATCCCCACCCAAATCCCAAACCTAAACCTCCCATGCCACTATCCCACTTGCCCACTCCCACGGTTCCCTTCCCTGATTTCCCCCAATTCAAGGGAATGAGAAGGTTAAATGAAGTCAGGCCAATAGAAACAAAGCTTGGGCAGAAAAACCTATCATGCAGAAGGGAGCATATGGGAAAGCCCATGGCCAATCAACACCTCAGAAGAGCAGGAAGAAACTGAATGTATGTCGAAGAAGAGCCACAACCTCTGGGATCCTAAACTTAATAAAGGAAGCGGGTGCAGAGAGCACAATAAGACCATGTGAAATTCAAGAGTCGAACATCCATTTTAGTTGCACTCACCACGTTGTTCTCAGAAGGATGAGTGAACCCGCCAGGCTCTGAACCTAGGATCCTCATGTTACACACTGTTGTGTGCATTATGTGCATTCATCCACAGAGCTATGGGTCCAGCTATCGCCTCAAAATAAAATAAAACTGCAGACAAAGACAGGTACCCAGAAGCTAGCGGTCCACTGATCTACTAACTCTGAGATTAACCAGTCGTGGCATAAAGCAAGAGACTGAAAGCATTGTCTTCAATCCCAAATGCACCAGGAAGGATGATAGCTTCTCAAAGGTTCTGTTGCCAACACATTGGATCCCACAGCACTCAGAAGGGGATCAGAGATAATCTTTCAGCAAGCCCAATCAGCAGCCCACAGCACAAGGCCAGACCAAACTTGAAAAAACAACTGACTCGTCGCTAGAAAGGGACGCCTGGTGAAGGGAGGGAGGAATGACCAGCCCCAAACCCCCAAGGTGTGTTTGTATCCAACAAGGCCCAGACTCGCTGCACCAGGAGAGAGTCGCACTGAGATAGGGAAGCTGAAGAACATCATAGCCTGCCCCTCTAATCTCCAGGCACAGGGACACGAAAAAGCAGAGCATTTAGCTTCACAAGCACCATCACCAAGAACCAGGAGATCCTAGAAAACAGCGCAACATACACATAATGTACCCTATCAACAGCAGTGAGGCTAGACCATTGTCTGGCTGGTCTCAAACAATCAAGAGCTTCCTTGTATTACAGGAGCAGAGAATGAAAACCCACCAGAGATGGCAGACCAATCTAAGTAAGGAGTCCCGAGCCTTGGCCCATACTAGGAAAAGGCACCCCCAGAACAAAAAGTAAAAATAAAATGCTTGGTAAGCGGCCTGACCAGCCATGTTAACACAACAAAGTCTGCATTTCCGTGCGTCTCCACTCCCTCTATGGCCCTTTGTAAAGGGAGAGGGCTGAGATGAGTGCAGAGAGGGAGTCGGAGGAGTTCTGCTTTTGGTTTTAGCAAGGCCACATGGTGTCTGGGGGAGGTGGACACACCTCATTTACTGGGATGAGGATGGATTCAGGAGGTAATGAGCCAGTAAGGGATCCCACCTTACACTTAAAAACACTGCACACTGAAAACACTGCACACTGAGGATTCTACATTCCAAAACCTGTTATTTAAAAATACATTTTATTCTATTGTACAGCAAAAAAAGAACACAGTGATGTCTTCACCATGCAGCACTTTCATTTTCACCCCTAAGAAATCAAATCTTTGACTGGGGAATTGAGATGCATTGCTACTCACCAGTAGATGGTAGAATTATTTCCTCTACTTAGAGATTAGCCTCTAAAACTGACCTGTTGGCAACTTTGGAAATCTTCACCTGGAAGTTCCTCACAACAAGGGGTTACACAACTTTTGCCTGTTCTACTAAATATTATCAATTCCAAAAACAATGAACTCTCACAGCTGTGCGCTGCCTAAACTTTATCATTCCAAAAACAATGAACTCTCACAGCTGTGCGCTGCCTAAACTTTATCATCCAAAAACAATGAACTCTCACAGCTGTGCGCTGCCTAAACTTTATCAACCAACACAATATCACAAACTTCTGATTGGGACAAACTTACCGAGATGAAAAGAAATCGGATTAGGACAATACTACACGGCACTATTTTAACCGAATACCTTAGGAACAACATTGCACCTAAGGGTTTACTAGTGACTAACGCACCATGGCTCTTTTTGGATGACCCTGTGTTTAGAAAGGACTGGGCCCAGATCGCGTGGCACTGCACACGTGACTGGATCGTCCTAATTATCAAAACAGCTGTGAGGTTATCTGAATCATTGCTAGTAGAAATACAACTAACTGCAACCCACATTAAGACCACCATTACAGGGTATAAAAAGAAACTTGACGAACTAAATAGAGAAATCAATGAACATGAGGAGAACCTTACCCAACAGAAGGTCCAAAAATTCCAAAAGGATCTCCAACGTTTTTTCTATGTTAAAACGTACCCTTACTCTGATCCTGATTTCATCCCCCCTGTAAAAACAGACAGAAATACTGACATCTCGAGTGATGACTCCTCGGCTAGCCGTAATTCAAGCACAGGCAGTGGAAAATTCAGACAGAGGGCGTAATAGGCCCCATAATGTATGGTCCAATTACCAAGTCCCGATGATGGGTGGGTTCCAGGGCCCTTACAATCCACAACAGGGCCATTACAATCCGCAACACCAATACCCTATGTACGGGTGGCAACCTCCTTTCCCGCAACCTCTGTTCCCACAGAATACATTCAGGCCGCCTTTTTTAGGCAGGGGCAGAAGGGGAAGAGGCAGAAGAAAGGGGCTAAACCAGGTCCACTGGGGGGAGGAGGAGAACCCAGGGGGGAACAACACAAGGAGCAAGACACGGGAACCACAGATGGGGGCAAGCAGCAGCAGGGCCTAGTCACTAATTTATCATCCCGATTTCTGTCAAAGATCGAAGAGCAGGTCTTAAATAAAGGCCTTGGCTTTGTTCCTACTTCTAGGTTGGACAAGTTTAACCTCCATTGCGAATTGGCTGGTTTCTTTCGAAAATTGAGACTGAAAGCCTTTTTCGAGAAACAAGAAAAACAAGATGACACTCAGGATCATTGTACAACCGGATTACTGTTGAAATCCACTTTTATACCTCCACCACACACCATCCCCGTGGAAGTATTAACATTTGAACAAGCTGTCTTTAATGACATTGAGAAAATAGAGGCAAGACAACCCTTCCATAACATGAACAGAGAAGAGAATCAGGCTATTGATAGTCTTAAGAATTTTGAGGAAATTGTAATCAAGCAAGCGGATAAAGGGGGTGGTGTGGTATTGCAGGACAAGCTAGCCTACCAGACAGAATGTCGCCGCTTACTGTCAGATAGAACTATGTCCCCCTGGTCACCAACCCCACACAAGACTTAAAACAGGAGATAAAATCCTTAATCAACCATGCTGAGGCCAGTGGATTCATATCGAAACATGAGGCAGACTACCTCACTAATTGTGAAGGTAAAGTCCCCTACTTTTACACACTGCCAAAAATGCACAAGAACAAGAACCTCCTCCGGGCAGACCCATCGTATCCGGAATAGGGTCCCTCCTTGAACCCCTCTTACAATTTTGTGATTATTTTTTCAAAACCATGGTTCAGAATACAGAAACTTATTTGCAGGATACTAAAAGCCTTCTTAATCTGTTAAAAGATCTAACTGTTGATGAAACTACTGTGCTGGTGAGCTTTGACATCGAAAGTCTCTACACTAGTATCCCCCAAGACGACACCTTGGAAGTACTGAGAAAGGCTCTGTATGAGATGTAATGGACTTACACAACACCCAGACATTTCATTCTTGAGTGCGCTAGGTTAGCACTCAAGAGGAACTATTTCGAATTTGAGGGTGATCTGTTCCTCCAAATAGGCGGAACTTCGATGGGCAGCATCTTTGCCCCTAGTGTGGCTGGGCTCTACGTTTTTGACTTCGAGAAGAAGTTTATACTAGGTGATAACAACCCATTTGCCACACATCTTGTATTCTGGAAAAGATACATTGATGATATTTTTGCCATCTGGCAAGGGCCTTGTAACTGTCTTTTGGACTTCATTGGCTGGATCAACTCCTGTGACAGGAACTTAAAGTTCACCCACTCGATGGATCCCAACACCATGGTGTTCCTCGATATCACAATCACTAAAGAAAACTGAAAACTGGAAACACGTACTTACCACAAGCCAACAGCGAAAAATAACTTGCTCAGGTTCGAAAGCTTTCACCCGAGAGCGCTTAGGGAAAATCTACCCTATGGGCAGTACCTGAGACTGAGACGCAATTGCAGCAAACTTAGTGATTATAAAACCCAAGCCACTGACCTCACTAACAAACTTTCTGAGAGGGGATATCCTGAGAGGATATTGAACAGATGTCAAAAACGAGCCAGGAATCAACATCGGGATGTCCTTTTGGAAACAAGAAGTACCACAAGAAATGAGATCCCCTTAACGTGCGTCACTACGTACAGTACGATTTCCAATCAAGTGACCCGTTCGATAAACAAACATTGGGGGATCCTGCTAACTGGTGAAAAACACTGGGGAAAAACCGCTGTTTTCCTTCAAGAGGGCCAGGAGTCTTAGAGACCTACTAGTAACTACCCGCCCTCGCAATAAAGTACAGGACAAGACGTCCACAGTCCTTAATGCATGGGGCTTACCTAACATTGTGGGCCACTATCCCTGTGGTGATTGCAGCGTGTGTTATCTCCGCTACCAAGTCCTTGAACCTTGAACCTGGTAAGGTTTGGACATTACGGGCACACACAAACTGCAACAGCACTAATGTTGTATACCTTATAACTTGCCCCTGTGGTTTGCAATACGTTGGTATGACTGGCAGGAAAATTAAACAAAGAATCTGTGAACATCGCAGCACAGTCAGGTGTAAAAAAACAACAACAAAACTGACAGAGCATTTTCTCCGGCAAAACCATACCACCAACGATATGAAATGGACTATCATTGAACAAGTGAACCCGAACGAACACACCCAACAACGACTCTTTGAAAAAGAGCAACGTTGGATTTACAGGTTGTCCCTAAACAAATATGGGCTGAATGATAATGTACCGTGGAATTCTGTAAAACAGCAGTGAATTTCCTTCCTTCCAACCACATATGCTCATCAGCTCAATTATTGTTGGCAGTCTCTTCTGTTTTCCCTACACACTGGTTCCCCTACACACTGAGTCACATGTAGGATGTCTAAAAGCTTAGGGACCACACTATCCCATTATCACGGTCCTCTTGGTTGTTTATCTTCCATGATGCACAGTGTAGGCAAGAAGACATCGTTTTGTTGATACTGCCCCTTTCCTTATGATTTTGCCACCCGTGGTGTGGTCTTTAATGACTCGCGATCACACACTACCTTATTGTTTTTAATGACTTGCGATCACTCCCTTCTTTGCAGATACAGGAAGGCGGTGTAGAATTAAGGGTAGACTCCTTTAATAACACTAATACTACAAGCCGCCTTTTGACCACGTCCCCCCATTGGACGCGATCACGTGATGACGTCACTATTCACGTGACACGGAACACAATTGCAGTTCCCGGTTCATAAGAGAGCAGAGATGCCGACTGCCGGATCCTCGGGATTCCGTGCAGGGCTGTACTGTAGGCGGATCGGCGGGTGGCATGGTTTGGCATAGTAAGTAACAGCTGCGGGCGGGAAACGCTCGATTTGTTTTACTATTAGTGTTGGCCATTAACATTGTCGGCATTTTTACCCACAGAGTGTTACTAGAGCCAGCACCCTCCCCACGGTCTCCATGACGTGAGGCTGTAACAAGTCGGTAGTGAGCATTGCCCTCTTTTCTAATTCTCGTTTTATTCCTCGTTCTCTTGGTTATGTCCCGGTTGTAACTATAGTCTCATTAGTTTCTTTCCCCGCACGATTGTTGCTGTTTCACATGAATGATTTCCACTTTCTAGCACATGCTCACCTTTTTGGTTGAGCATTTTTGACACCCACGTTTGACTGTTTCTGTGGGTCTGTATAGGGTGGTTGCATTTTTGGCTTCCAATTTATATTATCCGCGAGTAGGCGGACACGGATATGCACTTACCTGTCTTAGCTGTGAGACGTGTGCATGACTATGCATTTTACACGGTGTTTGAATGCTAGTACCACACGTACTTTGTGTGACTGTTCATTTGTTTTTCAGATTAGGCTGCAACAAGCCCGTAATTGTTCCTCTCTCGAAAGGAAGAGAGGCTGCCATACGTGAGTACACGATATGGTTCACAATTGACTCAGAGTTGAGGTGCACCTTAGTGTGTGCACACCGCTCGGGTCATCCCACTTGGTCCTGAAGAAAACCTAGTACTACCACCCACAGGTTGAAACATGTAGACCATCACTCTCACTATAGATACCACAGGCCATTGAAGCCTCCTAGGGTATCACTCACTGATTTTTAATCTTGTCTTATTGCTCCGCATTAAAAATTTGGGGAGTACAATAAAGACAATTTTAAACCACCTTTCACTCACTTGCACTTTTGTCAAAAAAACCAGCTCCACTGTAAACAGGTGTTGAAGCACACCCGAGTAACATTCGGTTACTCGGGTGGGACCCCTATGATGAAGCATGTCACCAACTAGGTTGGTGATTGAGGGGTCTTTTTCTAAAAAAGGAATATTCTTTCCTTTTTTCACCTCCATGGTACCTAGCGGATTTCAACACTGATTTCCTCAGGGAATTACTCCTTCTATTGTTTATTTGTTCTACTAAATAGCCAAGATCAGTCCTGCTTTTGGAAGACAACAGACTCATTGAATCCTTGAAACGATTGAACTCAGTAATGCCAAACCAAGAAGCCTAATTAAAATATACTTAATTGCAGTAACGGTTTCATTCATCACCCCAGCGACGAAGTGGTGTCTCCTAAATGTCTGGGAGGAAACAGATTTGCTCCGCATGGAACATATGTGGTTAACCTTCGGGTTGGCCGTAGCTAAACAAAATGTTTCTAAAATGTGGGGGGCAGAGATGGTACCACACTTTGAGGACTGGAAACGCGATATGAACTGGTACATGTTGGCTGAGAGGGCGGTCTATAAAGGTCGAGGTTGCCCCCCAAAAATGGGTAAATATTTGAGGACAGTGGAATGAATATAGAGGTAACATCTGCGGCATCCTAGCCCCCGTCGCCTTTGGTGAGCAGACGCCTATCAAACAACCACTAAGCAGTGCTGCTCATTGCGTGGGGGGGGGGGGGAAAGGGGGAAGGGGAATGGGAGGATCTAAAGTTTCCATGAACATGATTTCGGGGTATTTAACAGTGCTTTGTTTTGTATTGTACTTCTTTATTGAAACTGTCAATAAAAAGATTTTGAAAAAAAATGTAGTTAAAAGCTTCACAAATATAGATGATTCCCATTCTGTCACACTCAGCACCTTAATGCGGTGCCACTGGTTGCCAGCAGGTCAATGGTTCACCCTCTGCAGACTCCGTGGCCCAAGCCTCCTTCCACCCTCTGGTTCAACCAGATTGTCCTATACCCCCATATGGAAGATAACCAATCCTGCCGCCGGATAGGAGGCCGCAAGCGGCCGAAGTCACAATTAGTCTGGGTCCTCTGGAAGCAGATGGGAATATGTAACAGTTTTAATTAGGAGGTAGACGTGAACAAGGGAGAGGTTAGCAGCCACTCAGGAAGTTCACCCTCTGGTCTCAAAACACAAAGGAGTCACGCAGTCTCTTGACCCGCATCTGAACTGTCTCGGAAGCGTTCCTTCAACCCAGCCAATCTTTCTTGCTACTACCTGGCACTAAGATGTCTTCGGGAAAGGCCAGGTGTAGGGAGGGCAGTTAGTCCATCGCGATGAGGGTCAGAAAGGGAACAACTGATGAATTCGAAGTAACCTAGGGGAGTCTCTCAATAGGATGAGACGCCCCAATCAGTACACGATGATCAGGGTCGTCCCCAGGCAATCCGGGCACAGCATCTGGTGCACATTGGTATGAGTCGCACCAGGCACTTCAGATTTCAAACACGATGAGTTGCAAATCCTGCACCTCCCTGGAAATGAGACACAATGACCTGAGTACATTGAGATGGGTTGCACCAGGCAATTACTGTCACACACAGCAAAGAGTTGCAATTCCGTACCTCCCTCGAAATGAGGCACAACGCCCAGTGATACAGGTTGCACCAGACTAATCCGGTCACGCACACAGGCCAAGTTCAGCAGAGCCACATGAGGTAGAATGAGGCACTACTACGGGTACACCCCCACCTCTGAGGGTCGCACACTGTGAATCAGACACCGCACGCAATGAGCATGCAGTTGGCGTGTCGCACAAGAGAGATGCAGCACAATCGATGAAGCAGGCCATGGGGGGGGGGGGGGTCCCGCAACCGGTGTATGATGCTTATGAGTGTCAGGGTCCTCACAGTACAGGAACCACACGTCTCAGATGCGGAAAACATTTCTGGGGCTCTGCACTAGACAATCCGGTCTCCAGACACAAGTCTTAGTTCCACGCTCACACCGCACTACCAGTTGGGATTCAGTAGCCGATGTGGGCACTTGAGAAGGCACCGCTCTTGAGATATCACAAATAGATGGTTAGGTCCCTCACTGGAGATCTTTGATGTCCCTGAGATCTCCGTGAGAGCAGGAGGCCCGTGGTCGGGCCCTTGGGCGCCACACTTCATCAGGTCCTTGACCCAGGTCAGCCACTATTTGGACAGTTATTCTCCACAAACACAGACAGTTCTGTGGCAATGTGCATCACACAGTCCGGGTTCTCTGGTCCCATGTCCACTCCCACAAGCGTATCTCACCCTTTGCTGTACTATCGGATCCGTAGTCCATGTTGTATGTCTTTGAAGTTGGGCGCAGTTTAGGGTGTTTCCCTTTGAACCACAGATGTCTCCCCTAAATTGTAGGCCTGTCTGCCATGAGGCCATGATCCGGCCCCTAAAGGCTAAGTTTTGAAACCTCCATCTCCAATCTATCCCATTGGGCCCTCAAATGGCAGAAGTTTGCTGTTCCTGTGGATTGCCCATGGTTTATGGCTGTCGTTTGAAGAATGCACAGATGTTCTCTCCAGGCCCTTGGTAGCCACTGGTACCAGGTGCCACAGTCCACGCAACTCTTGGAGCATAGAAATGTCCATATTCTATACATGGCATTTCTAAGCGAGTTATGCCAAAACCCCCTATACCAATGGAAAGGGTTTGGCATTGCAAATCCATTGACAGGAAACAACATGAGGCTCTCCGCTGCAATCCACTATTCTTGCTGCTAGTAGTGTGTCAACCACTTCCCAAAGTTAACCTATGGGAAGAGCAGGCCTCAAAGGCAGTGAAAACACACATAGGTATTCCTCACTACCTGGGTGCACGTGTACTAGTGCGCACACAGACCTGCGTTGGCAGGTTGGACACATAGTGCCAAACATATATTTACAAAATTTAGTCCTTTGGCCACAAATAAGCATCTTTGTTGTACCAATGAATGCAAACATCTTGTTTTATCATGAGACATGAACATAATCAGTGTTTAAATACACTGTACTTCTGGTACATATTGACAATAGAAGAGATGAGAAGTGGATTATTGCATGAGTATGCATGAAAATCAGTATGTCTGTTTGTTATGCATATTTATACAGTGTATATATTTTTTCTATTTATAATTATCTTTACTGATACAGTGGCATTGTTATTTATAAGATTAAAATGATTTTTCATTTTTTGTATTAAGACTGTTTTGCTGTGTGTCCTTTATTGTGCCCTTTACCCTACTTTATAATTACTTGCCTGAGATTGTTTTTTTAAATTCACATAGTCCCCAGCACCAGGGGTGCAAGTGCGCCCACCCGAGTCTGCACAGCAGACTGGACACGGATTTAGCGAATACGTGTTCCAGTGTGCAGGCACTAGCCTGCAATGGCAGGCAGCACACGCAGTCACAGGCACCATAAGTGCGGGTGCGCACATAAAGCGGCCTACAGTGGCATGCTGCTCATGAGTTTTAATCACAATAGTTGCCAGTGTTCACCTACCGGTCACCTATCCAAAATGCCATAGGTGCCAGTGCGAATCTTCCAGCCTGCAACGGCAGGTGGGACACGCATTCGAAACCGCAGAAGAGCCTTTGCGCACATCCTGTCTGCATTGGCAGACCAGCCGATGTTTCGGAACATCGTGTCAGCGTCTCTTCCTAATCTGTGTAGGAAGACGCACACACTTCCACACTGCCTTGCCAGTGACAACGTGCTCAGGGCCATGAGGCCACACAAGAAAATCGGCAACACCCCGGGAGTATCCCATGGGAAGAGCCGAGCTCCGAAGCAGGGGAAGCCCCATTTGAGGGGTCCCTCACTACCTGGGCAGGGAAGATCCATATGTACCTACCCGGCTTTCAGCCTACCACCCCCCATAGTGCCCATCAGGGCTTCCCTGAGGGGGTGCCCTCATGCTATGGGATGATCCACTCAGAGTTGGCTGAGGCGTAAGTGATGCCAACCTAGAGAGGGGCGCAATGGTGCCCCACGACCCTGCCATAGCAGACCCTATACAGGGCTGACAGGCTATCGGATGGGTGGCACAATTGGTGATACATCCCACTACTAGCCAGTGCCGTACCCGCCCTGGGTATGTGGTGTACCTGTTTACAGGGCTCATGGGGGTGCAGCACCTAAACACATCGCGTACGCACCCCCTGCCCAATGTGGGCAAGGCCAGTGCACGCACCTTCCCTCTGCAGTACAGTGGGAAGCTGCCCAGATTCCTGAGGTCAGCAAAGATTAGGAGGAAAAAGCAAAACGTTTTGGGGTGAATTCCCATAAGAAGGGCCATGCCCAACAACTAGTCTTTGTATTACACACACATTGAAATCAAAATGAGTGTCGGAAGGAACCTGTTCACGGACCTATGGGAACCACCCCCTTACCTGGAACAGTAGTCGGAATCCCCTGGGACAGAGTCCGAGCAGTCGATGAGCCGGATAACTTTTGGTTCGGAACCTCTTTCCCACAGAAACCAGGAAGCGCGCCAAGGTCCGATAACCAATCAGGATGGGGGCGGCCAGTTGAAAAGGCGGAGCAGGAAGAGGTGCGTGGTGACGTCTGGGAACCCGGAAGGCGGAAGGAGGAGGAGTCACGAGAAACCGAGGAGACGGAGTCGGAGCGGACGCTGAGCGGAGGCAAGGAGTCCGGGACAGTCACGAACGACGCCGAGGAAGAAGAGGAGTGGTCGGAGGAGTGGTGGAGTCCCCCCTTCAGGAAGGACGTGCATACCGCCGTAACTCAGGAGAGTTGCGGCCGGGACGGTGAGTGACACCGTATGCGAGTCTGGGACTCGTAGTGAAGCGGGAGTAGGGTGGGAGTACGAGGGAGGAGGGAGGACGGGCGGGAAGGAACGGGTCGAGTAAACACGGGGGACACTCACAGGGCACTTGAGTGAAGAGCTATTGAGCACTATCATAGGATCATTATTGTCGTTTCCACTCTCCACTGGGGTTCTACCTCCTCACCTCCCCCTCCCATAACACTGGCTCATTGGAGCCTTAAATAGGAAGAAGTTTCACAACGTCTGGGCAGAGGTGGCATATTGTAGATGCTCCCTGACATACCCCGGCCACGTTAAAACGCACAGGGTGTGGTGATGGTCTCCAGCCCTTGGCTTTACAAAAAGAGCGGGGCGGGCAGAGTACTTACCGTCCTCTCTTATCTCTTCCCTCGAGCTTCCTGGGGGTCGGTGGACTGCGAGAACAACCCCGGCCGGGACCACAGAGAAGACACGCCGAGGGACATCCAGAAACCAACTAGGACCGGCGCAGAGGACGTGTTGTTCACCATAGACTCTCAATAAATACCATCATTTCCAAACCACTTAAGCCTCCTAGATTCTGTTTCCGCCCATCCCTCCTACAGGTGGTGTCAGAAGTGGGATCGGCGGAAATGGAGGCGGTTATGAAGAAGATGGCGGACAACCAGGAACAGTTGGGGAAAATCATGGAGAAATTCCTGGCGGTTGCTGAGGAAGACCGTGAGAAGCTCCACCGAACGCTCACCGAGCAAAGCGCCACACAGGAAACAGTGATAGGGAGGTTGGCGGAAACACTGGGCCAACCAAGGGCCCATACCGCTCTTCCCTCCGTCGTGATGCAGAAATATGTGGCAGGAGAAGATCCTGATTTCTACTTCTCCAACTTTGAACGAATGTCCAGAGCGGCAGCCTGGCCGCAGGACAAGTGGGGACAGTATTTGGGTCCATTACTATCGGGGGATTTACAAGCGGCCTACCAAGCGGCCAACCCCTTAGGCCTTACTCCTTACGAGGACGTAAAAAGGAGCATATTGGAACGCATGGGAATCGACACTGAAACCTATAGGGACCCGTCTGCGGCAGATTCGCGAGGGGCCCCAAGAAACCCCGAGAGCATTATACTACAGGGTGCGAGACTTGGCAGATCGTTGGCTACAACCCGCCAGTGCCACCAAGGACGAGATAATGGAAAAAGTATACCTAGAGCAATACCTGTCGTCCTTGCGCCCGCCCATTCAAAAATGGGTTTGACAGCACACACAGCTTACCCTAGACAGAGCGGTGGAAATAGCCAGCGCCTTCAGTAGGGCACAGGACAGCCAAAAAGGGAGAGAGGATGTCCCGTGGAGACACCACGACAGAGGGGTACCCACCAGGATGGTTAGGCCCCCTCCGTCCAGAAAACCGGAGACCGTCACACTCCTCCCTGGACCCCTACCAGTCATCCCAAGGCCTTCATTCCCACAGGGTCCCCAGTGTTTTCATTGCGGAATGTACGGACATATAGCTAGAGTATGTCCACAAAAAGAAGAGCCGATGGAGGTGGGGCTGACTCGATCATATCTATGTAGATCAGGAGACCAAGGGACCCTCCCTTATCATCGTCAGGTGTCTGTCAACGGAGAACCCCGGGAGGCCCTAATAGACACAGGGTGTCTACAAAGCGTCATTCAACCACAAGCCATCCCCGGAGGGGTACAAGACACCCACGGAATAGTAAACATTCTCTGTGTACACGGGGACCAAAAACCATATCAAACCACGGAAGTGGCCGTGCAACATGACCCCGCGGTTGAACCGGTAAAGCTCAATGTAGGTCTCATCTCCAAATTGCCCGAACCCCTAGTCCTGGGGCAGGACTACCCATATATAGAAGACCTGTTACAAGAGACCAAGACCGGTGAGGATGAATGGAGAGAAACCACCCCCTTTGCTTTTCTCACAGACCAAGAGTGGCCTCTGACGAAACAGAAGAAAAGCAAAAGACAGAAACGAAAAGACAAACGAGAATGGACACAAGTGTCTCTAACAAGAACCACGGATGAATGCCTCTGGGAACATGATCAACAGTTCCGTATAGCACAGAGAGAAGACCCTACACTAAGGGAAGCCTGGAGCAAGGCAGTAGATATAGAGGACGACCAAAACGTAGGTCCCCAGTTCCTAAAAATAAAAGAGTTGTTGTATCGAAAAGGGGGGAGAGACCAAAAGCCCCAACTGTTGGTACCGGGGGCTTCAGGGAAAAGGTCCTCTTTCTTGCCCACAGCCATCTTCTAGGGGGTCACTTTGGGGAGGAGAAAACAGAGAAAACCATCCTTGCCCGCTTCTATTGGCCTTGTATTTACCACCAAGTGAGGAAGTACTGTCGAGAGTGCCCTACTTGCCAAAGAAACAGTAGGTACAAACCCCCACCAGTACCCTTAAGGCCCCGTCCCGTTATTGAGGAGCCCTTTTCTCGGGTAGGGATGGATCTCATCGGCCCCCTGTTGCCCTCTCGTAGCGGGTGTCGATATGTTCTAGTTATAGTTGACTATGCCACACGGTTCCCAGAAGCGATAGCGTTACGTCAACCCAATACAACCCAAATAGCAAAAGCCATGATTGCCTTCTTTTCGAGGGTGGGATTCCCCAAAGAGATCATCACAGACCAGGGAACACCTTTCGTCTCCCGAATCATGAAACAGGTATGTCAACACTTAAGGATAAAACAGATCCGCACCGCTGCCTACCATCCCCAAACAGACGGCCTCGTAGAGAGGTACAATGCCACCCTTAAGACCACTCTAAAGAAATTATTGGACTTAGAATCACGTAAATGGGAGGATATGGCCCTTTTTGCCATAAGATGTCAACAACAAAAAAGTACAGGGTACTCTCCTTTTGAGCTTTTGTATGGGAGACAGCCCCGTACTTTGTTGGATATGACTAAGGAGGAATGGGAGGAGGAAGAGAACGGGGGCAAGCCTCTCCCTGAATATGTCTGGAATTTAAAGTCCCATCTGGCCCAAATTAGAAGTATTGTGAGGACCCATGTGGAACAAGCACAGGAGTCCCAGAAGAAACAATACGATAAAAAAAACACAGAGAACCCTGGGTGTAGGCGACATGGTCTTGTTAATGATGCCTAGTTCGGACCATAAATTAATAGGGCAGTGGCAGGGCCCCTTTAGAATAACGGACAAAGTAACCCCTGTTACGTACCGCCTAGAACTAGATCCTCATAACAAAAAGAAAACACAGATATACCATGTGAACCTGCTCAAAAAGTGGTACGGTGATAGACCTTCCTTGGTAGGAATAGCGGAAGAAGCAACCCCTTGTTTCATCAGAGTATCGACTGTGAATTGAAACCAAACCTTAGACAAGATCTTTGTACAAAACTGTCCCCATTACAGGAGGTGTTTTCTAGGAACCCAGGGAAAACCACTCTGGTACAACATGAGATCCATACAACCCCGGGGAAAAAGGTACGGCTACGGCCTTATAGGCTACCCGAGTCCCGTAGAGGGGCCATAGGACAGGAGATACAGCAGATGTTACACATGGGGATCATTGAACCCTCACGCAGTGAGTGGAGTTCTCCTATTGTCATAGTGCCCAAACCTGACGGATCAATCAGATTCTGCATAGACTTTAGAGAGATCAATAAGATATCCCATTTCGATGCTTACCCCTTACCCAGGGTTGACGAAATGGTAGAAAAATTAGGCAAAGCCCAATATATCAGCACCCTGGACCTATGCAAAGGCTATTGGCAGGAGCCACTCCGTGAGAAGGACAGAGAAAAAACTGCTTTCTCTACGCCCGGGGGTTTATATCACTTCCTCGTACTACCGTTTGGTTTGCACGGAGCCCCTGCCACCTTTCAGAGGCTAATGAACCACATACTGAAACCCTGCGAGGACTTCGCAGCGGCATACATTGACGACATCATTATTTACAGTGACTCGTGGGAGCAACATGTGGCCCATTTATGCAAGGTAATCCAAGCCCTAAAAGAGGGAGGGTTGACCATCAATCCCGCCAAAAGCCATCTAGCAGGACGCTCTGTCAAATATCTGGGGTATCTGTTAGGAGAGGGATACATCAAGCCTCAAGAAGAAAAGGTTGCCGCAATATCACGATTAGCATTCCCACACACAAAAAAGGACCTGCGGGCGTTTCTTGAGATCCTAGGATACTATAGGAGGTTCATACCCTCTTTCTCACAGATGGCAGCCCCCCTAACGGACCTCCTTAGAAAGGATAAAAGAACGGAAGCAGAACTCAAGAACCCATCAACCCCTGTACAACAGGCGTTCCTTAGTCTAAAAAGGACCCTGATAACTAAACCTGTGCTGCTCAGTCCCGACTACACCAAACCATTTATAATACAGACGGATGCCTCAGAATACGGCCTAGGAGCTGTCTTGTCGCAAAACGATGTGCAGGGTCAGGAGAGACCAGTAATGTATATAAGCCGCAAGCTCTACCCAAGAGAAAGAAACTACGCGGTGATTGAAAAAGAAGCTTTAGCCATCAAATGGGCTGTTGAGTCCCTCAAGTATTATCTGGATGGTCGTGAATTCATGTTATTCACTGACCATGCACCCCTTGAATGGCTGGCACGTAACAAGGGTCACAACGACCGGATTTTACGTTGGTTCTTGGCGTTGCAACCGTTCCGATTCACCATTGCCCACCGCAAAGGAAGGGCACAAACCAATGCGGACTTCCTGTCTAGATACCCGCTTGAGCCTCTCCTCGTAAACGAGGATGTTAGGGAAAGGGGATGTCGGAAGGAACCTGTTCACGGACCTATGGGAACCACCCCCTTACCTGGAACAGTAGTCGGAATCCCCTGGGACAGAGTCCGAGCAGTCGATGAGCCGGATAACTTTTGGTTCGGAACCTCTTTCCCACAGGAACCAGGAAGCGCGCCAAGGTCCGATAACCAATCAGGATGGGGGCGGCCAGTTGAAAAGGCGGAGCAGGAAGAGGTGCGTGGTGACGTCTGGGAACCCGGAAGGCGGAAGGAGGAGGAGTCACGAGAAACCGAGGAGACGGAGTCGGAGCGGACGCTGAGCGGAGGCGAGGAGTCCGGGACAGTCACGAACGACGCCGAGGAAGAAGAGGAGTGGTCGGAGGAGTGGTGGAGTCCCCCTTTCAGGAAGGACGTGCATGCTGCCGTAACTCAGGAGAGTTGCGGCCGGGACGGTGAGTGACACCGTATGCGAGTCTGGGACTCGTAGTGAAGCGGGAGTAGGGTGGGAGTACGAGGGAGGAGGGAGGACGGGCGGGAAGGAACGGGTCGAGTAAACACGGGGGACACTCACAGGGCACTTGAGTGAAGAGCTATTGAGCACTATCATAGGATCATTATCGTCGTTTCCACTCTCCACTGGGGTTCTACCTCCTCACCTCCCCCTCCCATAACACTTGCTCATTGGAGCCTTAAATAGGAAGAAGTTTCACAACGTCTGGGCAGAGGTGGCATATTGTAGATGCTCCCTGACATACCCCGGCCACGTTAAAACGCACAGGGTGTGGTGATGGTCTCCAGCCCTTGGCTTTACAAAAAGAGCGGGGCGGGCAGAGTACTTACCGTCCTCTCTTATCTCTTCCCTCGAGCTTCCTGGGGGTCGGTGGACTGCGAGAACAACCCCGGCCGGGACCACAGAGAAGACGCGCCGAGGGACATCCAGAAACCAACTAGGACCGGCGCAGAGGACGTGTTGTTCACCATAGACTCTCAATAAATACCATCATTTCCAAACCACTTAAGCCTCCTAGATTCTGTTTCCGCCCATCCCTCCTACAATGAGATACACATTGTAGTTACACTTTACAGTTATATGCAATTGTCGAACTTTCCCATTGAAATCAAAATGAGATACATGTTGTATATGCACTTTCCAGTTATATGCAGTTGTCGAACTTTCCCATTAACAGAATGGCCAAGCAGTCACAGGTCTTTGACTACACCTCTTGACCCAGTCACTCAGCTCCATAGCCAATGATACTCGTTGCCCCTGCTGGCGCCCCGTTGACTAGACAGGCAGAACCACCTAAAACATAAAGAAACAGTTACTTAGTTTTGTCCATCCGGATTAGACCTCCAGGTGCCCGGCGACACCTGCACGAGTGCAGGATAGCTATCCCTGCCATAGACAAAGGGTTGTGACCCAGGAAGCTGACGCGGTTCCAAGTCTGGAGAAGTGTTTCCCCTCAGGCGGAGGTGCGAGCTGCTGTTGCTCCTGGGAGCCAGCCGTATGTGCCCACAAGGCACAACGAAACCCCTCGGGCTACATCATGATGTTTTCCACAACAAAGTACCTTGTGTCGTGGGTCCAGGGAGAGCGAGCCAGTGACCTCGGATGGGTGCCGTGATGTGAGGCTTTGTTGTCCTCCTGGTCTGGAGGTCGAAGACAGTCTCGGCTCCCAGCTCAGGTCCCACAACACCCCTCGGACACCACACGCACCAGAGTGCAAGCTAGCACATATCCCCTGGTTGCAAGCACGGGTCCCTCAGACTCTGCAAGCTTCCCCCGCACTCCTCGAACTCCTCACATCCCGGCATCGAAGGTGGATGCGATCTTTACAAGCACACTCCTCTGCACAGTGTGATGACGGTGTACGTCAGGAGGATCCTTGTCCCAATCCACAATCACTTCCACTCGTTTCCGCCACACCCTGTGCGGTCCTTACGATCTTGTGGAAATGGAGAGATCCTTTGTGTCCCTGGGGTCTTGTGGACAGGAGGCCAGGCAACCAGCCCTTGGAGAGTACTTGAGGACCATGGTAATGACAGTTGGCACTTAGCTGCAGGCCAGCAACGTCCAAGCAAAATCCACAAAGTGATAGTCCCTTTCCTGGAGCATGACAAGCTGCAGGCCACCACAAGTCTGCAGATAAACCAGTGGCAGTCCCTTCTGCCCTAATGATTCCTCTTGTCAATGTCCCAGCATCAAACCAGCATAGTATGGTTCCAAAGCCCCAGTAGTTATACCCACATTTGCCTTTGAAGATTCTATCAGTTCAAAAGGCCACCTTTGAAATACACAGGCTCTCTCTAAATGTTGTCCTGTCTGTCATTCTACCCCGGGAGGTTTGATCACTATCTTTAGTGGGGCCAAGACTTCTCCCCTTGGACTGCAGGTGCAATTCAACCCCCACGTAACCATCTCAGAAAGGCCCCTCAGAGTCAGAGGCCCACAGTTTCCCTTGAGCCCCTAGTTTAAAATCTTCGATCAGGAATTCAGAGATGTAGCTGTCCCCCCAGCACCCAGATGTGCATTGGAGACCGGGCTAAAGGCACACAGAACCACGAGCATAGAAATGCCCACTTTCCCCAAAGTGACATTTCCACATACATAATGTTAGATTCACTCACACTACCGGAGAGGATTCGCCATTACGAACTCATCGATATCAACCCCTATACTGCAACTATTCTGCCCGTAGGAAATACTGCTCAATAGTCTTTCATTACATCATTCCATGCTATCCAATGCAAGAAGGAGGCCCCTTCATACCGAACATACCATCCGGTGCCATTCACAATCCTTGCATGTAACGCACACACGCACATGCTCTACCTCTTCCCAACACCACACCCTGTCACCAGGGAGAACTCGGATATAGCCAGAGCCATGCAGCTGAGTAACCGTAACCTGCGCACACAGGCCTCACCGGGGCAAACCTGTGGCACGACTGATGAGCTACCTCTGTGGATGGCATGGGGGAGCATTCGAGATACATGCCCTGGGTATATGTCTTACCCCTAGACAAGGGACTTACAGCTAACTCGAATCAACCAATCATGTATATACCAATCACCAGTATGTATATTATGAGCACAGCACTTTGGCACTGAATGGCAGTGTCAAACGCGCTCAAAGTCCTAAGACTAGCATCTACATCAGCCGAAGACTGGGAAGGAGAAAAGCAAAATGTTGAGGGAAAGCACCCTAGAAAGGGCCATTTCCAACAATCATACATAGTTAATTATGCCTAAATTCTGTCAAACCTGTTATGAGAATGTGCCCTCTGTGAGTAAGCATTTCTCACTTGCATTATCCATCTAAGTTTATGCTTTCACTGCTGAGACACTGCAGAGTTACTGGTCTTCCATTCTTTGGTGACCTCATTCATTGCAAGATTTTTCTTTACCAAAGATATTGAATGCAACATGGTAGTAAGTCCACACCATTTCAAAAGTAAGTACATTGACTAGGTTTGCTCTTCCCATGCACTTCACAATGTAGCATAACACTTTGTAAACGGTTATGACAGATTTACCACACCCAACATACATTTCACAATCTTCATATTCTTTCAAATCTAATGTCTTTAGAAAGCTATAAATGAAAAGATGAATCTGAAGGAACTACATTTCGAATTCCTAAATACATTACATCTCAAATTATGGCACTGCTTCTTACAAAGAAAGAAGGGAGTCAACATAGTCACAAAATACAGATGAAGCATTAACTGAAGATATTCACACATTTCACAATCCTTTTTTAAGGTTTACACCATTTCTAAAAGTATTTCGGAACAGATCGTCTGTAAAACACTTTGGGCAATTAAACTTTGTTAGAACCTCATTCTTATGGACTATTGATCTATGTACTGCAGCATCTCACAAATTCATTGGTAAATCGATCTGGGTGAGCACAGTCTCCTCAGACCAGAGGGCAAAACAGGCTTTTGTTTTTTTACTTATAAGAGCATTGGATTTTGCCAAGAAAACCAGTCTGTTTAAACAAGTGATGAAGGCACTAATAGAATGACATGATTGGTCCTAGAACAGAAATGAAACATTGTAGCAACTTTAACTAAAATTATATGCCCTACCAAAGTGAGGAATGTATTCTTCCACTGATTTAACAGTCTTCCAGTTTTACTGATTTAATAGGTCCTAATTAACGTCATACACAGTAGTTATGTAAATGGATACCTCTGTCTAAATATTTTTTTGCATAATTTTGCGTTTTTAGTTCTAGAGCAAATAGAAGAGCTTCTCAGTTAATTACATCTTGTTTTTACTATTAATCTTAGACTTGTCTATTCCTGTACACTATTGTATAACTTTAAATGTGTTTTCCAGATTCTCAATATTTACTTTTTAATTCAAGACAATATCACCAACCTACAACTATACCATGGTAACCCCCTTTCTATGTTAATTTTGTTCATAAATTTGGTAAGAATGCACATGGCTTCCACAGAAGCAGTTTACCAATGTACAATAATTAATACATTTAAAAATATATTTTAAATTACATAAGCATGGTGACTTAAACCCTATAACAATCAGGATTCTATAATCATTCTAAAGCCAAACGGGTCAGCATAATATGAATATCCTTTTAAAAACATAGATTTAAAAAATGTCCTTCCAGCTGTCACTAATGCTGGGCAAACAAATGATGCATTTATGGGTTGGTTTTTCAAAGCTCACCGCTCCTTTCACTTTTGGAAATGTCTCCACACAATTTTGCTTCTGTCTGTTTACAATCTGATGTCTCCATCCAGTTGTGAATGTCATGAAGAATTTTTCTCTCTTTCCATTTTAAATTCCTTCTTTGGTGAATTTGCTAATTTCTCTAAAGTAGGATTTTCACAGTCCTGCATGTCATCATGATCGTGCTCTGTCTGCCACCATAGGCAAGCATCATTGTATATACCGCAACTATTGCATCATCCATAGATGCTTGTAAGGTGTCCCACCTTAATACCAACTCAAGAACATTGTTGGTCAATAATATTGTGGGAGAAATATATATATATGTTTTGTTTAAATCTGTTTTTATTTTCATTTTTCAAACAGTAACAGAGTAAAAGGGTCGACATGCCAACACAGGTTACAATATCTGGTTAGTTTCGCTCTCTCACATTGAATGCAGTATTACAGAGGACTCTTAATGTTACCATTAATAAAAAAACTAAATTTTCACTCCTTGCTCTGTCAGGCAGCAATATATATGCGCAAGTCCGTTTTTACTTTTACCACCTCGGTAGGAAAACAGGATAAGTGCCTCCACATCTGGGAGGGGCTGCTAAGAGCTCACATATACGTTATACTGCAGGAGCTTCAACTGGTTATGTTGAGATTACAACCCCTTTGGTCAACCTCGTTAATACCGGGAGGGATGAGGAAAGAACAAAGAAAGATTACAGGGATAACATGGCCCAACTTTGAGATCTCCCCGACCCCAATCCTCCCCTCTGTCCCGCCAAATTTATAGACAACATGCATATTGTTAATCGATTGTTACATCAAACCTTGTTTGTAATGTGAGGCGAACATGCTAGTTTTAACTGACCTCGCTTGAGTTAATTTTGTGTGCAATGTCTACTCTCCTCGCCCTCCTCTGCCCATGGTACTGTGGCATCTCGGTTGTTCAATTCCAGATGTGGCTCGTTTTGGAAGTCGTGTAATATTGTGTCCCAATAGGTATCTTGCGAAGCCCCAGAGTGTCTTCTCTATGTAATGCACTGCTCTTGGCTTTGGGCCATACCGACATCGATTGCCTCCAGGCCATCAGTGGGGGAGGCGCTGGCTAGTTCCACCTACTAGTGATTTGACGTTTTGCTACCAGCATTCCCCAATCTAAGAAAAGGAATGGTGACCTTAAGCTGTTCACTTCTGTGGAAGAGGCCCGAATGCATACCTCCCATGTGTGTCACTGTGCGTCCCATGCAGTCAGATAGCTGGGTCATGACTCCTTGCCAGTAAGAGATGAGGAGTGGACAGCCCCATATCATATGTAGGAGATCAACATCGGCGTGTGGCATCTGGGGCACGTGGCTTCTGCACAGTGGAATTATCAGTTTATTTTGGCGGGGGTAAGGTAGGCTCTCAGGGTAATGTAGTACTGGATGAGGCGAAAACGGGCATTGCGAGGGATTCGGATTGGACTTTCTAGTATGGCAGCCCATTCCTTGTCGTTACAGAGATGGGCCAGATCTGCGTCCCAGTGCTGTCTCAAGGGTAGGAGCAATACTGCTGTGTGGAGGTGCAATGATGCAGCGAACCACTTCATGAGGTGTCTGCCTGACCCCATAACACGTAGGTATTCTAGAGTGAGGTGTATCTGGTGCTCCTGTGATATTTCTCCCCATTTGCCACCCAGTGCCACTCTTAGTGAAGCATGAAGTAGGAATTGACCTGGGGGAGACCCTCTTCATCCATCAGCATGTCGTAGGGTATTAGGGCACCATCCCGATAGAGGTCGCCTAACGTTTGTATGCCTACTGCCGCCCAGGCGGGGCTTCTGCAGATGTGGTCATGACTTGGCCTCTCGGCATGCTGAGCAGTGGCAGTGCAGTGCATATGGAACTGTAGCACATGTGATGTATAGGCTTCTGAGGTAGCAACGGTATGTGAATCCCAGAAGTAATGGTTCTGGTGGTCTCCCAAGAGTACAGGGATGAAATAGTTGGAGTAGTGCCGAGGGTGCCCAGGCTGGTGACAGCGTGGCAGTGCCAGATTGCTGCTTCCCCGCCATCAATTTGGCCGCCCATTGAAGCTGGAAGGCAAGATAATATTGTTCCATGTTGAGAACTGCCAGCCCGCCTTGGTTTAGGGGTAAATACAGTTTAGAGAGGGCCACTCGGCAACAGGTGTTATTCCAGATGAATTCTCTCATGGTGCTCTCAAACCTACAAAAGATAGGGGGTGCAATGTAGAGGGGCAGGTTTGTGAAGTGGTATAATTGCTGTGGTAATACTACCATCTTGAGAAGTGCCACTAGATCCATGACCGATAGGGGGAGTGTACATCAGAATGCCATCCGTGATCTGATAGATGTTATAGCTCTTACGATATTACCTTCCAACAAGTCATTTGGCTGATGATAGATTCTAATCCCCAAATACCTAAACATATTAGGTTGCCACATGGTAGGAACAGCTTTAAATATAAAAGCGGGGTCAGGACAGTCCTCAGTAAATGGAAAAAACATGACTTGGCTCAATTGACCCTTAAAGGACGGCAAAGTCATTGAGAGTCTGAGCCAACTCGGTAGGATCGGGGCGTACGTCTCGGATATACAGAAGAAGATCGTCGACATACAGTGAAATTGTATGTGCCCTGTCTCCCAGCGGGATACCTCAGTCCATGCTGTGTGCTTTGATGGCAGCAGCTAGTGGCTCTACAGCCAGAGAGAACAGCAGCGGGGACAGCGGGGGCAACCCTGCTAGTACCTCTTCATATTACAATTGGGTCTGATAGGTAAGAGCCCATCTTTACTCTGACTGTCGGCTCAGTATAGAGCAGCCTGATCAGTCAGTGGACATGTCTTCCAATACCATAGCGAGGTAAGGCGGCAAAGAGAAATTCACACTCAAGAGCATCAAAGGCTTTCTCCAGGTCCAGTCCCAGGCATCCAGAGTGTGGCAACCTAAGGGCTGAGTATCTGGAGACCCAGAAGAAGCGCCGAAAGTTTAGCGAGATACTTCAGGCCGGGACAAACCCGTTTTGGTCTGAATGGACCAAGGATGGGACTAAGGGAGCCAGGCGGTAAACCAGGATCTTGGTAAGAATTTGATAGTCCATGTTTAGTAATGCCAGGGGGCAGTAGGAACCCAGAGAAGTAGGATCTCTGTCTGGTTTTAGCGGGGAGATGAGCAGGGCCTCGCGTAACGATGCAGGGAGACTGGATGCCACAAGTGCCTCATTATATAAGGCGTGTAAGCAGGGGGGTCAGCATCGAAGCATAGGCTTTATAGTATTCTGCTGGTAGGCCATCAGGTCCCAGGTTCTTACCCATCGCCAGGGTCTTCATGGCTTCACGGATTTCAAATTGTGTGATTAGCTCATCAAGCTCCCCGATTGCTCATGTGTGATCATGGGTAACCTGATTTCGAAGAATGTGTCCAGACGGTGGGACCCAATTCTCATGGTCGATGTTAATTCGGCATGGATTTCATGCTGAATGCGGAGAAGGTGTCCTGTAAGGGCATGTAGCGAAACAATAGGGAGTTGGGGCTGCTCCTGGCGTATCAACCACGCTAGTAACCAGCCTGCACGGTCTGAGGTCACGTGGGTACAGGATGGTTGCATGGCATAATTGAGGCATCTCAGGCTCTGTAGCAGTGAGGTATGTTCGCAACGTGCTGCTGCCAAACGACTGGCAGGCTCCGAATTTGTTACCAATTTTGTCTCAAGCTTCAAGAGTGTGTTTTCAATGCGGGTAATACTACCATCTAATTGTTTGTGGGTGTTTCAGGTCTGTCCCAAGCTATGCCCTGTGATGGTTTCTTTAAAGGCATCCCATTCAATCAACCCATCAGTTGCAGAATTGCTGTTGAGGTCAAAATATTCTGCTGTTGCTGCTCCCAGTGATTCCCTGAATGGTGGGTCCTCTAGTGCCGTGGGTTGAAGACGCTGCATGGGTATAGCTGGTATATCTGCCTCCCATGTAAGGAGCATGAATTGAGGGTTGTGGTCAGGGTGCGTGCGACCTAAATAGTCAGTCAGTTGAACAATGGGGAGGAGGTTGGCCGAACCCACCATTCGATTGATTCTGACATGTAGGTTGTGGGGTGAAAAGTAAAATGAATAGACACATGTTTTGGGCATGCTATATGTCTACTAAGCCCCTATATTGTAGCCAGTCATTTAATGCTTGGGTACTTAATGTGGCTGTCGTGCGTCGTAGCTGAGTAGAGGAGCGGTCTAGTGTAGTATGTAGAACAGAGTTAAAATCCCCCCCAATAGCATGGGACTCTGCTCCAACCAGACTTTGTGTTAGATAACTTGTGAAGGTATGCAGTCTGGTCTGCATTTATATTAAGACTAAACACCCCTCAGTGTCCACAGTTACTTTGTATCTCACAAAGGGGGTCTCTGGCCTTACCCATATCAGGACTCCTCTCGTATAGGATTAGTAGTCAGTGGTGAATACCTGGCGTCTCCATCGCCTCCGAAGTCTATTGGCTTCAGTTAGTGTCGGGTGCGTCTCTTGCAGCAAGGCTATGTGGGCGGGCCTATGTTTAAGGTAAGAGTACACAGCGTATCAGCGCAAGGGTGTGTGCATGCCTCTCACATTCCAGGTGATGATGCTAGTTTGCGTTTTGCAGAAGATGTATTAATGCCCCGCAGTTGAAGGCGCCTCAAAGAGCGGGGCTTCCCACTACATATGTCGACCTGGTCAGGCGGGCGTGATCGGGGAGTCAGGTATGCTAGGGCAACTTGTTATAACTTGTGAAAGAAAAATAACCCCCAATATATGTAACATTACCTGAGCAGAAGTACAACAGGTATCTGCCCAAACTGTTAAACTGCCTGTGGCAAACACCAACCTTGTAGTCCGGCTTAGGGAAGTATGGGGTCGCGGGAGCTGAACATGGGGGACCCCTTATGTGTGAGATGTACAAATACCCAACTATAGATGTGTTGATACAGACTACGGTATGCCATTTTTATCCTGTGTTCTGCCTGCATGGTTCCCAGGGGGATTGCCAGGATGCTTGGGTTCCCAGTTACTGTAAGCGTGTGGTCTGTTGCTTTTTCGGATATGAGACAATACAAAAGTGAATCAGGCGTTCAAGGATATGACATTGCCGCTGGAGCAAGCCTCATCGGCAGTTCATAGAATGTCATCTGCTGTTTGTGGAGTGACTGCTAGCAGGACATGGGAATCTGCCCTGGGCAGCCATGTGCTAGAGAAGACACTGTTGCTTAAAGATTTAGTGGAATTAGCATCATGGTCCAGGGTCAGGTCATGTTCTCGCATCTTGGAAGTCATTTGTAGGGCTTGTCGTCACTCTAGTATGACTTGCTCTACGTCTGGCACTGTACGAAGCTGAGGAGGGCGACTGGTCTTCCTGCGGATCCAGCGATTGTAGCCCCTTATCGCGTCTCCTGTTCATCCCGTGCCAATGGTTGCAGGGCGTGAGGCCATAAGCCCAGTCCCGCGCTTCCTCTTAGGAGTCGAAGAAGTGTGTTGTCCTGTTAACTACGGTGCAGAGACGGGCAGGTAATAGCAAGGAATAGCACATATTAAGGCCTCTGAGGTGCAGCTTGAAATGAGCTCCTTTGCCTCTGCACTGCCATGGTATAATCAGGAAAGACCATTACAGAGACATTGTTTACTTTTATGTCCTGTAGTTTTCGTGATTCATGGAGGATGGAGTCACGATCCTTGTAGTTCAGTAGGCGGAACAGAAAATGTCTTGGGTTAGTGCCAGGTGGCAGTTTGCATTCAGGCACTCGGTGTGGGCGTTCAATCGAGGAAAAGGGCAAGATCGTGTCGCTGGGTAGTAAGGTGCGGTTTCAGTTCTCGGCACATCCCACAGCGTCTTGACCACCTACTCCTTCTGGGAGTCCCACTACAGAAATGTTGTTTCTCCTACAGCAGCCTTCCGCGTCTTTAGCTCTGCATTCCAGGACATGTAAGCGGTCCATCAGGGTCTGTACCAAGGTTTTTGTTTCGTGGGCTGCTGGTTGGAGCTCAGTCAGTGTGTGTTCAACCACATTTAACTTCGTCCGCAAGCTTGTGATGATCTGCGTGTAGCAGGGTGAAATCTGCCATCACTTTGTCAATTCTGTGTTTGAGTGATGTGCGTGTGCTCAAGGGTTGTGGCAATCTTTTCCACTGCTTGCAAGGCTGTGTCCAGTTTAGCCCAGTGAATCATATCTGAGACAAGTGATCCGTCTCCCAGTTGGTCTCCAGTTTGCCGCTCTGGGGTTAAGCAGGGCACCCCATAAGAGACTGGGCCCCTGAACGGAGGTGACCCATGGCCAGCTGTCGGGCGCTGGGCATCTGAGTGGCCAGTGTGTGGTGAAGCAGGTCCAATATCTCTGTCAGTACGTTTTCAGGTTTGCTATTGAAATACCACTCCGGTTGCTACATAAGCTGCCACTTTGGGGTTCAGGGGGTCCAGGGATGATACAGATGTTGGAGGCTTGATTTATGACCAGCTCTTCTGCAAATGGCAGCACAAAAGGGCTATGGGCACTAGAAGAAAGCAGCCCCAGTTCTGGGTAGATGTGCACCTTTAGAGGTGAGAGGCGCTGGGGCAGGGGCTGCTGAGCCAGTTTTGTTGATGTGGGCAAGTAGTAGTATTGGAATAACTTCAGCTGTAATGTTTGGTATTATGGAGGGGATGGAGCTCATGCCTGAGGGGGGGGGGTACCATATGTCCGCAACCGGTCATGCTATCACACCAGGCAGCAGCACAGTTCAGCTAGTTTTTCCCATATTTTTTACACACATGAACATGGAGAGAACTCCACAGGGGGTCCGTGGTGTTTGGTCAGTTTCAGGCAGGTCACCCCAGTTCATGAGCGTCAACGGGGGCTAGGTCCAGAGCAGCTTCTGAGCGCTTCCACTTACTCTGTGGCTGTTCTGGCGGGGGGACCCATGTGCAGTGCTGCTCATCAAACCTCAGTAACACTACGTCAGCTCCCAGCGCCACACTACAGCTGGCGACTGGAGCATGGGGCCCCTCACGCATCCACTCCCGATCATGCAGGTCCAGTTGCAGATTCACCAGGTGTCTGTAGCAGCATGTGTGGCCTGTTAGTATTCTGCATTAATTTGAGTGACTGAGGAGGCGTCAGGTTGGGGATCAGGCCAGCTGCCGGGCCGTGGCACTGCAGTCTCCTCCCCTGCGGTGAGGCCCAGGCCCGATATGACTCAGTCTCCCGGTTGGGACCAGGCTCAGCGGGGAGGGGTGCAGAAACCGACTAGCAGCAAACACCCCCCCACCCCGTCTCCAGACTGCACGGTAGGGCCCACCCAGTCCACTGGCACCGTTTACGCGCCCCTGCTGGTGTGCATCAGGTATGGTCTTGGCAGTCTGGGCTCCACGTTATTGTGCTCCGTTGCTTTACAGCCCGAGGCGGGGGGGCAGGGCCCAAGTCCACCCCGCCTGCTTGTGCGTATACTGGAGTGACTGAGGAGGTGTCAGGTTGAGGATCAGGCCAGCTGTAGGGCCGGTGTATATGTTTTGTAATTGGATTGTATTATCAAATATAACATTTTATTTATATTTGGTTTTACTTAGCAACATTTTGTTCTTTACTATTTTTGCCATTGAACTTTAGGTTGCGATTCATGTGCTGTATTTTGTTGCTGATACTGATTTCTATATTGTTGTGCATATTTGTTTTACTATATTTTTATCTGCGATATTTATGTTCTTGATCTTTAAGAAAGTTGACATTCAAATTTTCAATAATTTTGCAATAATATTTTGGTATCACAATATTTTAGTGGTGTAATAATATTATGCAATTCAACGACTTTACGGTTATTGTGTCTGCAATAGCAGCCCACCTAACTGGGTAACGCAGTTGTGAGGACTAAATGAACCCACCACTGCATACACACCATCAAACTTCCTTCCGTCTTCAAATTGGTGAAAGACTGAACATTTTCTAATATGCTCTTTCTAAAGATACTTATAAGGATATTTTAGTCTTCAAAGGGACAGTGGAAGGTAAATGTAAAGCTTTTGGAAAATGGATGCTTCCCTTTGAAGATCTGAGATTTGCTTTACCTTTAGATAATCAGAAGGAGACTGTCTCTCGTGCTTCCCAGCTATTTGTTCTCTCATACCGCTGAGGGAGGAGCAGAGTAGTTTCATTTCGAGACCGGCCTTAACATTCAACCTGCCTGGACAATAGGGTGGTAAGCTTCATGAATAGACCCGCTGCATGCCTGTTAAGTGGATGCACCCAGCAGATGTATCGGGTGCCCACCGAAGACAGTCTGGGCCCATATGGGACCCTCTACAACCCAGGACGGAAATTGTTACCAAAACAGATTACATTTTTAATTACTTACCTACATCACTGAGGCGTTTCTGTCCCTATACCTTTAAGCAAAGTATCCCCACAATTCCTACAAGAAAATAGGATGAAGAATCATGAGCATCATTATCCTCACTCTAACCCTATCCCATCAACAATAAATAGTCATAGCCCACAAGATTATTTAAGAAGAGAATAGTATTACCTGCTTTAAAGCATAGACACCTGATTGATCATGATATCATTGATCACCTACTGGAATCCTAGCCATGGATGAGTAACATCTGCACAGCAGACCACTATGACCTCATTCCTTCTGGATACTTAAGCATAATGAAGAGCAGAGAATGGAGAAATGGTGGACATTTGTAAATGATAGGCAAACAAGACATTCCTGTTAAAAAGAATATGCCAGCCATACTATTAAATGATAACTCTAACACATTTCCATTAAGCATAATATCGGGGAATACATTTTAATAGTATGCAGATCATCACATAGGACCCAACCTTTGAAGAATTATTTACTGGTCTAGTTGCCAAGCTTTCTCTGGATGTCAAAATAATATGTTTGAGGCATGTGAGCTGCAGAGCTCACACTGAGCATTAGATCGCCATCTGGTGTTGGGCTCGGATGCTTGCACTTTGTTGTTGTCTTAGAAGAAGTCTTTGTAGTCAGGAGATAGGTGACTCCTCCCTTGGACGATAGTGCGCATGGGCATCGACTCCATCCTCAGATTGTTTTTTTCCGCTATTGGGTTCGGATGCAATTTTTGCGCACCGGTTCGAAACTTTAGTTTTGAAACTTTTCATCGCGCAAAACTTCCAACAAACTTTCTATCGAAATCTCGACACGCCTCTCATCGATTCCTTTTCCAGCCGTCGACGCGGGCCGCTGGGCCCATCGACGCCGTGAGGCCTACGGCTCATGGAAAGGACGCCCTTCCGAAAATGCCCCCAGTGTGGAGCAAAATTCCCCCACAGTGACCATCACGAGGTCTGTAACCTGTGCCTTTCGCCCGACCACAACGAGTCCAGCTTGCGCCTCCTTTCAATCGAAAAAAACGATTCGAGATCGTCGAGCTCGAAGGCACGTCATGGCGCAGAGATCCACTCCAGAACCGGTGGACATCTTCGACGAAGGCCCAGATGTCCCTGAAGAAGATTCCGAAGATCTCCAAATCGTGTCAGAGGCAGAAGACTCAGACGACCCCATCACTCCTGGGCAACGAGTGAGTACTACTGCCCCTACCCCAACCCCCCCACCAAAGCACAAGGCACCGGTCAAGACTTCGCCCGGTGGCCCCAGTCGCGACCGAAAACACACTTCAGAAGCCCCGCCTTCGAGCCCGGCTCCGAAGAAAAAATTCAAGCCTTCCGGTACCTCGGCACCGAGCAAACCGCATGTGCTAGTCCCACCGGCACCTTCGGCGCCGAAGCCAAAAGAACACTCGGCTCCGAAATCGACACCGATTCCTTCCACCTCTAAACACAAACCCGCCTCCAACACATCGAAGCATGGGGATAAGCCGGCGTCGAAACTTAAACATCACGCCACAGCCCCTAAGCCAAAGCCTTCGGAGCTGACAACCAAGCCTAAGGATTCTTCCACGCCTCCTAAGGCCAAAGAGCATAAGACTCAGCCACCACCCCCTCGGAACCGAAAAAGTCGGCACCGAAACCAGTTATCGAGGAAGAGGAGCTTTTTCATCCGGATCCTGTTGATCCTAAGCAAACAAAGATCCACATTAACCCCAAAACAGGACATCTCACAGCTGTACCACGCCACAAGCCAGTACCTGTGGAGAAGAAAGACTGCCACTTCACCTATGCCTCCTTCTTCCCCTGTCCTTCCATCTAACACCCCTCCTCTCCACAAACCTGTTACACCGCCTCAGCCTGTAACATCTCCACCACATACACATGATTATCAAGATGACATAGGGGACGGTGGTGACCCTGATGACCCATTCACTGATCCAGATGACCCACCGCAAGATGATTGGGATTACAATGATCAAATAGATCCCCCAGACCTCCCAAGCCCTCTACCATACCCAACAAAACCCTCTACTCCGGATGATAATATTGGGTTTGGGCAACTCATCAACAGGGCTGCTGTTTTTCATGGGGTACGCATGCATACAAACGCACCAGAGGAGGATTTCCTATTAGACACATTTGAACAGTCCCAAAAAACTGTACAAATATTACCAATGATTAAAGGGGTTATTAAGCATGCTCCTGAAACATTTAAAGATCCTGTACGCGCCAGGATTCTTAACCCCAGGATCGATAAAAAATATAGGCCTGCCCCTGACGATCCTGCGTACATTAAAGGCCAGCTGCCTCTAGACTCGTTATTAGTCTCCAATGCTAGAAAACAAGCTAATTCACAAACCTCAGGGGACGCACCCCCCCCCGATAAAGAATCAAAATTACTAGACGCATCTGGCAAAAAAGTAGCTGCGCAGGCCGCCAATCACTGGCGCATAGCCAACACTCAAGCACTGCTGGCCAGATATGATAGGGCCCACTATGACCAATTAGAAACCCTTTTACAACACTTGCCTGACCAGTATAGAACTCAAGCAAATGACCTAATTCAAGAGGGCAAACTAATCACCAACGCGTCAATTAAGTGTGCCCTTGATGCAGCTGACACTGCCGCTAGGTTTGTAAATACTAGCGTACTGCTCAGAAGACATGCATGGCTGCGCATTTCAGGCTTCAAGCAGGAGGTCCAAACCACTATTCTAAATCAGCCGTTCAATCATAACCAACTTTTTGGACCGGCTGTAGACACTGCTCTTGAAAAGACAAAGAAAGATACAGAAACTGCCAAGTCAATGGGAGCGTTGCAGTCTCCGCAACCGCGTGGCTCCTTTCGTCGCTCCTTTTACAGAGGAGCCTCCAGGAACATCAGCACAGATAGTTCATCTTCTTTTAAAAACACCACCCAAACATCCCCCAATAGAGGATATTTTAGAGGAGGTTACAGAGGGAACAACAGTAAAGGGAGAGGCCGAGGTAGCACCAACACCCGTACCTCCCCTGTTGCTAAACAGTGACTTCCCTCCACTTCCCCGACCATTCCACTCCGGTCGGGGAAGATTAGCACAGTTCCTACCTGTCTGGAACTCCATCACAACAGACAGGTGGGTGAGACAAATTATCCAACATGGTTACTGCCTGGAACTTACTGCTACCCCCCCAAACATACCACCCAAGCAGCGTCCAATGTCCGCAGACCATCTTACACTTTTAAAGCAAGAAGTTCTCTCACTGCTTCAAAAGCACGCCATAGAGCTGGTCCCTTTACTACACCAGGGAACAGGGGTTTACTCCCTGTATTTCCTAAACCCCAAAAAGGATCGGACCCTAAGGCCAATTCTAGACCTCAGACCCCTCAATCAGTATATACATTCGGATCATTTTCACATGATCACTGTCCAACAAGTGCTTCCCTTACTACAACAGGAAGACTTCCTTGCCACACTAGATCTCAAGGACGCCTACTTCCACATTCCCATACATCCTGCTCACAGGAAGTATCTTAAGGTTCGTACTCGATGGACAACACTACCAGTTCAAAGTCCTTCCATTCGGGGTCACCACTGCTCCAAGGGTGTTTACCAAATGCCTTGCAGTAGTAGCAGTGCACCTACGAAGACATCAAATACATGTCTTCCCATATCTGGACGACTGGCTCATAAAAGCCAGATCATTCAACCAGTGTGTCCAACACACTCATCACACCATTCAAACTCTACACAACTTGGGGTTCACAATCAACTATACCAAGTCGCACCTCCAGCCCTCCCATATACATCAATATCTGGGGGCCACAATAAACACTTCCACAGCTCTAGCTTATCCCAGCCCAGCCAGTATACAAGCCCTCATCACCAAGTTTCAAATCCAACACTCTCTCCCAGCCAGAGTGTTCATGCAACTAATAGGCATGATGGCATCTTGCATTTTCATCGTACCTCACGCAAAGCTTCAAATGCGTCCCTTACAAGAGTTTCTAGCACACCAATGGAATCAGGCTCACGGACAACTTACAGATCTGGTGTTGGTGGACAGCCGCACACATCGCTCTCTGCAGTGGTGGAACACAAAAAACTTGTCCAAAGGGTGGCCGTTCCTCGAGCCTGTTCCACAAATAGTACTAACAACAGACGCATCACTCACAGGATGGGGAGCACACCTGTTAGATCATACAACACAGGGCAAGTGGACCACTCAACAAAGACTGCTCCACATCAATCATCTAGAACTACTAGCCATATTCCTAGCCCTCAAATCCTTTCAACTCCAGGTACAAAACAAAGCCGTCCTGATCCGAACAGACAACATCACGGCCATGTATTATATACAAAACAGGGGGGGACACACTCTCTACAACTGTCCCAAACTTGCACAGAACATTTGGAGGTGGGCCATTCCACAAAACGTATACCTTCTCGCCGAACACCTACCAGGAGTTCACAATCAGATTGCCGATCTGTTAAGTCGGCAGACACAACAGATTCACGAATGGGAACTACATCCACAAGTTCTTCTACCTTTTTTCCAGATGTGGGGCCAACCAGACATAGATCTATTTGCCACACACCAAAACGCAAAATGCCCAACCTTCGCCACCAGGTTTCCACACCACATTCCAAGGGCAATGCGATATGGATGAATTGGTCAGGCAGATTTGCGTACGCTTTTCCGCCACTCCCACTCATTCCGCTAGTAGTACGCAAGCTCCGACAACAATCGCTAAAAATGATCCTAGTAGCTCCCACATGGGCACGCCAACCGTGGTTCACAACACTGCTGGAACTATCAATAGTCCCACCCCAAAAACTACACCTCTCCCCATCACTACTAACGCAGAACCATGGAGAGATAAGGCACCCCGATCCATCTCAACTGAATCTTGCGATCTGGCTCCTGAGGTCCTAGAGTTCGGTTACCTTAACCTACCACCGGACTGTATGAACATCATTAAAGAGGCCAGACGCCCTACCACCAGAGCTTGCTACGCAGCAAAGTGGAAAAGATTCGCTATTTACTGCAATAACAATAATATCCAGCCACTACATGCCTACATACAAAACATCATTTGCTACTTACTACATTTGCAAAGATGTAATTTAGCATACTCATCCATACGTCTGCACCTAGCAGCACTTGCCGCTTACTTACAGAACAGACAACACTTATCACTCTTTAGGGTCCCAGCAATTAAAGCCTTTATGGAAGGCCTTAAACAGATCATACCTCCCAGATTACCACCTTCTCCAGTGTGGAATCTTAACATCGTGCTTACTAGGCTCATGGGACCCCCATTTGAACCTCTGCATAAATGTGAACTTCAATTCCTCACATGGAAAGTAGCTTTCCTTATTGCAATCACCTCTCTCAGGAGGGTGAGTGAGATCCAGGCTTTAACCATACAAGAGCCATTTTTACAAATACATCGTAACAAAATAGTTCTCAGGACAAACCCAAAATTCCTTCCTAAAGTAATTTCTCCTTTCCACCTTAATCAATCTGTAGAGCTACCCGTGTTTTTTCAGAACCCGAACTCCGTAGCAGAAAGAGCTCTCCACACCCTAGACGTCAAAAGAGCTCTAATGTATTACATTGACAGGACCAAGTCATTTCGCAAAACAAAACAATTGTTTGTAGCTTTCTCTCCACCACATAAGGGTAACCCCATCTCAAAAGCTGGGATTGCAAGGTGGATCGTTAAATGTATTCAAATATGCTACCAAAAAGCCAAGCGCACATTATCAATTCCCCCTAGAGCGCACTCAACACGCAAACTAGGGGCTTCCATGGCATTCTTAGGGAACATTCCCCTAGAAGACATCTGTAAGGCAGCCACATGGTCTACAACACACACCTTCACTAAACACTATTGTGTTGATGTGCAAGCCAAGCAACAAGCTTCTGTGGGCCAAGCTGTTCTTAAAACACTTTTTCAAACTACTGCAACACATACAGGTGACCACCGCTAGGGGAGATACTGCTGTACAGTCTATGCTCAGTGTGAGCTCTGCAGCTCACATGCCTCGAACGGAAAATGCTACTTACCAGTATGCATCTGTTCTTGGCGTGTAGAGCTGCAGATCCTCACACTCCCACCCACCTCCCCGGGACCTGTATGTGTTCCAGTCCTATCTTACTTAGATATACACACATGGACATCTCTTTCTTTTCTACTAACTCCATCATTTCCCATTATGGCGAAAAACAATCTGAGGATGGAGTCGATGCCCATGCGCACTATCGTCCAAGGGAGGAGTCACCTATCTCCTGACTACAAATACTTCTTCTAAGACAACAACAAAGTGCAAGCATCCGAGCCCAACACCAGATGGCGATCTAATGCTCAGTGTGAGGAACTGCAGCTCTACACGCCAAGAACAGATGCATACTGGTAAGTAGCATTTTTCATATTTATCATGAGTTATTTGAATATCTGGGTGGATCAATTGGTAATTACCATTCCAAATATTTCCTTTTGGAATTGGAGGCATATGTTAGCTGTTATGAGGTGGATGACATTGGGTCCTCAGAAGAGGTGGGGTCGGACTACTGTATATAGCTCCCAGGCAAGAGTCTGATCTGAAGGCATTGTGTCCGAAAAATGGTATGTGGTCAATATATATATATTACACCAATGCTCCTTTTCTAATTGGTGAAATGATTCACTGATGTGGCAGGAAATACATTATACTTCCAGGCTCAGACTCTCCCCCCTCCCCCCACACCCCCCCTCTCCCCCCCTCCCCCCACACCCCCACCCCCCCCTCCCCCCCACACCCCCACCCCTCCACTCGCTATTGCTCATTGTCTCCTGGTATCCTAACACAATTGTTTTTACACTTTTTTAAAGAATCAAATAAACTAACCTAGCCAGAGTCACAGAAAGATCACGCAAACTGCTGACTTTAGTAATACTGGAGGCAAGTCTTATATCAACATATGTTCCCAAGATTAATTCACTTTTGCCAATGGGTAGAAAGGTGATTAGAAAAATAAATCCATTTCAAACAAATGATCCCCCTACAGAGAAATAAGTCAGATGTATAGTTCCTCAAACTTGTTCGAGATGTAAATTAATTACATTACACCTCAGACAGCACAACAACCTTGTTAGAAAAGAAAAGAAAAAGCCTCCTTTTTTTCAATTACACTTAACTTCATCCTCACAAAATGATATACAGAAAATTATGAATAAACTAAGGAATATCAATGTTATTAAAAAAAGCAAGCCCTCTGGCCATAAATCTTAAACAACTGTACAGCAAAATTATTTAGTCAAAAAATGTTTCTTCTTTGGAAATCCATAGCAAATTCCAGCACGTATAGAAAGTAAATAAACATAATAATCACGGTGAAAAATACAGAAACACTGAAAATTAAAGCAGTGCTTACATAGTTTAACTCTGTTAACAAAGGAGTACTTTTCCAAATTAGTAAATCAAAGTAAAACACCAATTTCTACCAGTAATCCCTTGGTAGCAAAAACCGTTGCGTCTGTTCTACTACAAGGAACATTTATATACTGCTAAAGGGAGTAATGAAAACATCTCAAACTTGTCTAGCCAAGCTCGGATTAGTTTACCAAAGACAGGCCAATATCTAAACTACCATATATATATCCAAGCACCTGGAATAAGCAATGACTAAACAGATGCAACTGTTGACCAGTAATGATAAAAATATACTTCATCCCATCCATGCTGGTTTTGGGCTAACCATATGTCTTTGAATCTTATGTCACCACTATGTTCTAGGAGTTGACACTTGACCAAAATAAGTTGGAGCCCTGATGAGTTAAGACTTTTCAATAGCCAGTGTCTTTGCACTCCCTTGATCATAATACTGTAATTACCAGGCTAGCAAGGTAAAATTATGAGTAAGTCAAAGCCTGTCTGGCACTTAGTTCACAGTCGGCAGCAATATCACCATTTCAGTACTATTCCTAGAAATCCACATATGGAGTTTGACCTGGATTAGCACTGTCTTCACTATTTTTGATGTTTTACTTAGTATCTGATGAAGTTTAATTATGGTACTCAGTTATTGATTCCGTTTTTTTCTGAACACTCCGGGTGAAGAAAAAACATTGTATTCACAAAATTGTATCCAAACCCTTGAATGGCTCCTAAAGGCCTTCTAAACTCCTTATGGTGAAAAACGCCGCTAAAAAGCGGGAAGGAAAAAATTCCTTTTGTTATTCAACGCTGGGGGTCGCGTAACTAGTTAGCATGGCCGTTCTTAGTTGGTGGAGTGATTTGTCTGGTTAATTCCGATAACGAACGAGTCTCCTCCATGCTAACTAGTTACGCGACCCCCCGCGTTGAATACTGCTCCATCTCCTCCATATTTATGCCCCCACATTACGTCAAGGAAAACAGAATTAGCAGGAGGAAAGAAGTAGGAGATATTAGATGTGTTGAATGTCCCCTTGCTGGCAAATGATCCTGGGGGTTCAGCCTTTGTGTTACCCAAAAGCAGGGCAGTGCCCGCCGTGCAGCTCATCGAAGGCATGCTGGCAAATGAAGTGTGTGCAGCGAGTGCAGTGAGCGCCAAGGGCAGCAGAGTGCGAGAGGTAGGTGCAGTGTTTGCAGGCTGACTCTACATCACACTCCTCCACTGGAACGCATCCTCGCGCGGGACCCTACGGTTCTGATCCCCGACACTGGGGCAGTAGGGCACCCAGTCCGACAACAATCTGGGAGAGTGTGACGCGTGCATGGTGATTGACGGAGAGGGATGGAACTTCATAGAAATTCTCCACATTTTCAACATGTCCCCCCTCAAGTGAAATCCCAGGACGCCCATTGCGAACCCTCAGATCCCCTCCTACACTTTCGAGAATGTCCTAGCCCTGGAGCTGGGGGCTCTATTGCCATCTATGTGCCATCGTCCCCTGCTGACCTAATCAATATAAAACAACAATTCTCCAATATCTACGATAATCCTCCTATATTCTGTGAAGAAAGAGTGCTGTTTTTGAATTGTTTAAACCCAGTCGGGCTGATGTGGATCAATTGCTGCGTCTTCTTGTGCTGTGTGAAGTTAAAGATCATTTTAGGTCCTTGGTGGAGCTCCTGCTCTCATGGGAGCGAGAGAAACACTGATAAATGCTGTAAGAGATGTACGCCTGCTCAAGACTGACTGGACTAAAGTTACTACTTGGAAGCACAATCCGAGTGACGTTTCTACTGTTCATCTTGATCACCCGGAAGCTGTGTCTGAATGCTATTCTGGTAGCACACAAGCCACGGAGAATGCACAGGGGCTACTGATGCTGCCACTGTCCAGCGCTGCTGCCCAAGGAGCAGGACAACCCCGCACTATTTGCATCGAGGGACAGCCCCAGAGCCTTGCTGAGCCGGTTTCCAATGCAAACCACTGTGCAGCCGAACCAGAAAGGAAAACCGGTCAAATTAATCCAGGCTGAGGTCTTCACAAATGTAACGATTTCAAACAACTGCCAGAGGGAGGGCGGGGAGGAACAGGGAAACAAAATGATCAAGGCGGGCAATGATCAGTGGTGGGTGTGCAGGGAACATGGAGGCCGGGATGAAGCCATGGGAGGGGTAGAGGGGGTTCGACTCCACCTGGGGGCCCCTCATGTTTTAGTTGTGGACAGCTGGGAAAATGGAAGCTGGCCCACCCGGCTGCACTGTATGTACTCTAATACACAAAAATCAAAATGGGCCGCATGTGAGGCGTTATTAACGGAAAGCACACCTCCTGTCCTATTGCTGGTTGACACAGATGCTAGGCATTCTGCTCCAGAGACTTCTGAGCACTGTTTCTTACCCTCCTGGCTATGTCCAATGGTGCCTTGGCATTTCTAACACTCATGAACCTATCCCGTAGCCATAACCTGGGGTCCCATCAAAGATTAACATGTCTTTTTAATGAGCCCCACCACACCCGCAAATATTTTGGCCGGAGATCTTTTGTGTAAATTAAACTGCACTCTTTATTGTACTAGTGTTGGTGACTACTTAAATGGCCCTCACATCAATGAAAATTACGTTTTGGCTGTCTAATATGAAACTACTGAATGCACGGACAATGCTGAATGTAAAAATACCATAACAAAATCTATTTATGATCTACTCGATCAAGAAGCCTCTACCTTGTGGTCTGACCATTCTAATGATGTTGGTAACCCCTCCAGCAACTGAGACTGGAAAGATTAAGATAAATCCATTGAATAAACTCTCTTGCATTCCCCAGTACCCATTCGCGGAAGCGGGGATCAGACTTGTTATTAGCACCGTAATAAAACAAGAGGTTCCTGCACTTTCTGTACGTGTACGAAACACCCTCATTTCGCAAATCAAAAATCCTGGAAAGTACATGTATAGGCTTGTTCAAGATTTATGTACTATTCATAGTGTGGAAGTACCTAGTTTTCCTGTTGTACCTAATCCTACAACCATATTATTCCAAAATGGTTCAAGGCAGTAGATCTTATTTTAGTTTTTTTCTCAATTCCTACACACCCGGATAATCAGTATTTTACTTGTTCTCATTCTCAAAGGGCCATATAGATGATTTGCTACACATGTCCAGCTACTTGGATCAATGTGAAGTTGATTGTATGTTCTCACTAAGTTGGCAAAGAAAGCCAACAAAACTTCTAAGAAAGAAAATACAATTTGCTCTTCCTTGTGTTCACTATCTAGGTCATGATATGTCTGCAGGGGAGAGGCACCTGTCTGCTAATCGCAATGAAGTTATTCATAAATTACCCAGACCAGTCACCATCGTTCAGATATGCACATTGTTGGGAATGGTGGGTTATTGCCGACAACAGATATTGGGTAATGCCACTATTGTTCTACCCTACCAAGATTTTGTAAATAAAGACACCCTGGAACCTTTGCTTTGGACCTAGAAGGCAGAACAAGCCTTTATGACTTTGAAGCAAATACTGTCCTCTGCCCTTGCATCTCTTGTATAAAGGCTACCTGTCTATAACAAACCAATTTTGTTATACTGTCTTGAAAAATATGGGTTTGCCTCAGCGTGCCGCTGCACGATCACAGAGATCAAATAAACCTGACGCCTGTCTGCACTTCTCTAGTTGTGGTAGAACTTCCGACATGCTTATGGGAGATTGGAGTGCAGCACTGGGGACCCAGAGGCCTACTGAGAAATGGACTGCTCAGAGGGAAGTAGAATTTTTGTACAGGCAACAGAGGACTTTATGTACCCAGTGTGTGAGTGGCTAAGATGCCCTGAAAAATATCGCTATTTGTAGCGACTTGTGGGAACTCTGAGATAGTGTGACAGTGATGTGAAGGCTCTATTCACGCATCACATTGGAGGTGGCGAGTGCAATATGGTTAAAGACAAACCTAGGAAAAAATACACAGAGCAGCAAGATAGTGCAGCATACAATGGCAGTGACTGCACAGATGGAGCAGCCTCCAACCTTGATGGAGGACGGTGGTGTGTCCCCTGAGCCATCGTCGACATTACTTAGTCGCGACAGGTGCTCGATACTAAGCTACCTACAACAGCGATAGAGATGACTTTAGTCAGAACAGACCTCAGGAAATTTGCTGACAGAACCAAGGCGTCAGAGGACATGGTGTCTGAACTCCAAACAAACACGCTGGTTATGCATACAACAGTACTTAAACAACTGCAGGAAAGAGCTGAGCAGGCAGAGAATAGATCTAGATGTAATAATATGTGCTTCTTGGGCTACCTGGAAAGGGCAGAGGGCTCGTCAGTGGATCGTTTTCTGGAAAATTGGCTGTTAAATGTCCTAAAACCTAAGAGTCTATCCAACTATTTCTCGCAGAAGATGGCACACAGAGCACTGGCACCACCGCAACAACAGAACCCCCCACGAAGCCAATTATAGCTTGTTTCCTTAATATCTGCGAAAGAGACGCTGTCTTGTAGTGGAACCAATGCAGTGGAGCAGCGCACTACAAAGGGACAACGATACATGTATATCATGACTACATACTACGTGCAGCAAGACAGGAAATCCTTTGAAGCTGTAAAAAGAAAACTCTGCGAGGGGACTAGAAAAATATGCTTCCCTACCCAATCGAGTTAAAGGTTATTTAAGAAAATGAGACACGCTGCTTTACATCTCCTTGAATGGCATGGGACGTTTTGAAAGGCTGGTGCAGTCGTAGACTGCCTAAGTGTACAGGTTCACAGCGTACAGACGATACTGGGACGCAGTTCTCGAATGGTTGCATGGGGCAGCCCACCTGTGTGCTCCAGCAATGTACTGTGATTGCTGCTGATGGTACATTGACTGTTAATTGATCGCCTGGCAGGAACTCTGCTTGACACAGCTTTGTCGGGGTACTAAACACTGGATGGTGATGAGTATGATACATAGAATCCTTCAGTGTGTTTTCAGGCTCTGATTAGTGGTATATACCAGGCAGACAGGAGCGTAGGCTCCCCACCAGCCTATGATTGTACTTTTTCTGGACACAGCAGTGGCCATCAGGTTGAAAAGCCCATGGGACTGGCATTATAGGTGGCCTGAAGTGGTTCACTCCTGCTTGAATTGGATGATATGCTGGAACTCAATATTGTTGTTGATGGTTGAGTTTTTTGTGAGGGCAAGTTTGAGTGGTAGGAGGGTACATTGGACCAGGGCCCAAGACAAATATGTAAGCTTATTATTGGTTCTTGTTATTATACCTCTGTTGACATGAAATATCTTGCTTCAGAGGTTGGAGATATCTGGCCTAGGTACTACAACACTTCACTGAGGGATTGTTGATAGTGTCCAACGGAGGAGAGCGGCCGGTGGAGGTAGTACTGACAAACATTTTAATAGTGGCACATACATTGGTGTACACACTGCTTGCACCACCACAATCAGCAACCACATACCATTGCCCCTGAATGCAATGGGGCCTGCCTGAGCTGGAGAGCCTGGTCTCAGGAAACATTCTTAAATGATAAGTAGTATAAGAATCATTACCTGGAATATAGAGGCACTAAGAGGCACAGAGTTTTCTCCTATATTAAGCACCAAAAGGCTGGTATAGTGTTCCTCCAGGAAGCACATTTAACTTTACAGGAGCATGTTAATTTTGGCTACCAAATGGAAGGGGCTGCTGTATTCAACCGTTTTCTCATCTTATACCCGGAGTGTCTCTGGTTGGATAAACTGGGGGATATCTTTGTATCTTACGATGTGACTCGGGACCCTGGAGGCTGCTATATACTGCTCACAGGTACACTGAATGGATAGTTGCTCTGTCTGCTTAATGTGTACAGACCTAATGTAGAGGATGTATACCTTTTCGCTGAACTCCAAGATCTGATGTTTCTTCACCTGGGTATCCCAACAATTTGGGCGGGACATTTTAATTGTCATGCCCGTCCTGCCAGGTAGGCAGAGATCCATTGAGGGGTGACTCACATACTAGAATGTTGGCCCAGTTGATAGATATTCTGGATCAACTGCCTTTGGCAAATACATGGAGACCTAGACACCCACAGGATAGATTATATTTGTATTACCCACCTCCGCACGGATCTGATAGCAGATTATATTATTTCTTCCTCCGTCCCGATCTGTATACAGATTGCATAGATGTGACCTATATGTGCAGAAAACTTCCAGACCACTTCCCATGGTCCTGACACTCAGGTTAGGATATAGACTAACTTGTATTCACACCTGGCAATTGCAACCGAGGCCCACATAGACTGAGAATTGGCGTCTCATCTCTTCCAGGTTATAACTGATTACTTTGGAACTAATTTGAAATCCACAAATAAGAGGTCCACTGAATGGGAAGCAATGAGGGTGGTAGTCTGGGATGCTGCCATAGGTAGGATAGTGGTCGTGGCAGGACAGGATAAGAGAGCCATTGTTGATGAGGAACAGAACCAAACTGGCATGGACACCAGGTGTGTAACCTCTGCCTGTCACCAGACCACTGCAAAGCTGACTGCGAAGCTGGCAAATCTTTCCGATCCAAAAAGAAACTTCATGATCGAAGGGCGCGTTGACTGGAAATGTCTTCCTGTACTTGGACGATTGGCTAATCAAAGCCAACACCCATTTGCAGTGTCAGCAACACATACAAATGACAATAGATGTGCTACACAAATTGGGGTTCACCATCAATGTCCCCAAGTCTCACCTTCAACCACTTCAAATTTAACAATACTTAGGAGCAATCCCCAACGCACAATTAGGATTAGCTTACCCCAATACTGCTCAGATACAAAACTTTCAGGCACTTCTACCTCAATTTCAGACAAACAGTGCACTCACAGTTCGGACTGTTATGTGTATACTAGGTATGATGGCATCTTGCATTGCCATAGTTCCCAATGCAAGGCTAAACATGCGCCCACTATAGCAATCTCTTTCTCGTCAGTGGTCTAAGTCACAGGGTCACTTCCAGGACCTAGTGTTGATAGACTATCAGACTCACCATTCTTTGCTATGGTGTAACCCCAACAATTTGTTGAAGGGGCAGCCTTTTCTTGACCCTGTTCTTCAAATCACTCTAACTACAGACGATTCAGAGACGCGTTGGGGTGCACATCTGAAAAAAAACAACAGTACAAGGTGTGTAGGATACTAAACATCAGTCCCTACACATCAACTACTTGGAACTTCAGGCAGTATTCCTTGCACTGAAAGCGTTCCTTTCCCATCTATCTCACAAGGTTGTACTAGTCTGGACGGACAATATGACAGCCATGCACTATCTACAAAAACAGGGGGGGGGGGAGACACGGTCTTCCCAGTTGGCACACCTCTCTGAGCATATGAAACTGGGCTCTTCACCATCACATTCATTTGTTGGCAGAATATCTGCCTGGGACAGGCAACCATCTTGTGGACCTGCTCAACAGGACGCACCAACACACTCACGAATGGGAACTCAACCCACAAGTCCTCCGTCCCTACTTTAAAAAGTGGGGGGCTCCTCACATAGACCTGTTCGCCACAAAAGAAAACGCAAAATGCCCACACTTCGCATCGAGGTTCCCACTATCCAAGGGCAACGCACTATGGATGAGTTGGTCAGGGATATTTGCCTACGCTTTTCCACCTCTCCCTCTCATTCCATTTCTGGTTTGGAAACTCAAACATCTCTCACCATGAACCTAGTAGCTCCCACTTGGGCAGGTCAGCCCTGGGTCACAACACTCCTGGATCTCTCAGTAGTCCCATACAAGAAGCTCCCCAACAGGCTGGACCTTCTCAGTCAGGATCAATGACAAATCAGGCACCCAGACCCCAGGATGCTCAACCTAGCGATTTGGCTCATGAGGTCTTAGAGTTTGGCTATTTTAACTTACCATCAGAATGCATAGATATTCTTAAACAGGCATGCAGACCCACAACTAGAGCCTGTTACGCTGCAAAATGGAAGCATTTTGTTTGCTATTGCCAACCTAAACACATTAATCCTATCAAAGCCATTGGCAGGACATTATTTGCTTCTTACTTCATTTGCAAAAGTCCAATTTGGCATACACTTCCATTCGATTATATGTTGCTGCAATAGCTGCCTATCTCCAAAATAGACAGCATTTATCACTCTTCAGAATTCCTGTTATTAAAGCATACATGGAAGGACTCAAACAAGTCATTCCACCTTGTGTGCCTCCAGCACCCTCCTGGATCCTAAACATTGTGCTTACCAGGCTCATGGGTCTTCCTTTTGAGCCATTACACTCATGCCCACTTCAATTTCTATCATGAAAAGGGGCATTTTAGTTGCTATTACCTCACTCAGGCGTGTTAGTGAGCTCCAGGCATTAACCTTAGAAGAACCATTTTTTCAAATTCATAAACAAAAATTAGTACTTCGGACTAATCCAAAATTCATACCAAAGGTAGTTTCTCAATTTCATCTCAACCAATCCATTGAACTACCTGTTTTATTTCCCCAACTTTCTTTCGGTAGCAGAAAGAGCTCTTCACAGATGGAACTAAAACTTTCAGGAAAACAAACGTTTGTTTGTAGCTTTTTCGCCACCACATAAAGGTAACCCTATATCCAAATCTGGCATAGCCAGATGGATAGTAAAAATGCATTTAAACTTGCTACATTAAAGCTAGCAGTCCTTTACCTCTAACTACCAGAGCACACTCTACTCGTAAGACGGGAGCAAACATGTTTTTTTTAGGAAACATCCCCATAGCTGAAATTTGTAAAGCAGCTACATGGTCTACACCACATACATTTACTAAACACTACTGTGTGAATGTGTTAGCACACCAACAAGCCACTGTAGGTCAGGCAGTGCTACATACACTTTTTCAAACTACTGCAACTCCCAAATGCTAGCCACCATTTCTTAGGAGGGACTGCCTTACAGTCTTTGAGGAGCATGTGTATCTACAGCCACACATGCCATCGAACACATTATGTTACTTACCCTGTAAGCATCTGTTTGTGGCATGTAGGGCTGTATATTCACATGTGTCCGCCCTCCTCCCCAGACGCTTGTGGCCATTGCAGTTACACTTTACACAATTCTTTTAGCATGGACATCTTTATACTGACACTTTACTTACACTATTTTCTCACCCGCCTGGGGGAAAACAATCAAACAAAGGAGTCGATGTCCATGCGCAGTATCACCGAGAGGAGTCGCTCTACCCCGTGACTCGAAAGACTTCTTTGAAGAAAAACAAGTTGCACAACTCCGAACCCAACACTAGATGGCAGGAGTATGCAGAGCATGTGAATCTACAGCACTACATGCCACAAACAGATGCTTACAGGTTATGTAACATAATCCTTATAGGACATTTTGAAAATGCTTACACAGAGAAGGGGATAAACCCGGGATGTTGGTGATCTGGCTTCTCCGTAAGGAACTTAATAAACCAAGCGTCCTCTCAATTAAAGACGATAATGGTCAAGTGCACTGGACACAGGAGGCTATTAATGAGGCATTTTAGTCACAACTACAGCAGGTATGCACAAATGGGGCGATGCCTGATGAACAACAACTAACTGTGTACCTGAGGAGGGCGAGGCTCACTTGACTGCCTATATAACACACTGCGTACCTATAGACCTTAGAAAGGAGCTGGAGCATCCCATAACTAGTGAGGAGCTGTACACTGCCTTAAATGATCTGGAAAATGGGAAGACCCATGGGACAGACAGGCTGCCGCCCGAGTTTTATAGATTGGCTCCCGCACTCCTTATGGATAAACCCAGAAACAAGCATCCTAGGACCGGTTTCGGGGTTTCAGTTCTGGGTTAAATCCACCATTCTTTTGCTCACCATGCCAACCCAGTTTAGACCTGGCCATATGCAAATCAGTCTTGACCCTGTGCCTCATGGGAACAGTCCAGCCCGAACTGCCAAAATCTCTTGACTGGGGGTGAATGTTTTGATTTGTTCAGCATTCCGTCCATCAATTGTGTGTCTTTTGCTTTCTTGCCCTAAGTGCGCCGGGTATGCCCAGACTTGGGTCCCAGGCTCACTGGGCCACTGGATTCAGGCTATCCTGGCTGATGAGGGGTGAAACCCCGAAACCGGTCCTAGGATGCTTGTTTCCGGTCCAGGGAGGACCTGGCTTGGCAGTTCGTGCTGGACTGTTCCCATGAGGCACAGGGTCAAGACTGATTTGCATACAGCCAGGTCCAAACTGGGGTGGCATGGTGAGCAAAAGAATAATGGATTTAACCCAGATCTCTTGACAGGGGGTGAATGTTTTGATTTGTTCTGCATTCCGTCCATCAGTTGTGTGTCTTTTGCTTAAAAGTAAAATTAACATAACATTTGAAGGTCGTTTGTACACTTTCCCATGATTTACGATCCTGCACCTTTGTAACATCTTTGTTTCGATCTCATTACACGATCTTCAATAGATTCCTATGTATGAAAATATATACATTTGTGTCTAGCCTGTGCCTGAATAACTTTTATTCTCATGGGATCCTAAGGGATCCCTGGTCACCAGATTCTGTAATTCACAGATACATTTTTCTTTGTTAATAAACACTGGCAAACTTCGATTGGTGTCCAGTCATTTTCTTTAACACATTGAAGAGAAGGTCTATAAATATGCACCCTGCCCCTAAAGCAAAGCATCCATGGCTACAGTGCATTTCGTCAATCCGTTGGAATGGCTTGCCTTTTAGGAGATGCTCTGAGCTATTCACCACTGTAATTCCTGTATCACTTGAAACTCTAGAACAATGCAGCCCTTCAAGTCTGCGTACAATTTGTTCCACTGGCTACAGAGTGCCCACTGGAAACACCACATGCTTAACTGAAACAAAAAATGCACAAGACCATTGGAACTAAGAGACATACAGCTGAACAAGTTAGCTTAATTGGACGGTTCACTATCTTGCCCAAAATATCCCCATACACAAATATCGATGCAAAAATATCGGTCAGAAATATCGACATCCTATATTTAAAATTGTAAGTACAAAAATATCGAAACAAAAATATTGATGTAAAAAATATAGATGTACAAAATATCGATTTTTTTTTACGTTAAATTAAAATTAATGTTAAATATATTAAATAAAATTAACTTAAAAAATTATTTAGATTGAATATACATTTTAACAAATATGATAAAATACATTTAATTTAAAAAATATTTTAACGTACATGTATAAAATGTAATATATATATCTATTTCCTTTGAAACAATAAATAAACTAATAATTTTAATTTATTTGATAATTTTATAAATATATAAAAATCTACAAATAAGTATATATATATTTACATACTTATAACATAAAATCTAATAAAAAGATTATATTATACATTAAAACATTAAAATATTTAATAGTCTTTAAAATTAAATTTTGCACTCCATTGAGTGCAACAGTAGGAAAGTGTTGGATAGCGGAGGGGTAAAACGTAATATTCCCACTCCAGTAAGTACAATAGTAAAGAAAATGTTGGATAGCGGAGGGGTAAAATTTACTATTCCCACTCCAATGAGTGCAACAGTAGGGAAAGGTTTGGTTAGCGGATGGGTAAAATTTACTATTCCCACTCCAGTGGGTGCAACAGTAGGGAAAGTGTTGGATAGCGGTGAGGTAAAAATTACTATTCCCACTCCAGTGGGTACAACAGTAGGGAAAGTGTTGGATAGCGGAGAGGCAAAAATTACTATTCCCACTCCAGTGGGTGCAACAGTAGGGAAAGTGTTGGATAGCGGGGAGGTAAAAATTACTATTCCAACTCCAGTGGGTGCAACAGTAGGAAAAGTGTTGGATAGTAGATGGGTAAAAATTACTATTCCCACTCCAGTGAGTGCAACAGTAGGAAAAATGTTGGATAGCGGAGGGGTAAAAATTACTATTCCCACTTCAGTGGGTGCAACAGTAGGGAAAGTGTTGGATAGCGGATGGGTAAAATTTACTATTTTTCCAATGGGAGGGACGTAGGGGCAAGTTTAGAGAGGTCCAGCATACGTGCCCCCGGCGTACAGTAAGCAAGAAGAGTATGAAGTTCCTCTAAGTCAAAGTGAATAAACAGTGAGATACAATTGGTGGGGTCAAACAGGGGGTCATTCCACGATAATGAAGAGTAAGGGGAGGGGTTTCCCCTTTCGGAACTAGGGCTCTCACACACCTAGCAAGCTAGGTGTCATGTTTCATCATATGAGCCTGCCCCTCGTCAGGTCGGCGCTGCAATACCCAACGGGCACCCAGTACGGGGCTCTTTGGCGGGGATCTTTTGTTCCTGCCGATGGGTGCAGTGGGGGTAAGGGGTCTAGTGTGTGTAGATGTGAGAAAAGTGAATTAAAACAGGTCAGTTAGTCCTAACAGTTATTTATTCAAGAAGGTAAACTGCCTGATTCAAAATAGGGAGAGTGGCGGTGAACTAGAGGCTATGTATCTAGCTATGTACGCCCTACTCTGTCGGTCAACATGTTTCGTGCCCTGGGTGTCAGGAGGATCAAGGCACTTCTTCAGGACCAGAAAAACGCTATCTACACAACGTGATAAGGGAATTACTACATACCACGTTTTCAGGTAAATAACCTAAATGTAGGGACAAAAAGGTAAATGTTAACAACACACATTTCATGCATCTCATAGATCTATTCGTAAAGCAACATAAACGTATGTGTGCTGAGTGTATTGTAAAGTCACACACACATGCTCCACATAGTGCTCGTGGTGAGACTAGGAATAAAAACTCATGCACAGGTAGTGTATTAAAAATCCCAGATGCTCAGGATAAAGAACAACATAGTGAAGGATAAAAACAGATAAGGCAGAACTGATGCTACCACAACTGTTGTCTAAAGTAGACTTCAACAGTGTCCGGCGGTCGTAAAGGACACCAATTTGTGTCCTGTATGAGTAAGGTAAGGGAAAAGAAGCTGAGTAAAGTTAAAAACTCCATCTCGCACAAACCAGTATTGCCCAGTCGACTGTAACGTTCAATGCGCAGTTAACAGGTGGGAGGTGCCGAAGGTCCGGTCGTAACTGACCTACCCCATGAGGTCAACCAGAGTCCCGTGTGTCCCAGGTGGAATGGGGCTCTATCGCTGCGTCGCTCAAGCGGTGGTAGGAGTGCTGGCAAAGGTGTTCGCCAGAAGTACACACCACTGAGTCATAAAAGCAACAATAGGGGCTTCAACACCAAAAGTGGGGTGACACGGGGGGTTAGGCCCACAGAGAAGTTCCAGGGTAGGACCCGGTACCTCAGCTCACCCCCGCTATGTGAACTCACCTATGAAATAGTCCATGGCGTCCTGGGTCTCCAGGTTGTGTAACAAAAAGGTGTCTACTCACCAGCGTTCAGTCAACGCTCCTCTCGTCACCTACCCTGCCGCCGAAACCGGGATGGTGAACCGCGCCGCATTTGAGGCACAGATATACTTCCCGATCATCGGCGGCGAGGGAGCAGTCTCGCGTGTGTAAGGGTTCTCGCGAGACTTAGGTTAAAGAAGGGACGGAAGTCCGAGACATGGTTCGATATTGCAGGCAGTGGATTAACAGTTTTTCTTTGATAGCCAAGCCATTACAAAGACTGACGCACAAAGACGTGTCAGATCCAATACACCTTGATGATGAAGGCATGAAAGCATTTGTTGAGCTGCGAGACAGTTTGTGTCGAGCATCTGCATTGGGAATGCCAGACTTCCATAAGGATTTTGCATTATTCTGCAGCGAACGTGATGGATGTGCACTTTCAGTTCTAACACAAATGCATGAAATAGCACGCCGTCCAGTGGCATATTTTTCTGCCACTCTTGATCCCATGGCTGCAGCTTTACCAGGATGCTTAAAGGCAGTTGCTGCTACTTGAATGAGTTTGGAGCAGAGTGAAACAATTGTGATGGGACATCCATTGAAAGTGTATGTGCCACATTCAGTTGAGATTTTGTTAACATGAACTCGCACACAGCATCTTACAAGCAGTCGGTTAACAAAATATGAGAGAGTGATTTTGGGAGCTGAATATGTGACAGTGACAAGATGTACAAATTTGAATCCAGCTACGTTGTTGCCAAATCCAAGTTGTGAAGTAGTGGTGGATGAGGTAGATCATGATTGTTTGGATGTTACTGAGTTGTGTACAAAACCGAGACCTGACATACAAGATACTCCTTTGCCTGAATCAGATTTTGTACTGTTTGTGGATGGATCATGATTGAGAGACCAAGAAGGTACCTTGCGGGCTGCATCTGCGAATTGTACAGTGGCGAGTGTTATTGAAGCATCATGGTTGAAAGGAGTGAGTTCAGCTCAGGTAGCTGAATTAATCGCACTAACTAGGGCATGTTGTTTGGGAAAGCACATGAGAATAACCATATTCACGGATAGTCAATATGGTTTCGGAGTTGTGCATGATTTTGGGCAGTTGTGGTCCCAACGCAGATTTTTAACCTCTTCGGGTTCACCAATACGAAACGGAGAGTGTGTGAAGGATCTGCTGATGGCACTACAATTGCCAGCACAAATTGGGGTGGTGAAATGTTCAGCACATAAATGTGGTTATGATTATGTAACCGTTGGCAATAAATATGCTGACGAAATTGCACGTTATTGTGCTTAAAATTCAATTACAATCAATGGGGAACAATTGAAAGAACGATCTGATCAAGCAGAATGTAGTCTGTTTTCAGCTCTTGAAACATGGGAAGACATTAGATAGCTACAAGATGCAGCTAGTGATTAAGAAAGAGAAAATTGGATCAAATCAGGTTGTACACGCAGGGCAGATGATGAAGTTTGGATTTATACTGATGGAAGACCAATATTACCATATAGTCTAATGTCCCAGATGGCACGAGTCTGCCATGGCCGTGCACATGTGGGTAGAGATGCTACGATTAGACTATTTAAACAAACATGGTTTAATGCCAAGTTTAGAGTCATTGCAGAGAGTCTCTGTCAAAGATGTGTAACTTGTCAGCATCAAAATGCAGGGAGGAAAACAGTTGTCAGTTTGGGTCAAATTGGAAAAGCAGCAGGTCCATTTACACGCATGCAGGTAGATTTTATTGAGATGCCTCCTTGCCATGGATTAAGATATGTTCTAGTGATTGTGTCTGTTTTCTCGTTGGGTTGAAGCTTATCCAACAAGACAAAATGACAGCTTAACAGTTGCTAAATTGCTTCTTAGAGAAATAATTCCTATATTTGGATTTCCAGTCTCATTAGAGTCTGATAGAGGATCAAACTTCAATAATGAAATAATTTAGATGATTTGTGCAGCACTACAAATTGAACAAAAACTACATTGTGCTTATCGACCTGAAGCATCAGGTGTGGTTGAGCAAGTAAATGGCACAATAAAGTACTTGCGAAGGTTTGTGCAACCACAACACTAAAATGGCCTGATGCATTACCATTGGTTTTGATGAGTTTGAGAAGTATTCCTGACAGAAGAACTGGACTGTCACCTCATGAAATTGTGATGGGAAGGGCTATGAGACAGCCAACAGTCCCAGCAAACCAACTGATGAATATAACTGATGATTTAGTGTTCGATTATTACAAAGGATTGGCTGATGTAGTGCGTTCTGTGTCTCACCAGGTTGGAGAAGTTGCAACTACAGTACAACAAGAACAAGCACACGATTTGAGCCCTGGAGAGTGGGTGCTCATCAAGAAACACGTGAGGAAGTCGTGTTTGGAACCTCGTTGGCATGGGCCATATCAAGTGATTCTCGTGACAACAACAGCAGTTAAATGTGGTGGCTTGCCCAATTGGATTCATGCAAGTCATACACGTCGAGTCCCATGTCCACTTGAAAGCACAGAGTCAGTTGACGGTGAACCAGGAGAAAGAAAGAAACCTGAACAGACTGAGAATCAAGTAAAGTGGGCACAAGCTACTGAGTCTCGCAACACTGTTATTGCTGATGTTGGAAGAGAATTGGTCCCTGGAAGAAACAAAGAAAAAAGGGAACCAGCTAAGAGAAGTCATGAATGGAATGAAATGCAGTGTTTCCGGGAAAAGAACAAGAAATGATGACAAATGGCCTGAAGCAGTCAAGAAAGTGAAATACACTTTAAATGAGAAGGTTCCAGGAACAATAATTGAAATCTCTAGCAAATCAGAACAATGTGATACTGAAGGAGAAGAAAATACAGGATGCAGAACAAAAAGAGCAAAAATACCAAACAAGAAGTATACAGCACGTGAATGGACATATTTGGCTGCTGCAACAAACGTTTGGGTAAAGAAATCATCGAATCATGTTCCAAAAGCAACTCATTATATGAACCACAGTAAACAAACTATACTAAAGAAAAAGGGTGCAGAAAAAGAGAGGGGAGATTTGAGAATAAATTGAATCATGACATGAGGCTCAAAAAGTGTGGGATACACAAATCTTATCAAACGGAAAGTGGAAATTTTTGACTAGTTTTTATTTTATAGATTCTCTTACAAAATAGCTAGAAACGAGACTGGTAATCAAAATCAGGGTTTAACTAGGCAAAGATGTCTTAATGCTTGCTTTATATGTATCCTTTTAATATTGTTCGTCTGGTTAACACTAATTTTAATAGTGCCTTATTTAATGTATCCTACTAAAGTTAATACTACTAATAATCATGTTGATACAGAAATTAACACAAAGAAAGATCTTAAAGAAGATCCAGAGACTAATATTAAAAAAACTAACAGGAAGTGAGTACATCAAGATAATTCTAGTAATGATTTTTCGGTAAATGTTTTTACAAAATTACAGTATGAATATGTAGACACTATGGATGCAAGAGATTGTTATGTATGCATGCAATTACCCTAGTCTGTATCACAAGGAGTGACTTATCACCATCTTTCATCAACATATGGCATTTTGTGTAGTGTACTAACTAGCTTATTCTATGGCAAAGAACAATTTCAATATTATTATTCAGTATTTTCAGAAGTTCCAATTAAGAGAAATATGACTATAGTGAGTAGTGCGCCTAACCTGTAGTTTACATAGTGTAGAAATGGAATTTATAAATATTGTAGAAGATAGGCGACAAGAATTTTTTAAAAAGCTGCGGAACAAAAGAGGAATATACCTTCTTGGGCTCACATGGAGGGTGATTACAAATAAGAAGAGACATATGCTGCAATTACTCTAGACTGGCATCACAGAGCGAAGCTTTGCTTACTAAGACAAAAGACTGAATATAACAATTATTTCATTGGTTCTAGTGAATGTGAACATACCTTCCTAATTACAGGGTTTGGGAATAAGAGGTGGTACTGGTCCAGTTTATCCTGGAGTTTATTATGTGTGTAGTAGAAATACTTATTATAGGTTGCCACAACATTGGTATGGGTGCTATTATATGGGTATTGTGTTTCCCAAAATATATAATTTGAAGGAAAATCATGAAACCAATGAAAAGAAACTAACACGGAGTAAAAGAGGAATTAGTGCTGCAGAAATAGTGGGGGATATTTTTGGTGTGTTGATACCTTCAGTGGGAGTAATTTTGAACTCACATAAAATTAGAAAATTGTCTACAGTGGTTGATTGTTTATCAACGGATACTGCTGGTGGGTTTTTGATGATAGATACTGAAATGGTAGCAATGAGATCAATGGTTTTGCAAAATCGACTTGCTCTTGATGTATTGTTGGTATTATTGGTAGTATGCTGAAGATTCAACAATGTTGCACTTATATCCCTGATAAAAGTAAAGACTTGGAGGGATATATCAGTAACATTACACATTTGCATAATGATTTAGCTGAACTGAAGGTTGATGGTGCTTGGGAAAAACTTGGTAAGGGGTTTTCCTCAGTAGGCAATTGTTTTTTAACATTTAGAAATAGCTTGATAGGGTGAATACTAACACCAATAATTGCTTTTGCTGCTGGCATACTAATGGTATTACTGATATATAAATGCTGTAAATGCAAAACAAAGGAGACTAAACGAATAGCAAGAAAAAGGAAGAGAGAAGAAATAGAAATGGAAGACAGGAAATGAACTTATTATGAAGTAATGAGAGATGTGGAGGGTGTTAGGCTAAAACAGATGAAAACAACCTCATTTTGAAACAAATCAGATTGTAATCAGATTTTGTAGATTGTGTGATGGCTTGAGTCGCCATCAAATGGGGGATTGATGAAGCATGATTTTTGCGAAATAATCCTGCTTGAGTAAATCTGCTCATATTTGTTATTAACGAAACAAATGACCAATGGTGTGGAAAATTATTAACATGGGTGATCTTTTTACAAGTGTACGAGAAAGTGCAAGATAAAGCGCAACACGTTGGGGAATAAATGTGGTATTAAACATGCAGAAAAATATGAATAATACAAAGTAGTTTTTTCATATGGACTAAAACATTATGAGTTAAGACTTGAATAAAATGTGCCATTATAAAACTTTTCACGTAGAAATATGAAATAATAAAAGCAAGAACGCTATTGGAAAATGTTTAGTGAAATGCTTATCTTCTATCTTTATAACATGGGAGAGACATAAGTATTATTAATAGGGCTAATTAGACTGTGCTTATGAGTTTAATCGGAATAATGAATCTTTTGCTATAACGAATTCCTTATGTATTCTTTTAAGACTTTCTTTAAAATGGAGTGTGCTTTATTCCTTAGGAAAATTGTCAGTTTGCAGTTTATGCTTTTCCTATGAAGGCCTCAAAAACTCTGCTAGAGTGATTTTCTTTCTTAAAATAAAGGCAGCAAAAGAAATGTATTTTGTTCTTTACTAGTTATGAAATGATACTTAGTTTGTTTAGCTGTGCACAAAGTAATCTCTATGAATTTCCTCTCTGTGCTAAATATTTATTCTTCTATGAATGACTTGGTCGACAAATGTTACAAGCTGATGTGGAACGTGCACAAAGTCGTGGATAAAGTTGAAAGATTCTTTTCCTGCTTCCGCAGAAGGATTACATCTTTCAAATTAACAATGGACTGTTTAAAGGAACCTGGATGAACTGAATGGGATGATGATCACCTCATTTTCAAAGCCAATGAGATCATCAAGAATTTGCGAATGTAACTTCAGAGGCTTGGACATTTGACATTTAGGGTATAATTATCACTGGAAGAAAGAATTTGGTAGTAGCTGTCTCTATGAGAGGAGAGCCTTGCTGCTACTTCCTCTGCACTACTCTGGCTGGCTGCTGTCTTTGCAATATCTGACTGAGCCTGTCCTGATTACCTTGCACTTCATCAGCTGGTGATGTTGCCATAAGCTATACCTGTTCGGCCGAAGGGTTGGCTCTTCCTAACTATTGCATGTTGTACATTAGTTCTCATTGATCTAGGTTCATATGAAAGTCAAATTGCATATTGATATTTGCAATGAACTATTTTCTTTTGTCTCTTTTTCACTCCACTCACGCCTGTTATTGATATTGAAATGAATTCATTATAAACTGTATTTCTCTTATTTGTGATTTACCTGTAACATTGAACTAATAAAGAATTTAATGTTATTTCCTTATTGTATTCGTATATTTACCATTCATATTCTGAAATATTAGATAAGTGACTTGATAATCAGAGTTTGTCATTATTGATGAGTTATTGATATTTTGCAATATTATGACTATGATTGTTAGTTAGGTATTTCCATCGTTATAGGTCCTCATGAAGGGAATATTATCCGTCTTTTCATTATCGAGTCCCTATTAGCTCTACTAAAAGGTTCATCGGAGGACCTGATATTATAAGTGGTTATTGAGTTCTCATGGGCCCGAACTCTAAGTTATAAAAGATCGAGTATATTAAAATTGTTATTACAAATGGTTATAACATTTTACACCGCTTAGGCTGGATCAGCTCCTTTCTAATAGAGCTGGAGTTCTTGTTGTGATCACCCAATTGCCCAGGTAAGGCAATAATGCTGCTGAAGGCCTTCGCAAATGTGCAGCTACAGCTGCCAGATATTTGAGGAAGTGCTGAAAGGAAAGACCTTGAAATGCAAATAGTGGTCTCCCACAGTGAACCTGAGAAACTGGAATATGAAAATAGGCATAATTGATATCCAGGTACTCCATCCAATCTTGTTCTTCAGATGCCAAAAAACCTGTTAATATTTTGATTATTTTTCTCTTTGGTAAGAATTTGTTTAGAAATTAAAAGTTTAGAATACATCTGAGACTATCTTTTTTCATGGCAATGAGAAAGTATCTCAAGTAGCAACCATAACTGCCCTGAGAAGAAGCAACACTCTGTCGCTTTTTTCAATAAATTTGTAATGTAATAATGTAATGTTCATCATTAATATGTTTGTGGATGGAGGTGAGGGAGGAGGAAAAGTGTGTGGGAGGTGAAGAATCATGGCTGCTTGGGAAATGGCTGGGATTATTATTTATCCACAATCCGCAGAACCATTGGCCAAAGTGATCTTATGCCATCTCCAAAGAAAATCTGCCAGCCGACCCTCAGCAGGTATCAGATGACCCTTCATGTCTGACAACTCAGGGTGATTTTGAGACTGATGGAGTGGAGGTGGAAGCTTGACCTTCAATCCCTCTGCATGACCCTCAACCTCTGTACAGTCAAAAGAACTGTTGTGGAAGCTGTTGGGGCATCTGCCTGCAAAATGAGTGCCTGTATCCCTGACACTTCCTATATTGTTTGTTATAAAGAGAAACCAATCCCAGAGCCCTAGCAGTCAGACAACTCTGTTTGACTTTCTCAAGAGATGTGCCAGTCTTCTTGCCAAACAGGTGTTCACATCAAATGGCAAGCCAATCAGCTGGTACAGAATTTCATTTTAGAGCCCTGTAGTCCCCATTCAAGTATGTTGACAGAGGACTACTGCAAAGACCATTGATCTTGCCAATGCATCTACCTTGTTCTAGATGATTTTCTTGGCTTGTTTGGAAACCTCCATTCCATCCTGAAGCATTTTTTAAAAAAGTGGCAGAAGATAATCTGGTATATTTAGGACAGCAAAAGCCGCTCGTTCCCTTGGGAAATGAGTATAACCTATCTAAAGCACACTGGAAAAACTGAGAGGTAGGCTTCCGAAGCAAACACTTTCATATAGCATCTATTTCCTTTGATTTTGTATCAGTAGGGTTATCAGAAATAGTGCTCTGCTTCAACTCGTTCGATGACATCTGAACTAATAGGCTCTAAGGTGAAGGATCTGTGGACAAATATGGACGATCTAACAGGAACAAACAATACTTCCAGGAGATTGATCTGGATACGGGAGGGGCAGACTGGGGTTTAACCCAAGCCTCTAAACCCTGCATGGTAGTAATTTGGTAAAAATGCTTCTCTGCCAAAATCTAAGTGAGGACCTTTGATGAGTAGATGCAGGAAGTCCTGTTTTCTCAGCAGATCCTAGTTGATGAAGCAGGATGCATTTGTCTCCATGCAATGGCCCATAACAATGGCATAACAGAGGTCTGCCAAAGGTGCTGAAGGTGGATCAAGTGGAGGTAGTAACAGTCTCTGTCCAAGTCATTCTTTGCATTCTTCTAAAAATGATTTGGAAATGCTGAAGCATTTAGAATGGTTCTTGTCTTGAGACTTTAGGCAGTTGAGATACACTTTCTCCAATTGCAGAATATGTGTAGTCTGGCTAGATGATGTAGCGGCATCTAGCGAAGCTGGTTAACAGAGCAGATAATGACGACTTTGGCATCTCACTCCGAGGCAGGCACAGGTGGGTTTTGAACTGACTTCTTTCACTTAAACGTGCAAGGCTTAGAGGATGGAATAGGTACTGAAGTCAATGTCAAAGTTGTCAATGTGAGGTCCACAGCTTTTGGCACCATTGGTACCAGCTGAGACAGGGCCTCTTTTGGAGCCAGCAAAGGTCTCGCAGAGAGACTGTATATGTCTAACAATGCCTTCTTGAAGGCTTCAGTTTGCACTGCAGAGGTTCAGTGCATAGGAACACATACTTGTGATAAAAATGGGTTGAAGAGGAGGGACTTGGTTTTGCTTTATGCTGTGATGCAAGGAACAGTGTGCTTCATAGTTCCTTTTTTCTCCACTTGTCAGGAGGACAACAAATAGTGTATACAAATGAGAATTGCTGCTCGGCCCAGTTTTCTCAAGCCTTGAATGGCCAGCAAAGAATTATGTAACCTGCTGATACACACCACATCTGGGGAAACAGGAAAAAAGGGAAGAGGCGGGGACTGGAGGAAGTCTCAAAGATGACTCCAAATGCTGGGAAGGTTATAACAAGAAATACGTAAATAATTGTGAAGATATCGGTGAGAAGGACAGATCCCCACAAATTTGGATACCGCCTTTTGCAACTTCTCCCCAGGCACTGGATACTGGGGTCCCTCAGGGCTCAATACTGAGCCCTCTTTTGTTTAACATCTACATGTCTCCCCTTATTCAGTTAGCTGAAGATCTTGGGGCCAAAGTAATCTTATATGCAGATGACACACAGCTGCTCCTTTCCTGGTACAAAGATAGCGTGGCTAACTGTACTCATGCTAAGGTCTGCCTTTCTGCAATTTTTCATTGGTTGGCAGAGGCACAACTAAAATGTAACATGGACAACACAGATTCTTCTTTTCGGTAACTGTGACTCTCAGCTCTGACGTTCTTTCTGGCCAGATGAGTTCCCCATGCCTTCTCCTCATGGCGGTCCAGTAAAAAACCTGGGCATATGGTTTGATGACAACCTCTGTTTTGGTCCTCAGATCAAAAGGCTATCGGGCTCATGTTTCGGTATCCTGAAATCTCTTTAAAAATGTCTTCCACTGCTCTCCATTAACGCCAGGAAAGCTGGCATCCAAGCGTTGATTACCTCCTGCATAGATTATGCCAACGCTCTGTATGTCGGTCTGCCCACCTACCTGCTTAATAAACTTCAGGTGATCCAGAATGCTGCGGCCAGACTATTACTTAACCTCTCCAAGCGGGAAAATGTCAGGTCGCATCTTTGTGATCTGCACTGGTTACCAGTAGGTGCGAGGGTGAAGTTTAAGGCCCTTGTGATGGTTCATTCTGCTTTATATGGCCATGGCCCGGCCTACCTTCAATCCAGATTTGGATTCTACTCACCTGCCAGGCAGCTTCGTTCTTCTAACAATCTACTGGCAAATGTTCCAAGGGCCCTCAAACAGAGGTCCGGTAGTAGCTCCCTGTCTCGTCTGGGGGCTATTGCCTGGAATCAACTTCCGGTGGAGCTTCGAGCTGTCCGTGCTCTAAGCATATTTAGGAAGAAGCTGAAGACATTTCTCTTTAGATAAGTTCTCCTGAGCTGTTCAGTCTACCTCCTAGGCACGCGCCGGGACACTCCTCGGAGTAGCTGTGCGCGTTATAAGTGCCAATAACATAATAAACTCGCCCTCCCAAGGCCAGAAAGGCACTGTGGTCGGAGGTGGCGCTCCGAAGACTTCAAATCTGAACCAGCACTCTCCAAGAAAGCATAAATAGTGAAGGGGTAAAGAGAAACCAAGCAGCAACTGTAAGCCTACTAAAGAAAGGAACTGAGAAAACATCAACACCGAGAACATTGCACAATGCAGGGAGGCCAGGTGCGAGCTACACAGAAAGCAAGAAAAAACCACCAACTTAAAATGTTGCCAGGCAAAGAGTGATTTTCTTTGTGGCCTTTATACCATCTCTGCCTACCATAACCCAGAAGTGCAACCACAGCAAGAAGTCAGTCGTGCAAAATGTGGTTAGGAAAAGTGTTCCCTGTGGAAGATATCCCAAAGAAAGATTGCTTCGGCCTGCATGTTGCACCATTGTGTTCAACACCATCATCTTTGGAAAACGGCGACCTAACATGCAGAACAATGTATTTTCCAGCATACCTACTGCACCGAGAACACACAGGCAGGACCAAGTTGCCACAACCATCACTGTCCCAATCCCTGAGCAATTATGTTCTTAAAAGAGCTATTGAAAGGTAAGTGGTCACATGTGGTCACATGTAGCCAAGGGCTACATCATGGTTGGTGCTGAATCTCAACACCACTTGGTGGGGATATGGAGGGCTCAAGGAAGGTGTTAGGATTTAGATCTCGAACGAGACTCAGTTCACAACCTTGAAAGAGTCTTCTACTTGTCTTTACGAAAGCCATAAACAATTTGGCTTCTTTTTCCCTCTATGCTGTATGGTACGTTCTCTGACAAAGGTCACATAGTGCTGGGTTGCCACCCTGTCTATGACACTAATGCACAAACATTTCTGTCCGCGTCAGGGCTTAATTTGAGACAGTGGTTGCCGATGGGGTCCACTGGCACTTATTTTTGGGGACCAGCACTTATTTGTCCACACGGATATTTCTAGAGAGCAAGAGAAGGAAAAACACACAAATCGGAAAGACGGAGGAAACCCCATCACAAGGGGAGAAAGCAGGAAGGTGCAAGGGTGTGATAAAGGCGCAGGGAGAGTCTGGAAGGGGATTAAAGAGGCAGAAGGTGGATGGAGGACTACACAGTCTTGGTATTCTGTGCACAATGTTTAATTGCACCGGCCTCTGAGCAGGAGCTTCGGGCACTGGCACTCATTCTTTTGCAAATTAAGCACTAGTCTACCTACATTAGATCATAACACCACAACCTAGAAAAATGATAATATCTATCAGAACTAATCAACACAAGCCTAAAGGCATTGTTCTTTCCTCTTGAAGCCTATCTGATGGAGGTGGTGTGAGTTCAGAACACTTGCGTTGTTGTTGTCCCAATGTTAAGAGACCACTTACAGGTGAATGCTGTGATTGAACAACTCACAACTTAACACATGGCATAGCATAACAAAGCTATATTTATTTCTTGGAAGAACCTTGTGATGGAGACAGTGTTTTCTGTTACAATGTGAAGTTATTTTTGTCAGTCACTTAGATTTTCGATGATAACATTTTTTTTTTTACATCAAATGTTTCCCTTCAAAGCTGAAGTCAGGTGTCCAAGCTCAAAGACAAGACTGTCATTGAATTGACACTGGTTTGATTATATTGATCTTGTTCAGACCATCTTTGAACTACCAGGACAATAAGTAGTCATGGGAACGGATTTTGGCAGCTTCGCAAACAGTGGTGTTGTTTGTCTTACCCCAGATTTAAGTGTGACTCTCTTGTCAGAGTACATTTATTAAAGTGGGTGTTTCCGTACCTACTCACTAATCAAATAGTTATATACACTTATATTTTCTCCACAGGATCTTTCTGCTAGGGTCAATCACGCATGATTATCTTCACATGTTAGTGATTTTCCCTGTGAAACAACTTTTCTTGTATTAATTCTGGAAAACATTTATTACATTTGTTTGACAATTTTACTTTCCTTTTCCTGTTGGACTGTACATAGTAAATAATGTCAGTTTCATTGATCAATGCATTTCGGATAAACTTAGCCTTCTTTAGGACCAATGATCATTACACATTTTTATTAACATTTTATCTGCAACCAACCCGCAACAAAATTATCATTTTCGAAATTTGCTTCTTTAACCGCAGTAAAATTGAAAGCTTCCTCCGACGATAGAAGATGTCTTGCTTTAAATGACAACCTGAATCTTTCTTTTTCAAATCAGATTGATTACAGTTACTACATAAAACACACAGAGTTTCTGCTGCATTATAATGTGAATGAAGTTCCCCTAACAAGTCTTTCTGCTCTCCTACCAGTCTTTCCATTTGTTCCGTTCCCTTCATGTATTTCAAACGCCTTTTGAGTGGATGTTATTCTTTTGAGTCTAATTATCTGACTGCTTTAAGTGTGTCTCCAGAGTAAAGGCTCTTTTGACTTAAAAATGTATTTTTTCTGAAACTTCTTACAATGTAAATAAGCATTTCTTAATAGGTTGGGATTCAAATTGAATCTGTTAGTTACCCTGTAAGCATCTGTTTGTAGCGTGTAGTGGTGTAGATTCACATGCACTGCATACTCTTGCCATCTAGTGTTGGGCTTACACATTTGCAACTTGTTTTTCTTCAAAGAAGTCATTCGAGTCACAAGGTACAGTGACTTCTCCCTTAGGTGGCAATGTGCATGGGCACCAACTCCATTGTTAGATTGTTTTTAGCACAGCGGATAAGCATAGAGCTGGAGCAGCAGATAGGACAGTTTGGTGAGCATGCAAGAAAAAAGAGAATTCTACATTAAAGTGTATTCATATCCTGTAAAAGAAAGGCATTAACAAGTACAATGTTGACGGTTTTTGTTATTACTTATTTTGAAGTAGTCTTTGATATCTCAATATTGCAGAGAACCCCAGTGGTGCAGACTCTCTATTTTCATTAAAGTTATCAAGTCAGAGAACAAATTCAATGGCAGGCAGAACAATCTTAGGGTGACTCCAACTTTAGGGAACTATGGAGTTCTGGTTCATATCCAAATATGTCTGAAAACAGGCATGCTCTTCCGTTGATGCTGATAGGGCTTGTTTTGAGAACCTTAAAAAGTACTCCAGGCCAACCACAAGATGTCAGGATTATGCAAAGCCAGGTGAATCTGTAACAGATCATGCTGCAGGAGCTGCCATGCTTGCACTCCGTTATACAGGTAATCTGCAGTTTACACATGGTTCTACTGCCTGAGGTACAGTCACAGACGGGGAACACCGATATGCCTGTATACTTCTACAATACAGGATGCTTCACAACACATGCTTTGGACAATGTACCCACACACAGACACTTCATTAGCAACTGGGAAATGAGAGATAGGGTCACCCTTCTCAGGGTATGTAGTTATTGTATTTACACTCATTCCTCTCTGAAGTGGTAGTGTGAAGTGTGCCTTCTTGAAGAACCTACAACAAAAGTCATTCTTTTCTCACACACTCTGCTACAGGGTGTAAAGACATCTTAATTTGTCCTGCAGAGAACCATCACCTCTGCAAAAAGAGAGAACACATTGATGCACAGAGACTGTCCCAGTGACCTGGAACCTGGGCGGCATTGAACTCTGTTGTTATCCTGGGCAGCGCTGAACTCTGTTGTTATCCTGAGCAGCGCTGAACTCTGTTGTTATCCTGAGCAGCGCTGAACTCTGTTGTTATCCTGAGCAGCGCTGAACTCTGTTGTTATCCTGAGCAGCGCTGAACTCTGTTGTTATCCTGAGCAGCGCTGAACTCTGTTGTTATCCTGAGCAGCGCTGAACTCTGTTGTTGTCCTGGGCAGCATTGAATTCTGTTGTTATCCTGCGCAGCATTTAACTCTGTTGTTGTCCTGCGCAGCATTGAACTCTGTTGTTGTCCTGGGCAGCACTGAACTCTGTTGTTATCCTGGGCAGCACTGAACTCTGTTGTTATCCTGGGAAGCACTGAACTCTGTTGTTATCCTGGGAAGCACTGAACTCTGTTGTTATCCTCGGCAGCACTGAAATCTGTTGTTATCCTGGGCAGCATTGAACTCTGTTATCCTGGTTGTTATCCTGGGCAGCACTGAACTCGGTTGTTATCCTGCGCAGCATTTAACTCGGTTGTTATCCTGCGCAGCACTGAACTCTGTTGTTGTCCTGGGCAGCACTGAACTCTGTTGTTATCATGGGCAGCACTGAACTCTGTTGTTATCCTGGGCAGCACTGAACTCTGTTGTTATCCTGGGAAGCACTGAAATCTGTTGTTATCCTGGGAAGCACTGAACTCTGTTGTTATCCTGGGCAGCACTGAAATCTGTTGTTATCCTGGGCAGCACTGAAATCTGTTGTTATCCTGGGCAGCACTGAAATCTGTTGTTATCCTGGGCAGCACTGAACTCTGTTGTTATCCTGGGCAGCACTGAACTCTGTTGTTATCCTGGGCAGCACTGAACTCTGTTGTTATCCTGGGCAGCGCTGAACTCTGTTGTTATCCTGAGCAGCGCTGAACTCTGTTGTTATCCTGGGTTATCCTGGGCAGCGCTGAACTCTGTTGTTATCCTGGGCAGCACTGAAATCTGTTGTTATCCTGGGCAGCACTGAAATCTGTTGTTATCCTGGATTGCATTGAACTCTGTTGTTATCCTGGTTGTTATCCTGGGCAGCACTGAACTCTGTTGTTATCCTGGGCAGCGCTGAACTCTGTTGTTATCCTGAGCAGCGCTGAACTCTGTTGTTATCCTGGGCAGCGCTGAACTCTGTTATCCTGGGCAGCGCTGAACTCTGTTGTTATCCTGGGCAGCATTGAATTCTGTTGTTATCCTGCGCAGCATTTAACTCTGTTGTTGTCCTGCGCAGCATTTAACTCTGTTGTTGTCCTGGGCAGCACTGAACTCTGTTGTTATCCTGGGCAGCACTGAACTCTGTTGTTATCCTGGGCAGCATTGAACTCTGTTGTTATCCTGGGCAGCATTGAACTCTGTTGTTATCCTGGGCAGCGCTGAACTCTGTTGTTATCCTGGGCAGCGCTGAACTCTGTTGTTATCCTGGGCAGCATTGAACTCTGTTGTTATCCTGGGCAGCATTGAACTCTGTTGTTATCCTGGGCAGCACTGAACTCTGTTGTTATCCTGGGCAGCGCTGAACTCTGTTATTATCCTGGGCAGCGCTGAACTCTGTTGTTATCCTGAGCAGCGCTGAACTCTGTTGTTATCCTGGGCAGCGCTGAACTCTGTTGTTATCCTGAGCAGCGCTGAACTCTGTTGTTATCCTGGGCAGCATTGAACTCTGCTGTTATCAATTTGTTGCTGCCTCCTTCCAACCCGTGAAAACGCCGTTCAGTTTTGCCGTATGCACTCTATGCAGCCTTCCAAGATCAACCTTCACCTCCCTTTACAGATTTAAATGAGATTGGCTCAAACTGTATCACAGGTCTAGAAACAAAGAACTCATTCTAATGACCAAAACCCTTCCACAGACTTCTTCCCTCTTATCCATGCACAGATTGTGTACGACTCCACTGCAACATCAACTCATCATATGCAAATCCCCCTTCAGCATCTCTCCAGACATCCCTGCTTGATTGCCAATGTATGAATTAAGATTTGAAAACTTTTTGGAGACCGTCACATAGCTTGCAAAGAACAGCTCCTTCAAGAGTCCCCTCCTCCACCCTCAAGGGTCGATGTCCCTGGCACAGCTTAAACCATGAACAATGCTTGGACAGTGTAATATTTGATGCAACTGCTGCTCGTATGATGATCACTCAACACCCCCAAGTCAAATTTTTCTGTTACCTTCCAACCTCTAATTTTCAATGATGGCTTTGCATGATCTCGATAAAGCATTTGTTGTGACATTCTGAGCAAATAAATAAATACAAATAATACATTTATCTTGATCTTGTGTTCCCGATTGTTGGTGTCTGTGTAAGTTGATAGTTTGAGCTCTAAAACCATTTTACACTATGTGGGGGGCATCCACAGAACCTCCAATGAAAAGCCTAAAAAAGAATTTAATCACTTTCTAATTGATTATATTACAATGTCCCAGCTTTTCTGCACAACACCTGCGGCCCCGGGTTGACACTATTTCAGTCCAACATTTCTGCCCCACCCTGCAAGAAGTTGGGTGCCCTCCAAGGCAGCTGAAGGCCTGACACCCGCCTACGCCTCATGCATAGAAGGTACTCTCATTTCTTTCTTAGTAATCCCTCAAAGTGCCACCCCCCCTCCAAGCAATTAGACAGTCTCCTTAAGGGATATTAGAAAGGTTATCGCCTCCACTGCTGTGGTGTCCTCCTGCTGTAAAAAGATCATGTGGTGGTCTCCTCTAGGTGATTTAGGGCCCTTTCTCAAGGCAGGGCTGGAGTGGTTTCACACTCTGAAGGTGTGTAGCGTTCTACCAGTGTTCATTAATGTGGATAAATCATCTAAGCAATGAGCTATGCTGCTACAAGCGGTTTCTCCAGTGGCTGTCTCCTTTTAGTGATCTGATGCTTCCCTACTGATGAGGGCTGGAGTGTTTGTCTTCTTCAATTTCAAAATGGGGTGATTGATTCCTACAATTGTTACGGTAGTGTCTTCCTACAGTCGCGGCCTGCAGTGGTTGTTTTCTCTGTAGCATACAGAGTCCAATGGGGGAAGGCTCTCTGTCCCACAGCACACCCACTCTTCGGGGACTCTACCACGATATCTCTGTGGTCCACCCAAAGTCACAGCAAAAGGCAAGAAACTTTACTCGGGTTGTCACTCCTATCAGTGTATCATTAGCACAGGGTCAGGAAAGGCGCTTGTAAGCATTTGAAAGAAACTGAGATCAAGAAGGAAACTTTTTCATTCTTTCGCCATTATGAAGGGCTGATAGGGAAATGGGGAAGTGAGAAAACCGGTAAACTTGTGACAAAGAAGTCCCTGCCACCCACCTCTTTGCCATGACCCAGACAGGTAGTGGATGAGCCTGAATCTAATTCTGTCCAGGAGAACCAAAGAAAAAGAAAAAATTAGTAGAACCGAACTTCTATACCACAGACTAAGGGGTGTGAAAGGGACCATTCATGCTGTTTAGAAGATGAAGGAAGCTGCAGAGGGGCCCATCTGTCATCGTCCCCAACATATCTAGGCAAACAGGCTGCCCCTCCATCTTGCTTCCTCTTGCAGTCTGGATTTCTCGCAAATTTCCGAAACTGGGAACAAGTTATTTTCGCCACAAAAAGTATACATAACGTTCTTGGGAAAGGAGGGCTTAAGAGGATGAATCACTATCCCTTTCTTTATTGTTACTTCCACCTCCCCATTAAAGCATTTGAGCATATGAAAGCACTTCCAGAATGCAGCATGTTATTGGAGGGTGCACATGGCCCAAGGATGGGAATACCGGCTTACAACCAGTCTGGGCAACCCCATCCACTCAATTTTGCTAGCAACATTTTCAGCATATCCTGGAATTTCTAACACAATCCTCTTAGTAGTGAAGCTACACTATTCCATCACTCATGTTGCTTCCATGTTTATCTCCCCCATAGATGTCCTCATTCGCCAGCATACTTCACTTCTTCCACTCTCGCTCTTTATCACTGTTCCCGGGAAATGCTCGCCCTGCCACATCTCCCACTTCCTTCACATTCTTGCAAGAATGTCCAAACACACCCTTAAACTCCTAATCCTCTATGTCAAGCCAGCTTGCTGTAAAGCAGGTACGCACATTGGTTGCACAGTGCTCTACAATCACAGCCTACTTGCTAAGTGCTAGGATGGCTGGCTGAATATCCACGGTGTGCGGGAAGATTGGACTGGTCTTCCAAAACCAGTGAATATTCTCTGAAAGGATCCCTGGCAGTAAAGCGTTCATCTTCTTCCATAATCCACATGATTCGGTCAGCTTTGCCATTTTCTTCCACCAGTCTACCAGATCCTAGATGACGGCACAGGTTATGCATGAGAAAGTACCGTATGACTGACCGCTATTCACCTGTGGCAGCCCTGAGCAGCACACCATCAGTTCTCAGTGGCTCAGATCTTGGCATAAATGCACAAAGGCCTGTTTATGTGATTAGGTCACACTTCCCTATTTGTTAGCACCATGGGGAGGAGGAAATAGGGTGTGTTGGAAAGGGATGATCTAGTAGGGGTAGTGAAGAATAAAATAATTCAGGGACCCAGAGATTCAAGGCTGAGGATCACACCCATTCCTGTAAGGAGCGTTTCCAGTAGAGAAGCACACGAGGTGTCCCTTTCCTGTGCAGCTGCAAAATGGCATAGATGAGAGCCAGGATGCAAAGCAATAGGGCCAGCGGCACCATTACCATGACAACACTCATGGTGCGTGTGTACTCGTCAATGTGGACCACCACGTCAACGTCATTGCTCTGCTCGTTCCCATCGTCCCTGCTTTCTGGATTTAGGTCCACATCTGCATCGGCTTCTTCATGCCCATCAGTCTCCTCTTCCTTCTGGTCCACGTCATTGTCCTTCCCTCCATTAACGTCCGGGTTGAAGGGTGGACGTTCCAGGTCAGGCCACTTGGGCCCAGGGTGTGGTTCAACAAACGCTTCTTGACAGCCCATGAAGTCTCTCAGGATTGATTTCGGGTACCCTGGCTCGGTCTTTAGCCGCTGGTTATCAAACTTCCAGTACCTGGTATCTTTGTAAAAATATGTGTAGGCTGAAACAGAGAACAGAGAATAACATTCAATACAAGAAGGAGGGGGGGAAACATACAAATCACATGACTGTGTCATTTGCCAGTTTTGTTTTTGTAACCTTTACTTGGGAAATGTCCCCATGTAACTATTTAATCCAAATCTCAGCCATCTAATGAACCATACTTAACATTAACAAGTCAAACAAAACACACACCTTTCATTTGAACTAACTGAATTAAATAACTTTAAAAATGTAACTATTCCAACAAACACAGAAAACAAACAATTCCTGTATGTGTAAAAATTTTAAGAAATCCAAAATGAAAAAAGTGTGTTTGACGAACGTTTTATGGCAAAAACATTCATGACAAACAGATAGTTCAACAATTTATTTTCTTTTTTGTTTTAATTTACTGGCGAGAGCCCTGTACACTCTTTCTTTCTGTCGACCTTCTGCTGTATCCTCTTGTGGGCTGAAGCCAGAACTGTTGTTTATCTGCAGCCCTGTGCCAGCTAAGCCTCATTGTGTTCCACCTAATGACCTTCACAGGTCCACTTTAAATGTTCACTTCCTAAAATAGAAAACTGCTTCCGGTGCTTTGCCAAGTGCATAAGGGGGAAATGCGCGGATGTTCGGTGCCATATACTCCCACACCTTGGCTCTCCAAGCTACACCTTTCAGGAACTGCTCTTTGTTTAAAATGGCAGGTTGTTCATTCATTTTAGTAATTCACCATTATAGATTTTCTTCATGCATATCTCCTCATTTTGGTTTTCAGAGTAATCTTTTTGATTCCTAAGTAAACGCAGGCAATGTAACGAAATCAGTACACCTCATCTGCACAAGCTCATCTAACTCATTGGATGTAAGTAAATCAGCAAAAGTAAAATTTATTCAAACAGAGCAAAATAACAGAATAAAAGTACCAGCACACGCCCAGTAATTTAAACTGATTCAATATTATGAATGCAGGTAGTGCAGCGTACATAAGTAACTCGGGATAACCAACTGAACGCCTGCTATTATTAATTTAGCTACACATCAGAAAGAACTGGAACTAATTCTACCAGTATGCAAGCTGTAAGTAACTAAACGAGCCTAGGATTATAATATAGTTAACCAAACAGAAGCAACTAATGCATCTAATTCAACTAAATGTAACACAACCAACAAAGATAACAAAAGGATGTAAATCTACCTACTCAAATTCAAATACAGTAACAAACGAGTATGTGTATGTAAATTATATTTAGAAATGTATGTGTATCTTTATACACATACATTTCTGTTACAGCCGAAACGCGTAGCGGAGAAGCAAAATAAACCTTTCCTGAGCATTCAATCTGTTTGTGCCTTGAGAGTACGTTCATCCGTGGACTTTGTGTTGTATTTTCCTGCCGGCTGCTCTACCGGCGCACGTACCACCTCTCTTGGGTCCTTGGTCGGGTGTGGAGTGTGTGTGATATATATATATATATATATATATATATATATATGTCTCAATAATTCAGTCCAATAAAGCGATCACTCCGAGGTATTGCATTTACCAGAAGTTGGTTTTTAATCCAGGTTACGCGTTTCGCTTGCAAAGCAAGCTTGGTTACACACTGTATTGTGGGTAAAGACTTGCAATACATAGGGAGAGTAGAAATCAAAAGGGGACAAAGGAGTACATTGGCCACTTAATTCAAAACGGCATCCATTTTGTAACATGCAAAAAGTGCTTGTACTGTATTACAACTCATACAGGCGTCACCTCATTCGGTTATGCACTAAGTTCAAAACGGCATCCATTTTGTAACATGCAAAAATTGCTTGAGCTGTATTACAATTCATACAGATGTACCCTCATTAAGGTTATGCAAGTCACATATGGGCAAACATATTACTACTCATATAATGCAAGTGTAGAATGTGTTGGATGCAAAAGAGGAAAGGGAACATACGTCATGAAAAATGATATTGGCATAGTGCCAGAAGCCATGTTAGTGGTTTGTGCCTTGTTCCCTTGAATAGACGCCGGAATACATTAACTGCTCCCGTAAGAGTGGCAACCATTTTGTTAACACACCAAATTACAATAAACTGTATTACAATTCATACAGGTGCGTTCCCATAGTAAATATGTATGTTCATCACTGAGCATACAATGCCAGTTCTGCCCATATAGGAGGAGGATTACTCCTCAGAACCTACAAAATTCCCAAGTTGCCCTGTCACGAGTAAAAGGTCTGTGAAAAGATCCATTTCATGCTCTCGGCACAGTGCCTGCATGATAAATAGCAAAGGTCTTACTCCTGAATCTTAGTGCTATCGGCGTAGTGCCCTCGTGTCCGATACCAAACATCTATTCTCTGCATTTGGCATAGTGCCTCTTAATCAATGCGAGCTTATGACCCGCACTCACTGGGAATTCTACCTGATAAATAGCCAACGCTCATACTCATCAGTACTGCAGTCAAAATCTCTACCACAAAACCAAAACCCAGTAGTCCACAAAGAAAAACATGTGAAATAATTGTTAAAAAGTGACGTGATCTTCACTCTTATTACGACCTAGGATGTAAAGAGAGAGTTAAATTAGGGAAACAAATCTCTTATCTGTCTGGTCTATCCCTCCACCTTGATGACTGAAGAAAAGGTTAGGGGGGGTACGTTGGAGCTGATCCTCTAAGTCGGCCCCTTCCTTTTCTCCTGTGATTAAAAAAAGAGAAAAAGAAAATTGCATCCATGAGATGTCTCATAGTGTGAGTTAAGATCATATACGAGTCAAAACAAATTTTACTATAGTGTGCAGCATACAATATTCGGTATTATGTACAGTTGAAGGCAAAAGATCACAGTTGTAAGCAGGAAAACCAAGAAAGATATATACATTATTCGGTATCATGTACAGTTAAAGACAAGAGATCACAATTAAGAAAGCCATGAGAGATATATACATTATTCATGTAGATGAATACTCCTTTCCTCGTCCTGAAAGATATATGCATTATTCATGTAAATGAATACTCATTTCCTTGTCCTGATTAAGCCCATCCGGTCTCTTGGAATGTAGATTGATTATATGCCAAGATTCTTTCTTCCGTAGCTGTAAGACTCTATTCCCTCCCCTGTGGGTTTGCTCAATCTGTTCTATTGCAAAAAAAGTTAGGAGAGAGTTGTTAGAGAGGTGGTAATCAGCAAAGTGTCTAGCAGAGAATAGATGTTTGGTATCGGACACGAGGGCACTACGCCAATAGCACTAAGATTCAGGAGTAAGACCTTTGTTATTTGTCATGCAGGCACTGTGCCGAGAGCATGAAATGGATCTTTTTCACAGACCCTTTACTCGTGACAGGGCAACTTGGGAATTTTGTAGGTTCTGAGGAGTAATCCTCCTCTTATATAGGCAGAACTGGCATTGCATGCTCAGTGATGAACATACATATTTACTATGGGGACGCATACAACCCTATTGGAGACATACCTGTATGAATTGTAATACAGTTTATTGTAATTTGGTGTGTTAACAAAATGGTTGCCACTCTTATGGGAGCAGTTAATGTATTCCGGCGTCTATTCAAGGGAACAAGGCACAAACCACTAACATGGCTTCTGGCACTATGCCAATACCATTTTTCATGACGTATGTTCCCTTTCCTCTTTTGCATCCAACACATTATAAACTTGCATTATATGAGTAGTAATATGTTTGCCCATATGTGAATTGTATAACCTTAATGAGGGTACATCTGCATGAATTGTAATACAGCTCAAGCAATTTTTGCATGTTACAAAATGGATGCCGTTTTGAATTAAGTGGCCAATGTACTCCTTTGTCCCCTTTTGATTTCTACACTACCTATGTATTGCAAGTCTTTACCCACAATACAGTGTGTAACCAAGCTTGCTTTGCAAGCGAAACGCGTAACCTGGATTAAAAACCAACTTCTGGTAAATGCAATACCTCTGAGTGATGGCTTTATTGGACTGAATTATTGATATTATGCCCGGCGCGCTCCGCCGGCTACAAGCGATCTACTCCTCAGGGCGAGGGAAGGTGGAAGGAGCAGAAACTGAGGAAATTTACGATTGAGGCTTCCGGGGCCCGGCTTGAGTGTCTACACGCATCACGGAGGGGCCGATCAGAAAAGTGTACTGTAAAGAGGAATCAAGATCCCGATCACCGCAAGTAACGGATGTTTGTTCTGCAGTCTCGAGGCCATAAAGCAACTGAGGAGAAGTGAGCGGAATATCGGTCCGACTCCGCGATGGAGACAGTGGATGGTGAGACTGGCGAGACAACAGAGAGCCCGCGAAAACGCTTGACCCCATTTTAGGCACTCCTATTAGGGCTGCACAGGTGTACTGGGAGGGGGAGGGAGACGGGTCAAAGGACGCTTGTTCTTCTCACCTGCCTGCCTGTTCGTGGCATCGAGGAGGCGGCTACAGACGGGTGTTATGGGCGGGGGCCTGAAAGGTGGAACTAAACGGCTTGTATATAAGCATTCACCAGTGTTACTGCCTATCCAAAAGCCAATTTCACTTCTCACTACACGCCAATAGCTGAACTTCGAAAAGAATTACATACGACCGCACAACGAACTCTTGATTGAAAATAACAAGACTGCCTGTGTAACATACACTTGCACGTAAGAACATACAACGGGACTAGGTGCATCTAGCCATTTAATCTGTTATCTTGACAGCTAAACTCCGAGGAGTAATTAACATATACAGTTACGCCTTTTCTTCATTTTTACACATGCCACTGGGATGAAGTATATATAGGTTATCCTGCCGGATACTCTATCAGGAGTCGACTTGGAACACCAACAACATTGACCAGTGTGTGGAGATCGGGGACCCCGTGGTACTTCACAGGATACACCAGTAGAGATCGTGCCAAAAAAAGTAGCAGCGGGTACCATTGTGATACTATAGCAGCAGGAACCTCACATCAGTGAAGGGGAGGTGCAATTACCAGACATTTTCCAGTTTCCATACTCAGTCCACAATTTCTTTGGTTTTACATAGTGGTACATGCATACTGACCTATAGCCCGAAATCAAAAAAATATGGAGGAAGAATCAGAAAGGAGGGCGGCAGCCCTAAGCCTTTTTGCCAGGGCACCGAATAAAGGTCAAAAGAAAATAGAGACAACAACTAAAGATACAACATTACAGGACAAACTGAGAAGGCTTGAAAAGATTAAAAAAAAATCAGAAACATCAAAGTGGTGGGAAGCAATCTCGCTACAAGACTACATCGACCAGGATATGGTACCTAGGGGGCTACGTATTTACACCACTCCTTCATACGAATCACCAAACCCCAGGATGTTGGAGGAATGGGCGGAGAATTCTGCTAGGAGCTTTAAACAAATGCTGACCATCCTCGTTAAATATGTCTGGGAAGACAGAGAGGCACTATTACAAGAACTCAAATTGTTGGAAGATGAATTGAAAAATCACAAAGAGCAAGACATAATAAAGAAATATGTGGATGATCTTAAATTAAGACTAAAAACCTATGAAGAGGACATAAAGGCTCAGAAGCAGCGCAAATTACATCGCGACTGCGTAGACTGTGAAAGTGGTAGAATTCTAACCTACTCCCACAAATATGACCATCTATATGAGAAGCTGTCTCTAGGGGAACCTCTAGAAAGCGAAAAAGAAAACGCCAGCGGTACAGACTCTATAACAAACAGTGATGCAGAAGTGGAACAATCCCATACACAGGACAGATCGTTGGAAAGAACTATGGGCCCCAAAACACAGCCGACTTTTTTAGACGAATATCGCCTCCTACGAACAAGGAGGGCAATACCGCGGACTGTACAACCAACGAGAACGCGAGGAAGAGGTCGAGGCCGAGGACGAGGAAAAAACCAGGAAGAAACTGGAGAAGAAGGAAGCGACAGTGACAGAGAGAGCAAAAGAGGCAGAGGACGAGGAAAACGGCTTATGGGAACCAGACAAATGGGCCAGAAGAAACAGAAATAATGGATGACAATATGGTAAATAAAACCGTCATCAATTTATCTTATAGACCTTTAACAATGATTGAGAAACGCACTCTTTGCTTAGGTCTTTCCTTTTGTCCTACTAACTCTTTTAACTATCCTGAAACTAGAGTTGATATTTTCAAATTCGTGAGAAAAGTAAATGGCATATTCTGAAAGGAACATCTGAGCAAACTCGCTCCGACGAAACTCACATAACTGAACAGAATACTTTTCTTAGCATAAAAGACAGGAATGAACTATTAGCCATGCAGGATCAAGAAGCAGGCTTAGATCTGAATGAAGAACAAACTATCCCCAGAACTGACCTACCTGTCACCACCAATTTTAAACCAAAATCTATCTTTCTTCCAGTCATGCCACACGACATTATCGATGCATTTCATGAGACAACCACAAAAGATCTGATGAAATTCCGCAGACAAAAACGTAATAAAAACAACACTCCCTCTAATTTCACTAAAGAACAATGGCAATTAATTAAATCTTTATCTGATGATGAAAATATCATCATCCGCCCAGCCGACAAAGGGGGAAACATTGTATTATGGGACAGATCCGCTTACATTGCTGAAGCTCAAAGGCAATTGGATGACACAAGATTTTATGTCAAAACCAATGTACAGGAGTACAATGCGAGCATAGTGTATATCTGGAATATGCTCACTGAATATAAAGACAAGGGTATTATCCAATGGGAAGAGTATTGTTACCTGAAATGTGATTACCCTAGAACTCCCATCTTCTACCTATTACCGAAGGTACACAAAGACCTGAAAATACCACCTGGTAGACCTATCGTATCTTCGATAGGATGTGTCTCTGAACATGTCTCCAAGTACTTAGATCACTTCCTTCGAGACTATGTGGAGAACCTTCCCTCATACATAAGGGACACAAAAGACTTCCTGGGAAAAGTCAGTAACATCGCCTGGGAAGAGGACTATCTCATGATCACTATGGATGTGAACTCACTCTACTCTATTATTGATCATTCGCTTGGTATACAGTGCTGCCAACACTTTCTCAATAATCGCAAAATTTGCTACTTGGAACACACAGAAATGCTGTTGAATTTTATGAAATTTTGTCTCCTTAACAACATGTTTTTATTCAATGGCACTATGTACAAACAGGTCCTTGGCACTGCTATGGGCACATGCTTTGCCCCTAGCTTTGCCAACCTGTTCCTGGGGGTCTGGGAAGAAGAAGTCCTTAAAAAAACTCAAGGCAGATCCCAGAGGCAACAGGGTAATTTAATGGTATAGGTACATCGATGACCTGTTTGTGGTGTGGAAGGGAAGTGAGGAGAGTGCCAAAGACATCATCACTGAACTCAATGACAACACCTTTAACCTCAATCTCACATACACCATGAGCAAGAAACAGATCAACTTTTCCTCGATGTGGTAGTAGAAATAGAGAACAACCAACTGAATACCAAACTTCACAGAAAGGCAACAGCAGGTAACAGCCTTCTCCATGCTTTCAGCAGCCACTCGGAAACGCTCAAATGGGATATTCCATTTGGGGAGCTGCTGAGAGCAAGGAGAAACTGCAGCACGCAAGAAAACTTCTTAGCAGAACAAGACAACATGATGATCAGGTTTAAAGAAAGAGGGTATCCCAACTGGGTGCTATGCAAGGCAAAAGAAAAAGTAAGCAACATCAAAAGAGAGGAAACATTGATAGACAAACCCATCACTGAGGTAGACACCACAACAAGAGTGATTCTCACCTATAACAGTGAATCCATGAAAATATCAAGAATCCTGAACCGCAATTGAAATATCCTCTCTAGTGACCCAACCATAGGCCACACCATTCAGGACAGACCACACATAACTTATACAAAAGGAAAAAACCTCAGAGATTTTCTTGTGAAAGGGAACATTACCAGTACACACCTGAACACACAGATTGGCCTACAGGGATTCTTTCCCTGCGGCCACTGTAAGGCCTGTAGGAACAGCTCCATGAGGAAAACATACCACACACCAACAGGAGAAAGAATAATCAAACAATTTCTTACATGTGGTACCACATTCACTATTTACATCCTCGAATGTCCCTGTAAGAAGAGATACATAGGGAGTACCACACTAGCCACCAAGAAAAGAGTGTTGGAACGTATGAGGGCCAGCAGTAACAGAGACCCCCATTACCCAGTAGCTAGACACTTTGCTGATTACCACCTCTCTAACAACTCTCTCCAAACTTTCTTTGCAATAGAACAGATTGAGCAAACCCACAGGGGAGGGAATAGAGTCTTACAGCTACGGAAGAAAGAATCTTGGCATATAATCAATCTACAAACCAAGAGCCCGGATGGGCTTAATCAGGACGAGGAAATGAGTATTCATTTACATGAATAATGCATATATCTTTCAGGACGAGGAAAGGAGTATTCATCTACATGAATAATGTATATATCTCTCATGGCTTTCTTGTTTATAATTGTGATCTCTTGTCTTTAACTGTACATAATACCGAATAATGTATATATCTTTCTTGGTTTTCCTGCTTACAACTGTGATCTTTTGCCTTCAACTGTACATAATACCGAATATTGTATGCTGCACACTATAGTAATATTTGTTTTGACTCATATATGATCTTAACTCACACTAAGACATCTCATGGATGCAATTTTCTTTTTCTCTTTTTTTATCACAGGCGAAAAGGAAGGGGCCGACTTAAAGGATCAGCTCCAACGTACCCCCCTAACATTTTCTTCAGTCATCAAGGTGGAGGGATAGACCAAACAGATAAGAGATTTGTTTCCCTAATTTAACTCTCTCTTTACATCCTAGGTCGTAATAAGAGTGTAGATCACGTCACTTTTTAACAATTATTTCACATGTTTTTCTTTGTGGACTACTGGGTTTTGGTTTTGTGGTAGAGATTTTGACTGCAGTACTGATGAGTATGAGCTTTGGCTATTTACCAGGTAGAATTCCCAGTGAGTGCGGGTCATAAGTTCGCATTGATTAAGAGGCACTATGCCAAATGCAGAGAATAGATGTTTTGTATCGGACACGAGGGCACTACGCTGATAGCACTAAGATTCAGGAGTAAGACCTTTGTTATTTATCATGCAGGCACTGTGCCGAGAGCATGAAATGGATCTTTTTCACAGACCCTTTACTCGTGACAGGGCAACTTGGGAATTTTGTAGGTTCTGAGGAGTAATCCTCCTCTTATATAGGCAGAACTGGCATTGCATGCTCAGTGATGAACTTACATATTTACTATGGGAACGCATACAACCCTATTGGAGACATACCGTTATGAATTGTAATACAGTTTATTGTAATTTGGTGTGTTAAAATGGTTGCCACTCTTATGGGAGCAGTTAATGTATTCCAGCGTCTATTCAAGGGAACAAGGCACAAACCACTAACATGGCTTCTGGCACTATGCCAATACCATTTTTCATGACGTATGTTCCCTTTCCTCTTTTGCATCCAGCACATTATAAACTTGCATTATATGAGTAGTAATATGTTTGCCCATATGTGACTTGCATAACCTTAATGAGGGTACATCTGTATGAACTGTAATACAGCTCAAGCAATTTTTGCATGTTACAAAATGGATGCCGTTTTGAACTTAGTGCATAACCGAATGAGGTGACGCCTGTATGAATTGTAATACAGTTCAAGCAATTTTTGCATGTTACAAAATGGATGCCGTTTTGAATTAAGGTGCCAATGTACTCCTTTGTCCCCTTTTGATTTCTACACTCCCTATGTATTGCAAGTCTTTACCCACAATACAGTGTGTGACCAAGCTTGCTTTGCAAGCGAAACGCGTAACCTGGATTAAAAACCAACTTCTGGTAAATGCAATACCTCTGAGTGATCACTTTATTGGACTGAATTATTGATATTATGCCCGGCGCGCTCCGCCGGCTACAAGCGATCTACTGCTCAGGGCGAGGGAAGGCGGAAGGAGCAGGAACTGAGGAAATATATATGAGTGCGGACCGTTTTTCTTCTGGAAAGAGGATTTGGTAGATATATATATATATATATATATACACATACATATATATATACACATATATACACATATATATTTCTTCTTTTTGGCGTTCTGCTCTCGAACACAGCCGGCGGCTCCAGGTAAACAAAGAATTGTTTCTTTTAGAAATTCATTTTATTTTCTTCTTGTTTCATGGCAAAAAACACAGCCAGTTCTGTTAGAATGATCGGACCGACGCGTTTCGGCGATTTGCCTTCTACTGGGTATAACGCGTCTTGTTTGTGTGCTGAAACCAAATAAATTGGGTTTTTTTAAATCTCCTGCGAGTGCTGGTACTTTGTGTACTGTGGAGCTAGCATATATATATATATATATATATATATATATATATATATATCACAACACAGAGTTACCCCCCATGGACCAGCACCAGTAATAAACGGATATTTACCTACCTGTGTGGTGCTGGTCCATGGGGGTAACTCTGTGTTGTGGTATTTTTACGGCTGACCCAGCCGAGGACCAAGCCCAGCCGCATAGTAGCGGCCCGAAGGTGACGCCAGATGGTGTTCGTCAGGACAGGAGGGCGTACTGGGAGACTTACGATGTATCCAGGAGCAGCGTGACCTCTTGCTAACCCACTGGGGGTGTTTTATTTGATGTACTTTGGCAGCGCACAGCACCTTACTGAAGGAACACTCGTGGGCACTACAGGGACCAGCAGGCTTTGCCAGCAGCCACTGGGACGGGGACCATGTATGTTATAATAAGTGCCCAGCATGCTCGGCGTGAGCCTAATCATCCTGCCTTTGAAAAAGTGAATTTTTTCACGAAACGCGTAAGGCAATTGAACTGAAGCGGAGTGCTTGCCTTTCCTGTTGCAGCTTCCAGTAATAAACGGATATTTACCTACCTGTGTGGTGCTGGTCCATGGGGGTAACTCTGTGTTGTGGTATTTTTACGGCTGACCCAGCCGAGGACCGAGCCCCGCCGCATAGTAGCGGCCCGAAGGTGACGCCAGATGGTGTTCGTCAGGACAGGAGGGCGTACTGGGAGACTTACGATGCATCCAGGAGCAGCGTGACCTCTTGCTAACCCACTGGGGGTGTTTTATTTGATGTACTTTGGCAGCGCACAGCACCTTACTGAAGGAACACTCGTGGGCACTACAGGGACCAGCAGGCTTTGCCAGCAGCCACTGGGCGGGGACCATGTATGTTATAATAAGTGCCCAGCATGCTCGGCGTGAGCCTAATCATCCTGCCTTTGAAAAAGTGACTTTTTTCAAGAAACGCGTAAGGCAATTGAACTGAAGCGGAGTGCTTGCCTTTCCTGTTGCAGCTTCCAGTAATAAACGGATATTTACCTACCTGTGTGGTGCTGGTCCATGGGGGTAACTCTGTGTTGAGATATATATATATATATATATATATATATATATATATATATATATATATATATATATATATATATATATATATATATATATATATATATATATATATATATATATACAATCTCCATTCCAAACGGGCAGAGAGCACGCACACGAAGCTGCAAGGTAAAAGCTTCTTTATTGCATCCGGCCTTCCTCAGTCCGGAAAGCTAAGATATATATGTATAAAAAGGAAACCGTATATATGAATATATATAAAAAAAATTACTCGTACCACTTTAAAACAAAATAATGGGTTTTTATGGTTCAGGGTTGGGTAAATGGTATTAAGGGGTATTACGCTAAAGGGATGGTAGCTGTACGGGAAGTAAGGGTTTTTTACTGTTCAGGAATGGGTAGGGGTGAGGTATAGCAAGGTATTTTTTTAGGGATTGGAAGATATATATTTATATATATATATATAAAAATATGAAATAGGGTGGAGGAAATATATATATATATATATATATATATATCCCTATTTCAGTAGTGTCCGCCAACACTGCAGAACTCTTAAGACGGGTGCCATATCCGTGCGGGTGGACAAACTCATTACAATGCCAAACAAGCATTTTCAATGCAATAGGTCTCGCATTAGTGAAAGTTTGAGCTATTGGCGTTGCAAATGATGTTGCATTAAGGGTGTAGTACGTTATGTGGCTAATAGAGGTCCCTTTACAACCCCACAGGGACACTAGTAACAGCCTGTGCTACTGCACCCTTTCCTTGCTTCATGGAATTTATTTTATTACTTTATGCTACTGCTGGGATATTTTTTGACAAAAAAAAAATCTAACACACATTATCATTTGTAATGCCAACAGCTCAAACTTTCACTAATGCGAGATCTATTGCATTGCAAATGCGTGTTTTTTTATGAGTGGGGAGTGAGTGCACATTGAGACGTAGACAGGCTGATTTAAACAGTAATAGTTTTACTTGAAACAGTACTACTGTAATGTGGTAAAGTAGAAGAGTAAGGTCAGGGAACGAGGGGAAAGCTTGTAACTTTGTTCCTGATGTTAAGCAAGCGAGTGATCTCTACAGTGGTGTAGAAGGTTTGCCGCTGGGCGAGTGCAAGCAAAGTAATTGTTAATGCTTATTTTGTTTTTTCATAGTTTCTGTAAAACTTTATTGTGGTGGGAGCTGCCAGGAATTCGCCAAGATAATCATATAAAAACTATTACTGACTAAAAGCAAATTTTTTTGTTTACAGAAAAAAGCACACATTGGCGTAGTTAACCCCTGGCACTGAAAGGAATGACTTTGTGTGCGGATGCGCTCCTTCTGTAAGACCAGAATGCATTCACTCACATTGAAAATGGCCAAAGGCTGAAGTGGGCTGACCCACTGCACCATGCTGTAGTAATCACACACAAAACAAGCATTTGCAATGCAATCGGTCTCGCCTTTGGCACCTTATAGGTATTTAGCCATGCAGCACATTATCGCATATTACTGCAGCATAGCCTGGCTCACATATTACGAAATGTAAATTCTGGTAAATGTTCGGAAATTAATATTATCAGAATGTTTACAGCTGTACTGTTATAGCAATGCTGATTTTATATTATGTACTATGTACATACGCCTACACAGTTTTGTTTAAACATTAGCATTGAAAGATATGCCATTGCATATAAAAAAGAGACTGGTAACAAAACATAATAGGGTATATGTCGGTGTACTTCAGTACAACAGCACGTGCCTGCCCATGCCCAATTGCCATGCAATTATGGCGCAGTACACTACCATGAGCTCCTTTGCTAGTGCTTCGTACAGTGACAGAGTCGGAAGCGCTATCAGAGACGCTCCTTGCCCAAAGACAGCCTGTTTCACAGCTGGACACTCCACACTCAGTAAAAAATATTTGTTTATTTTACTACAACTTCAGACAATACTTGTGGAGCGTGGCCAAGATTCTCAAACTCGCACACTGTTAGAATGATGCATGTTTTCATAGGTCAGGGCACCGATATCTTGAACAGAATTCTCTCTCCACGTAATCCAGGCTGTTATGCAGCAGTCACAGATAGAGGCAAAGAGAAGACGACCGTCTCTTACACTCAAACACAGGTATTGGCACCAGTTACATTACACAAGGACACTTCGTTTTTTGTTTTTTTTACGCTCTGGGAGATTACGTGATTTTACCCGAATCACAGGATGTGAGGCCACGCTGAGACTCGAACCTGGTTCCCAAGTTGACAGATCTGGACGTTACGCCAATTGAGGGCAATTAAAAAGTCAGACTAATCTTGCCTGAGATGTTTATAATCCTGGTGACTACAGCTGTTTGTGCTCACCTTTATTTCTACTTAATTTCCTAGGCAATCATGTTACAGAATATATTTACACAATGTACTATTATTAAAATAAATAAAGCAAAATGATTGTATTTAGAGGAAAGTAAAATAAACGGGGAGCACAGCACGCATTTAGTCCAATTGCACTAATCACTCAAATAAGCAAAATCATTTCTTTTCACAGTTAAAGTAGTTGTTGCTTTTGATTGTGAATGCGTACTTGTTGCAGCTAGGTAATCACGCTCGGCAGGCTTGATTACCGAGCTATGTGTAGGCCTATAGGAAGGTGTCCGCTACAGTGATCAGACAAGCCGGCTTTGAGGGTGCAATGCGCAGGCCGTGCAGAGAGGCCTCGCTGCAGGGTTTCTTTGAAAGGGGCAGCTATAATGGCACGTCGGAGGAAGCGGCCGAGAAAATGCAGATTTCTTTCATCAACACGGCGCCTGCTTCACGAAGCATGCCGGCCGTGATGAGGGGAGGGAGTGTGCAGACTGCATATAAACACAAGCATTTGCAATGCAATCGGTCTCGCCTTTGGGACCTTATATGTATTTAACTATACAGCACATTAGCCTGGGTGCTGAAACGTCTACTGTTCTTTAACATGGAGGGAAAGTAAGCACCAAACTGCGTGTCACGCCAGGTATGGGAACACATGGAGAGAAATATTGCCTTTCAGCGGGAAATGGTAAAGTCCAAAGCTCTCTTTTTAGGTCTCGCCTATGCAGCGCGCATGCGCTGCATAGGAGGACCTTTAGCCGTCGCTCTGCTCTTTTTGGAAGCACATGCTTGTGGCGGCACTCGTGCTTGTGGCGGCATCCAGCTTGCGGGAGCGAGCAGGGGCCCGCCACAAGCACGAGTGCAGTGCTTCCAAAAAGAGCAGACTGCGCACGCACGCACCACTCCCGGGATTATCCCGTCTTTTAAATTGTATTCTCCCCCTCTTTACTTAGTTAGCTATTTGTTTCTCTTTGCCTTAATTGTACTCTTTCTTTCTTCTTTGGTTCTCCTTTCTTGGTTTGTTTTTCTCTTAGATTTTCTCCATTCATTGATTTGCGTCCGTCGTTCGATTGAAGTTCTTGGTATTTCGGTTATTCTGTTTCATTATCTTACATCTTATGTTTACCTTTCTTCCTTTGAGTCTTTTATATTCCTTTTTTATAATCTTTAGCTACATGCCTTTTGCTATTTCTCTCATCTTTTCTGAATCTTTTTTTTGTCTGCCCCTTCCTTCTTCCTTTTCTGCTTTCTTTCATTCCTCATTTGCCTTCCCCCATTCTTTTCTCTCCGTACTCCTTTCCACCTCCAGACCATTTCTCTTTCCCGACCACCTTCCGTTATTAATTTCTCGAGTGCTTAATTTCTTTCTACCGCCTTTCCTTCCTTTATTTCCCTCCAAACACCACGCCCTTCTTTCCATTTTCTTCCAGTATGCTATTCTTCCCATGATTGTTTCCATTCTCCCATCTGCAATTCATTTCTTGTTTTCTTCTCTTCATTATGTTGTTCATATTTTTACAGCCTGACGTCTTTTCTCTATTGATTTTAACCCAGCCTTTTAATTTGTTTCCTTTCTTTTTCTTTGCACAATGCCTCCACTCTTTTTACATGCTTTCCTACTCCTTTAATTAATATATTTTCTTGTGCGTTTTACTGTTTCTTTCGCCTGCAATCGTCTGGGCTATCTTTAGTCTTTTAGCGCCTTCCTTGTCCTGGTTTTGTCGGTTAATCCTAACGAGGCCCATGTTCAAGTGTGTTTATCCGTTCACTGACATGTTCACAGACTACAGAGAATGGGTACTGATGTGTGTCTGCAGTGACTGACTTCCTTCCTATGTTAATTCGACCAGTGCGGGCCTGTTTCTGTTGTCTCGAGTATGTTTGAGACTGTTTTCAGTTTTCTCCACCTCTCTAGTGCGGAGATAACCAGTTACCCAGACTTGTTAAAGAGACCGGATTGCCCCGTGTGCGGCAGCACTGTGCCCTGAGCTGTAAGTTCCAAGACACGTGACGCACCCCTCAGCAGCCCCTGGAGGGAACGGAAGGGTCTTTCTATACACGTATCTGTCAATCTGTCCATCACTTCTGCTTCCTGTCTACCCGTTTTATCTGTTACCGTCTCACTGATGTGTGTTTTTCTGACTGACGTTTGCCTATTTCGTTTTTCTGTCTGTCTGCTCCTTTTGTGTACATCCCTTTATCTTCCTGTTGTTTATCCTGCCTGTCGGTTTGTTCAGTCTTTTAACTACCGGTCTTTTCATGTACCTGTCTGTCGTTTATTTGTTTGTTGTTTTTCTTTCTCCTCTCAAGTGTCTGTTTATCTGCCGGGTATCTCACTGTTTGCATGTTTATCTGTATGGGTGTTTACTTGTCTGACTGTTTACTATGTTATCCGTCTAATTGTTTGCTTGCCCGTCTATCCAACTTTCCGTGGGTCTATCCGTGCCTCTACCCAGTTATGTTTGTCTACCATGTATACTTGTCCATCTTTCCAGTGAATTGTTTAACTGTCTACACATGTATCTGCTTGTCTAACGTCCATTGATCTGTGTGACAGTCTGTTTATCTGCATTGTAGTGTAACCCAATATTTCTGCATATGAGTCCGATATCGCTTCATCTGCCTGTTCGCTGTCCACGCACCTGTCCCATTTCTCTCTTGTAATATTTTATTGTGCCGCTATAGCTCTATGCTACGGTGTCACCATCTATCTATTTGCAAACATTCAAAATAATAGATAGATAAAATGATAGAGACAAAAAGAAAGCTGTGTTTTATGTATTGACCCTGTACTTATATGTGCATTTGTTTGTGTAGTCCATTTCTTCTTTGACTGTGTTGCTGGTATCGGAGTGAATCTTAAACCACCACACACCGAGCGATGTACCCGCCACTTTTTTTTACTATTTCACTTCGACAAGTTGAAGCTCTTGCGTCCTGTGACCTGACCATCAATTCGTTGATCTTCGGCAGCTCCGTGACAGGGGGCGGCACAACTCCACCGCGTACCTCGTCCTTCCCCAGTTGAAAAAAGACTGAATTTGTTGCGTTCTCGTAAAAAAAACAAGCATTGACATAGCCAATAGGTCTCGCCTTTGGGACCTTATAAGTGTTTAGTTATCCAGCACAATATCCTTGGTGCAACAACATCAACTGTTGCATAGCTAAACACTTATAAGGTCCCAAAGGCGAGACCTATTGGCTATGCCAATGCTTGTTAATATAAAGTCAGGGCCTTCAGTGGTCATATCACTGAAAATACAAGATTTGAAAAAATTATTATTGTTTACGGTTGCTCGTGGAAGACAATTTCTATGGACTGGAATCTAGAGAATGCTAAAGTGATTCTGGTATTTTACTGACCTCTGCTGCTCGTTTTCTATCAAGAAAGTTAAATAGAGGCAGTTGCCAGAAAAAGAAACAAAAGAAAGTCCCTCAGCAGAAAGCAATTCTGGTATTTTACTGACCTCTACTGGTCGTTTTCTATCAAGACAGTTAAATAGAGGCAGTTGAACAAGCAGAAAGCAATTCTGGTATTTTACTGACCCCTACTGGTCGTTTTCTATCAAGACAGTTAAATAGAGGCAGTTGAACAGAAAAAAAAAGTCCCTACGCGGAAACAGACAAGTCCTAGGGCTGATCTCCAGAGCCCACAAAGTGCCAACACATATAAGTATATCCTAAAGTATATACAAGAGGTCTCGAATGCTCGACCTAAAAAGAACTCTGCAGGCACTCAGCGGGGTCATTAGTCCAACCAGGATTTATTGTAGCAAACAGACGTATTTCGGCAGATGCCTTTGTCAACGTTTGCGACACTCACAAAACAGGCTGAATTTAATGGTTTTCAACTGCCCTTCTTGGAAAATCACACTAGACAACAAAAGAGGACTGTATCATTCAAGGATGTAATTAATTCTTTACAGTCGCCATATCTGTGATATAATGTCACAAGTTCCACATCATCCAACTTGAGTCCGACAAATACACTTTGAGCCTTCAATAGGCAATTGTAACCATTTATATCGCAGGAAAAGAACAATGTGAAAAAATCAAGTAATTTTAAAACACAGTTGTGGTCAATTCACTTCAGTCCTCCAAAGTAAATCCGCCACATTGGGCTATTATCATGCATGTCAACAAGGGGTCATATACTCCTGAATGTTGGCCCGTTCATTAAGGATGGTATCCTGATAACATCACCCCTCATTGTAACCGCCTTGTGACTGAAAGGGCAGATATCCGTCTCACAGTGGAAGTCACCACTGCGTAGTTATTGTTAGGTCATAGTTTTTGGCAATAACCTAGGCATTATTTAACAAATTTGCCAAAGTTTTTTTTTTTTAAAGTTATTCCACCCCCAACTTGTTCATGGAAAGTTTTGCGTTCGCGCTGATCCGTCAAGCGGGGGCCAAGAAAAACAGCGGGGACCCAAAAGTGCAATGTGCCACACAATTTCCCATAGGAAAATTTGCTCTCTGATATAGACAAAATGGCTGAATGCAAGTACACCACATTAGCCAATAAGTTAGGACTTTACTCAGAAAGCATTCTTTTTGTGATTTGGTGTAAAACTGCTCTGCCTTTTTTCGAGAAATTAGTGTTTAAAGAGGGGCCTGGGTTGGGCATGAAGGGGTTAAAAAGTTAGGTATATCTGGAAAACTGGTGTCTATATATGATCTGAATTGCCAATTTAAAGGGACCTAATCAATACAGACTAGCTTGTCATAAGATGGACAATATGTTGCACCAGCCATTACAGGTCTGGAGGACATGGTCCCTGCATCCTGAAAATTAATTTGAATTAATTTAATTTTGTAAAGCGCAACATATGCCCAAAGGGGTCTTGGCGCTACGCATCTGCAGTTAAGTCCTCTACACCTAAACTAGTCAAGAATTAAAATGGGAAAGTAAAAAGACCAAATTTAAAATATATATAAGGGGTCAGGGTGAGTACACCCTGATCCCCAGGGGCATGTGGGAACGTGGGGGTCCCAAAGGGACAATTTCTTAATTGACTGCCCACAACATGGATAAAATGTTACTGCAGCCATTACAGGATTCGGGGACATGTTTCAAAGTGGAATGCATTGTAGTGAATGCAGCTTTTGAGCGTCACAAAAAGAAGCACACATAAAAGGATAAAAAGTGATAACAGATTTTAATCTCAGGCACCCCAACCTTTCGCAGCTCAACCTTGCGATTTGGCTTAGGAGACTAAGGGAAATGATGGCTACAAGAAAAGCCAGCTCCCAGCAGAGGAATTGTAGATGACAAGAGTGGAGAGGTTCAAAAGGAGGGCCCATGAGTCCAGTGAGAACTATGTTGAGGTTCCATACCGGAGCAGGAGGCATCCTGGGTGGGATAACCCAATTAAGACCTTCCATGAAAGTCTTAAAGACTGGTATTCTGAACAATTAAGTGTGTTGTCTATTCTGTAAGTAGACAGCTATGGCAGCAAGGTGTAACTGAATGAAAGTGTAAGTGTGGCCTGACCTCTGCAGATGAAGGTGGTAACAGACTACGTCCTGTACAGATACTGAAACAGGATTGATATGTCTAGGGAGACAGCAGTGTACGAACCGTTTCCATTTGGCTGTGTAGCAGGCCCTGGTAGTGTTCCTGCGGGCCTCCTTGAGAATAGACATGCATTCTTCCAGGTTGGTTGAGATAACCAAACTCTAAGACTTAAGAAACCAAATCGCACAGTTGAGCTGCTGAAGATTAGGGTGCCAGAGAGTGCTTTGTTTCTGTGTGAGAAGGTCTGGCCTGTTGAAGAGAGTTCTGTGTGAGAAGGTCTGGCCAGCTTCTTGTGGGGAACTAGACAGAGCTCCAGCAAGGTAGTGTACCATTGCTGGCATGCCCAGGTTGGTGCTACCAGAATGAGAGTGAGGGATGTTTGCCTCAGCCTGAGGACCACAAGCGGTAGAAGTGGGAGGTGCAGAAAAGTGTAGGCAAATATCACTGACCAGTTCATTCATAGTGCATTGTCCATGCACTGTGGGTGTGGTAGCCTAATAGCAAAGCTTGGGCATTTTGTATTTTCGGCGATGGCGAACAGGTCTATCAGCAGAAACCCCCAATGCTAGAAATATGAGAGTAGGACCTAGGAGGTCGAGTTCCCATTCGTGGACTTGTTGATGCGTCCTGCTGAGCAAGTCTGCCAGATCGTTGTCCACCCCAGGAATGTGTTAGATGAGCCGATGTACTCTGTGATGTATTGCCCACCGCCAGATGCTCTGGGCTACTGAGGACAGCTGGGGTGAGTGTGTGGCCCCGTGTTATTTGTAAGTGAAACACAGAAGTTGTGTTGTCCATTCGGACTAAGACTGTCTTGTGTTGAATGAGAGGATAGAAGGCCTGGAGAGCCAGGCCGTTAGCGAGCAACTCCAGGTGATTGATGTGGAGGGACTGCTGAGTAGTTGTCTAATTTCCCTGAACGGTAAGGTGCGTGAGGCGTCTGTGGTGATGGTTTCTTGCAGAACTCGGTCTAGAAAGAGCTACCACTGCAATAGGTTGTGTGTGTTCCACCACTGCAGAGAGCGATGTGTGTGGCCCCAAACCAACACTAGATCCTCTAGTTAACCGTCCGCTTGAGACCACTGTGCCGCTAGGCATTCTTGCAGTGTGCGCATGTGCAACCTGGCATGAGGAACTACGCCGATGCAGGATGTCATCATTCCAAGCATGACCATCACAGTTTTGACTGTTACTTGGCGATCTGGCTGAAAAACAGGTAGCATGTTTTGGAACACTTACACCCTTGCTGGACTGGGGTAAGCCTTCCCCACCCATGAGTCTAGGACAGCCTCAAGGAAGGGCTGTACTTGAAGGGGTTGGAGGTGGAATTTGGCCACACTGATCGTAAAGCCTAGGCTGTGCCATTATTACCCCTATAGCCGCCCCTGTAGTAGCCCTGAGAAGGTGACTGCTGGGTGGACTTGGGGAATGTGGAAGAAGTTTCTGGTGGGAAGCTTTGGCTGCGCGTTACTGGGAGCGGGGGCCTGGAGGGCGCCCATAGCTTTAGCCATGTCCGTATCCTTCTTAATCTTTTTGAGCATCTCGTCAACCTGGGGGGAAGAGATGCTTACCATCAAAGGGCACGTTTAGGAGGTGTTGCTGGATCTCCGACTTAAAGCCAGAAATGCATAGCGACGCGTGACGGCATAAATGGATGTCAGTGTTTATGCCGTGAGCAGCTGTTTTAGCGACATCGAATGTGCAGCGGATGTTGCCATTGGAGATGATCTTGCCCTCCGCCACCTATTCCTGTGCCCTCTTGAGGAACTGCTCTGGGAGATGTTGGACAAGATCCACCACCTCATCCAAGTGTGCGTGGTCGTACTGGGAAAGGAGGCAGATGGAGTTAGCTGTTTGCCAATAAGTGGTGGAATGTGCCACTACTCTCTTGCCCCTGGCATCGAGTTCTTGCTCTCCCGGTCTGGAGGGGGCATGTCGCCTGTATCCTGGCTGTTATCGCACTTCCTATCTGTGTGAGCCATTAGGGAGTCAGAGGGCAGCAGGCTGCTTATGTATGGGAGTCGGTGGGAGAGGACTTGAATTTTTTGTGGACCCTAGGTGTGACCACCCTCACCTTGACTGGCTCTTCAAAAATGTCTGGTCTGAGGACCCCCTTGAGCATCGGGAGGTACTGTAGGGAGTGCTGGATGGAGGAAAAGGTCTCTATAAGGAAGTCATCCTCCTCATGTTGGACATACATCTTCACTTTATGAAAGGTAGCTGCCCTGTGTAAGACCCTGTGGTACGGGGTGAGGGTTTTGTGGGTTACAGATCTGAATCTGTGTCTGCTAGAGGCTCTGTATGATATTCATCCCAGGGGTCTGGGGCCTGTGGGCGATGTGGGGGGTTGTAGGGATCAAAGGGCACCCTTGGACTATCCCCACCCCGAGTGTGAGGAACCCTGTAGTGAGCATTGTGTAGGGTCAACAGGCAGCAAAGGACAGGTAGGTGAAGGTGGAGGAGGGCAAAGAGGTAGTGGAGGAGAAGGGCAAGCAGGAGTCCTCTAAGTGGTCGGTGGACAAGCACAAATTGCAGACTTCGTGGAGGTCTGACCTCGAATACTTGGCATGGCAAGTAGGGCAGAACCGAAATGGAGTTCTTTCTATCACAGGGACATTCTCAACCGAAGTGATGTTATTCGAGAGGTTATCGGTTGGAATGGAGTCGAGCGGTACGCGACGGTGGAGACCGATGAGTGAGTGTGATTGTTTCTACCGATGAGGAACAGATCCAATGGCCCGGCAAGAACACCACATGGTGTCGAACCGGAGCTCACATCGACACGTTTGAACCCGAAGGCGGGGAAAAAACAATCTAACAATGGAGCCGATGTCCATGCGCATTAACACTAATAGGGGGGAGTCACTAGGTCCTGTGACTCGAAAAGACCTTCTTAGAAGAAAAACAAGTTGTACACGTCTGAGCCCAACATTATAGCAAAAGTATGCACAGCATATGTACCTACAGCCACACATGCCACAAACACTGTTTTCTCTCATGATATTCTCACAGACTTTATGTAAGGTTCTAAGGAAGACAACATGAGAACACACTCTCTACAAGTTCATACTATATTCCTCAGCGATATGAGAATAAAGTTTGATATTCTGAGTAAAATGTGTATTTCCCACAGCAGCAGCAATCTGGCAGTTGATTCCCTAGTTTTCTACTATAGCTTTGCTACTATGTTTTAGTGAACAACTAGAGCACTAACATTTTGTGTTTATGACAAAAGTGTGGCACACCTGAACGCCATCTTGATAGAATCAGAGCTGTCAAATTGATAGCATTTCCGTTTGAAATTCACAAAGTGAGGGGTTCTTTTTATCTTGGAAATTATGGTTAGTGTATAGAAAGCTAAAATGAGGACACATCTGCCATGATTTCTCAAATATCTTCCTCATCCATATAAGTTAAACATTCTGAAATACAGAGAGAAACGTACTTCCAACACTAGCAATAGTCTGTCAGTTAACTCCCTACAAATGAACTGCAGCCTTACCATGAGTGCACATACACAGTGGAGGTTGTCTGGAATGCCTGGAGTAACATCAGACCCTCGATCCAAAATACAATAATGGTTGGGTTTGCTCTATATCCAGACCCTGCATCCAACCGTTCGCATGTGGCCAACCCCCGGCACTGGCAATGCACAGTTGGGGTTGGCTGCGGGCCTCTACAGTGCCAGGCCCTGGGCCCACCTTCCATGACCACCTAACACCGTAATTGCTCAGCCTTCTGCCCTTCACAGCAAAGGTTGACCAGAGGGCCTATTGTTCAATGAAGTTCAGCAGCTAGCTCTATGAAAACGAACTCCTCCTCCCCCCCCCCACGCACCCATCCTTAGAGTGAATGCAAGTAAAAAGACACTGATGTCCATCAAAAGTGATTAATTTCTGAAATAACCAGTTTCTTTTGCATTGTTTGAAAACTTAAAGACAAGCTTATAAGAGTCTAACCATCGATTTAGGTTGTTATATTACTCCTCATTCACGAAGCCTATAACACACTGTCAGAATCATTGGTCGATTTCATTAGTAATTTCAACAATCTTATTTTAATATTGTGATGTCATCAATTATGTCATTGTACATGTCACAAGAGATGTAATATGTGAGGTCATAAGCAGTACATGATGGGGCGCAAGTCGTAGTTTGTTCACTAAACTATAAAATACGTAAGTTAGTGTTTTTTTTTTTATAGTTGGCTTGTGTCGCATTCATACGACGTATATAATATATTATATAGGGGTTCCACCAACAAAGTAGTTGGTGTGTGTGTGTGTGTGTGTGTGTGTGTGTGTGTATATATATATATATACATACACACACACACATCAATACTTACCAGACATTTTGTGTGGTAAAATACAACAATGTAATACTATGCGTTGTGAAGGTCAGTGTGTTTAGTGCATGTTGTAAAGGCATGCATGCTAAAGGCATGTGCGCTAACGACGGATATTACAAAAGTATCTTAGACCCAACTCAAATTGTGAATCAAATTTATCAGGGCAAATGGATATATTGTAACAAAATCAAATAACCCAATTAAAGTAAATAAGTCAATGTAACAAACCTAGGTAATCAAACTCATCTATTGCAGTTAACTCACCAGACATAGATAACAAAACCAATTAACTAGCCTAATAATCTTAAACTAAATTCAAGTAATTAAAGTGACACAACAAACTTACTAATATGACACTGCTAACAAACTACATTTATGTGACTTACAGAATGAACCCAAATAGCACAGCTATCCTGGGTCAAGTACTGCTAATTTGAAAGCACAATAAATCAGAAACCCTCTTCCCAATAGTTGAGATCGGAGCATTTCTACATTTTGTCACTCGTTCAGTTTCAATTCTAAGGAACCTCACTTATCAAGAGAATCTCCATCACTGAAGGGTAATTTAAGCACTTTGCCATTATGACTAGTGTAAATAAAATAATTATTAGGATTGCACAACATCATGACATAGAGGAACACTGTGGGGGTCATTTAGACTCTGGCGGACGGTTCGCCAGTCCAGGTGTGTGGTGGAGGCCATGGCCTGAGCTACCATGGCAGCGAACCTTCTGCCCTATCTACAGATCCCCCAACTTCTTGGAAGGGATCACTGTGCTGCAGCACTGCAGGTTTGAGGAGGAGATAATGCTTAAAGTGCCTGTTCAGAAAACATGTTTTAGAGAAAACAAACTGCCAAAGTGGGAGTTTTATATAAACCCAAAACAAATGGCCCGATACACTGGGACTTCTTTCTTGTGCATCAGGGCCATTCTACAATTTCTCTGACTGTGTCTGCCTTGCAGGGTGAACGGGGCAGAGAAAATCTGTGACAATCACCCTGCTCTTAATAGGTCCATTGACCACCACTGTGACTTTGTCAGGAATCAGGCCACATGTGATGTGGAACATAATCTAGTTCCTCAGTGCATGTCAGGTATAAAGAGTATCTCTCTTTATTAAGACTCCCTTACTTGTACTCCTGGAAAAGTAGAAGCTGCATTTGTACACGCTCACTTACCAGCTTATACACTGCGTCATGGGGGAGAGACTTCGCTTGGCTTCCTGTTCCTGACTGGTTTCCACGCCCCCTTAGATCATTTCCTGACTATCTTGCGTGACGACTTCGCCCTGTCTCTCCAGTTATTCGCCGAGTTTCCTGAACTCTTGTATTTCCTTGCCTGACTCCAGAAATACCTTTACCCCGTTGTTCCACGACTACCACGGGCTGACTTAATCCTGACCTTTCCCTTCCGACTCAGGGCGTTTGATACTTAGTTTCCCGCTATCCACGAGGAAGACAAGACGCGCCGTTACGTGCGGCAGACAAGAGATACCTGCAATATTGTATCTCGCTGTTCCTGGCAGGCGGACACGGGAAGGGTGAAACATTGTATCCCGCCAGACGCAAGAATTATTATCTTGCCGTTCCTTGCCGGCGGGTGCGGGAAAGTAGATACATTGTATCCCGATACCATAGAGCACGAGACTTTCTCATAGACGCGCGCTACCCGCGTGTGAGTATTTTCTTTTATCACAGTCAGCCCTTCATTTTGACAGAAGCATTTCACGATCCATCAGCCACCTATCACGCTCCTGATTCCTTTGTTGTAAGCAGCCGCAGTTAGAACCTGTATCTTCCCCTCCACATTCTAGTTTCCCTTGACTGTGCAGTTATGTTGGTATGCTGCTGCCATTGGTTTGTTGAAGCTCCACTTCATCTCTTCTATTAAGTACCCTGCTTTGGATGACTTGTTTTTACATGTTGGTAAAGAAGTATTTACCAGCCTTTGGACGTAGAGTGCTGTTAACTCTACGCAATTACTACATTGCCCCTGGGTGAATTTAATTGGTAAGTGGAATCTTCTTTGTACCAGACATGCGCTGTGACTGAATGTGTTAGCCTCTATTAGTGTTAGAGATAGGGTCTGATTGTATTCTAAATTCCCTTTCAGTTGTCGCTGTCCTTGCATCATCTCTGGGAGTGACCTGTCATACCTACAAGGGGAAGAGTGGAGTGAACGGTGGTTATTCTCTTCCCCTTATCTCCCCCTAAGCAGTGTTCTTAATTGAGAACAGTTCATATCTCGTTTGGAAGCTGTTTTTGGGGAGTGTGGGGAAATTCTCTTCGTTTTTGTGGAACCCGCCTGTTACCAGGTTAGTGGGATTCTTGTGCGTTACAGAAAGCCAAGCCCACGAACTATTATTCCATCTGAGCGAAGATGAATACTGAAGGGGCGTGTTCTCCCATGAATGTTACTCTGCAGTCTACTTTACAAAGCCCCTCTTTAGAGGAACTTGCAGCCGCCTTTGTAGATTTACAGTCCGAAGTAGGAAGGTTAAGAACCGAGAACCAGCGCCTTCATGCAGAGTTGGCCCAGGTTAGAACTCAAGCCTCAGTAGACACCAGAGCATCAGGGCCCATTCATAAGACTAAGAAAAGCTATATTCAGCCTGCACACTTAAGGTTCCATCCTCTACTACTAGTTCCATGCCCAAGGAAGAAGGAAATCTTCCCCCTGTCCACTTCACAGTCCACACACCTAGTCCAGTCCCTCTAGCCATGCCAGAAAGGTTCAATGGTGACAGTGCTAAATACAGTACATTTATGAATCAGTGTTGGTTACAATTTCTTTGTAAGGCCGCCTCATTTCCTGATGACGCCGCTAAAGTGGCCTTTGTCATTTCCTATTTAACTGGCAATGCTGCCAATTGGGCAGTGCCACTGGTGGAAAATAACGACCCGTTGCTGTACGATTTTACCCTGTTTCATGAGAAAATGCGGAGCCTTTTTGCAAAACATACATTTATGCAGGCAAGCGACAACGAGTTGCTGAATCTAAAACAGGGCTCTAAGGATTTGCTAACATATATTACGTGTTTCAACAGATTGGTCACAGAAACCCATTGGCCTGAAGAAAAGAGGACCTCTCTATTTTATAGAGGACTTTGTTATGAATTAAAAGACCTCCTGTCTCAGATAGTGGATCCACCAGAGGATTGCCCCGCTTTCATAGATCTTGTGGTAAAGCTGGATCATAGATTAAGTGAAAGACGAGGGGAGCAATCACGCAATACACTTTCTCGCTTCTTAGTAGTTAAGAGTGACTGAAAAGAAAGTAAGGACACCAAGGATAGCTGTGAACCCATGCAAATAGGGGGTGTGAGAGGTCCTCTGTCTGTAGAGGCGAAGGAGAAAAGACGCAAGCTCAATTTGTGTTTATACTGTGGGAAAAGTGGACACTTTGCAAGAGAGTGTCCCGTAAAACCTCGTACTCCTCTTAAATCGGTAGCGGGAACAGACTACTGTTTGACACCGTCGGAAAACTGAAGAACTTGAAGGTACACGAGACCGGCTCTTCAAGTTGTTTACTTCCTCAGGTCTCCCAGTATCTTGCCGTTACAGTGACTACTGTGCCTAAACATTTCACCTTGTCAGTAACTTTAATCATTTCTTCGCAAAGCAGAAAGGCTCTGTCTATTTTATTGGATTCTGGGGCCACAGGGAACTTTTTAGACATCAAATTGGCCCAAGAATTGGGGATACCTTTTTTTACCTAAACCCCGTCCTGAACCGGTGAGAGTGGTGGATGGAACCGAATTGTCCTCAGGATTGATTACGTATCATACCCCCGATATTATCATGGTATGTGATAACGGTCACTCAGAATCCCTTCGATTTGATCTAATCGACACGCGTAGTTTCGGGGCATTCTTGGGGTTCCCTGGCTGCAAATCCACAACCCTCATATAGATTGGGCATCTAGAAAAGTTACACTGAAATCCTTGCATTGTATGTTGCACTGCTACAAAGAAGCCAGTGATTGGAAAAACGCTCTTTGCTGTGTTCTTGATACGTCTGTGAAATGCCTCAGTGTACCATCAATATATGAGGAATATAAAGAAGTGTTTGATGAGGTTAAGGCAACTGCCTCACCACCCCATCGAAGTTACGATTGCCGAATCGATTTGATACCAGGAGCGGAACTCCCAGTGAGTAGAATATATGCCCTAACAGACCCTGAGACTGAATACCTAAAGACGTATCTCTCTGAAATGTTGGAAAAAGGATTTATCAGACATTCCGCTTCTCCGGTTTCCCCTCCCTTATTTTTTATACCTAAACCGGAAGGGGGATTACGCGCCTGCCTGGACTATCGCGCGTTGAATCGTGTGACAATCAAGAATAAATACCCCCTCCCTCTTATTTCGGTCTTATTAGATCAGATACGTGGAGCTAATATATTTACAAAGTTAGATCTTCAAGGGGCCTATCATTTAATCCGGAGAAAAGAAGGAGACGAATGGAAAACTGCGTTCAGAACCAAATTCGGCCTCTATGAGTACTGTGTAATGCCATTCGGTCTCTGTAACGCCCCAGCGGCCTTTCAATTTTTCGTTAACGAGATTTTAAGAGAATACTTGGACCTCTTTTTATCGTCTACATTGAAGAATATTTTGATCTTCTCCCAATCTGAGCAAGAACATGTGAGTCATGTTAAAAAGATCCTAAAGAAATTGAAAGAAAATCAGTTCGCTAAACTAGATAAGAGCACTTTCCACGCCACCCAAGTAGACTTTCTGGGTTTTGTGATCTCTCCCGAAGGTATTCATATGGATCCCAAGAAAGTAGACGCCCTGTTGCAATGACCTAGTCCTAGTTCTGTAAAAGAAGTGCAGTCCTTTATCGGCTTTGCTAATTTCTATAGGAGGTTTATCGATCACTTCTCCAAAATCATTACCCCTATCACACGTCTGCTCCGCAAGGGGGTTAAGTTTGCATGGCCAACAGCAGCAGAAGAAGCTTTTGTCAAACTGAAAGAAAGATTTGCCACCGCCCCCATAGTAAAACACGCAGATAACACGCAGCCATACTACGTTGAGGCAGATGCATCTCAATATGCAGTGGGAGGGGTATTGTCTCAGAGAGACTAAAAGACTGGTTGTTTACATCCAGTTGCTTATTTTTCTAAAACTCTTCTCCCTGCAGAGCAGAATTATACCATTGGGGAACGCGAGTTACTGGCCATTAAACTCGCCTTTCAGGAATGGAGACATTATTTATTGGGCACAGCACACACTATCACTATCTACTCGGATCATAGGAACCTGCAATTTTTCAGATCCGCTAGAGCCCTTACCCCGCGGCAAATGAGATGGGTTATGTTCTTCAGCGAATATGATTTTGTGATCACATACCGTCCTGGCACCCAACATGGTAAAGCTGACGCCCTATCTAGAATAGGCATAGAGAAGAAGGTACATACTGAAAACTGTCCGCCCATCATACCCTGCCACAAAATCATTGGGGTAGGCGATAAGGAGATTCCTTCATTCCTGGAACGCTTAGTAGAGTCTTGTGCTGCAATACCTCAACCTGAATGGTTAAAGAAGTCATTAACCACCATGTCTAATGGACTATATTACCATGACAAGAAACTGTGAGTGCCCACTACTGATTTGCAATTACAGATCATCCGGTGGTGTCACGGTAGTTCATTTGCAAGGCATCCAGGAGGAGAAAAAAACCTACAAACCTGTCACAGGTGGATCTGGTGGGATGGAATGGCTAAAGACATCTTGGCGTTTGTAAAGTCATGCCCTGTTTGCGCTAGACAAAAAACTTCTCACGCTGCACCTACTGGTTTGTTAAGACCTACCCCGATTCCCTCAATACCTTGGCACTCCATTAGTATGGATTTTATAACCAATCTCCCAAGATCACAAGGGTACAACACCATATATGTAGTTGTAGACATGCTCACTAAAATGGCGCATTTTATACCCCTAAAAAAGATTCCATCTTCCAAGGAACTAGCACAGATCTTCATAGAACAAATAGTACTATTACATGGTCTTCCTTCTGTTATTATATCCGACAGAGAAACACAATTCGTGTCTAGATTCTGGCAAGGAACATGTAAGGCTCTTGGTATTGATCACAGGTTATCCACAGTTACCATCCTCAAACAGATGGACAGACTGAAAGAACAAATCAGACACTTGAACAATACTTACGTTGTCTACTAACCACTATCACGAGTGATTGGGTACAGGCTCTTCCTTTAGCGGAATTTGCCTACAATAATACCTCACATTCGTCCACTGGTATCTCACCCTTTTATTTCTTACATGTTCACCATCCTAGATTTTTGCCTTGTCCCTTGCCTTCACAATCCGTGGAGATCCCTGCAGTCAAGAACCACCATGAATCCCTTAAAAAAATATGGCAAAAGGCCACACAAGAATTACAAAAGGCCAAAAACACCATGAAACAAGAAGCTGACAAACATCGCCAACCAGCTCCTGAGTACCACATCGGTGATAAAGTATGGTTATCCACGAAGAATTTGAGATTAGCGGGACCTAGAAAATTACAGCCTAGGTATATAGGACCTTATCCTGTTGTCAAAGTCTTATCCCCTGTTACCTTGAAATTGAGCCTCCCCGACGAACTTCGCATACATCCTGTATTCCACACTTCTTTATTGAAAGCCTATACCCCTTCCTTAGAACCCGAGGTACCTCCCCCTCCCATCGTGATAGAAGGAGAAGTGGAGTATGAAGTTAAACGCATCCTTGATTCCCGTAGATGTAGAGGCAAACTACAATACCTAATAGAGTGGGTGGGGTTTGCTCCCGAAGACAGATCCTGGGAACCTGCAGAAAACGTCCATGCTCCCACACTAATACGCAGATTCCATGCCTTACATCCTACTAAACCACGCCCTAGAAATAGACCTTTGGGAGGGAGAACTGTCAGGAATCAGGCCACATGTTCCGTGATGTGGAACATAATCTAGTTCCTCAGTGCATGTCGGGTATAAAGAGTATCTCTCTTTATTGAGACGCCCTTACTTGTACTCCTGGAAAAGTAGAAGCTGCATTTGTACACGCTCCCTTACCAGCTTATACACTGCGTCATGGGGGAGAGACTTCGCTTGGCTTCCTGTTCCTGACTGGTTTCCACGTGTTTGATACTTAGTTTTCCGCTATCCACGAGGAAGACAAGACGCGCCGTTACGTGCCGGCAGACAAGAGATACCTGCAACATTGTATCTCGCTGTTCCTGGCAGGCGGATGCGGGAAGGGTGAAACATTGTATCCCGCCAGACGCGCAAATTATTATCTCGCCGTTCCTTGCCGGCGGGCGCGGGAAAGTAGATACATTGTATCCCGCTACCATAGAGCACAAGACTTTCTCATAAACGCGCGCTACCCCGTGTGAGTATTTTCTTTTACCATAGTCAGCCCTTCATTTTGACAGAAGCATTTCATGATCCCTCAGCCACCTATCACGCTCCCTATTCCTTTGTTGTAAGCAGCCACAGTTAGAACCTGTATCTTCCCCTCCACATTCTAGTTTCCCTTGACTGTGCAGTTATGCTGGTATGCTGCTGCCATTGGTTTATTGAAGCTCCACTTCATCTCTTCTATTAGGTACCCTGCTTTGGATGACTTGTTTTTACGTGTTGGTAAAGAAGTATTTACCAGCCTTTGGACGTAGAGTGCTGTTAACTCTACGCAGTTACTACATTGCCCCTGGGTGAATTTAATTGGTAAGTGGAATCTTCTTTGTACCAGACATGTGCTGTGACTGAATGTGTTAGCCTCTATTAGTGTTAGAGATAGGGTCGGATTGTATTCTAAATTCCCTTTCAGTTGTCGCTGTCCTTGCATCATCTCTGGGAGTGACCTGTCATACCTACAAGGTGAAGAGTGGAGTGAACTGTGGTTATTCTCTTCCCCTTATCTCCCCCTAAGCAGTGTTCTTAATTGAGAACAGTTCATATTTCGTTTGGAAGCTGTTTTTGGGGAGTGTGGGGAAATTCTCTTCGTTCCGGTGGAACCCGCCTGTTACCAGGTTAGTGGGATTCTTGTGCGTTACAGAGTTGCAGATCCTGTGGGGGAAGGACCGACGGGCCAGGGGTTACCAACAGCAAAGCTAGCAGAAACTCAGCTGAAGGTAAACCTGCAGTATCCTAAACTCTAAATGGGGCAGGGAAATTATGGGTTTAGCAGGGTGGGAGGACCACTGCTTTAGGGTGTTCCTCCCGCCCATTCAAATCCAAAATGAGAACCTATGTCTTTCTTTGCAAATGATATGTGAGGAGTTTGGGAGCTGCTGACTATTTTAAATTGAAATTTTCATCTTGATAATATGGTGGATTTTAGCAACGTGTGAGCTCCCAGCACCCTTGCGGACCTTAACCCATCAATTCCCATCTCACACCTTATGACGCCACGGTATGTTTAGAGGTACTGAGCAGAACCAGGTCTCCCTTGATTTCATGTTGAAGTTAAAGTCATTGCTGACGTTCAAACTCTCATTTGAGCTAATTCTGGTAATTCAGGAACTGTTTTCTGAAATATTGCAGGTCTACAAATTCCAGATCTCAATGAAATTTTGAAAATCAGGATTAGAGTAAAATTTAACATCAAGGACTGGAAACTTGATAGTGATTGGCCAGATATGTATGGTGCTCGTGCCATTCATAGCAGGCACACTGCATTCTATACTTACGTTAGGAGCTTTGACTTCTTTTGCTCGATTGGTTTGAGACATTGTCAATCACACCTATGCTCCAGCCGCAGGAATATTTGTCTCATCATTTTTTATTGTCTGTTTTGGTATTTTTCTTCTGCCTCCATTGTAATGCGTTGGGGACTATTTCAAGTCACTGAGTGGCCCAGGACTGGAGAGCGAGCACTGATAAGAAAGCATCTGATAAATGGTTGATTCAGGAAATTCAGCAACTCTTTTTCCTGCAGCATTCATTTTTAAAAGCTTTTGTCTCTGCTTGGTCCCAAGAGCAGAGACGAACACTGGCAAAGTTGATGGCACGCTTTACAAATATCTAAACTATTGTCTTAGCTTGTTAAGTCTAACCTAGAGACAGTTACAGCGGTCTTGCCAATCTGACATTTTCTAAAAATTTCAAATTAACAATACATATATATGTACATATGAAGAGGGGCTTCGATCAGCCTTCTTCGTTTATGGTTGGGTCATTCACAGTTTGTTTCTTCCCATCGCAGTGTACAGCATGGTGCAGTAGGTCAACCCACTTCATTCATCATTGGCTGTCTAGCACTGCGATTGACAGCATTTCGCCTGATCACATGTACTTAGGCACCGGAAAAGAAGGGCACTTCAGTGCCAGAGTTGTTGTGCCACGGCGGCTGGGCCACTCTAACTTTTTATATATATATTTTTTTATAAATTTGCAATGCTTTTTGCCAAGTTTTTTTTTTTCATATTGTATGTTTGCAAACAAGAGAAATCACTAAAATTATTACTGGAGATCCCAAACTGAACAGAGGAGGAAAATACAACAACTTGGATTTCCGGAGAAGACGACATAGGAATTATTACGCGACCATATGCCCGTCTCTTGTACCTATTCAACATGTCTGCTGTTATAAGACCTGAAAGGCTCTTGCAAGGCAAAGCGAAGGAAGCAGAACTACAGCCGTTCACAGAGATATTTGAGAAATACTGTTGCATTTTTAGTACTGTGCACTAGACATTTGCACTAGCTGGATATTTCTCTGCTTTACCTGGCAGAATACAACTCACACCCACTAGGCACTACTGCAGTAGTAGGAGACTCATTAATAGCCATTGTCTTTAAACTGTCAAATTCACCACTTGATATTTCCTACACCCTTAAGGCTGAAGCATTTCTAGAAATTCTCAGATATAACTGTAGCCAAATGCTACCATTAGCTGTAACGCCTGCTGTATGTAGTCACTGGGCACTGCTTGCAATGCAGGTGTTGCATAAACACCCTCTTACTGCTCGGTGGCTTACCTGTGTCAGAGCTAAGAAAGGCTCCCTTCGGAGCGTCAGGGATCCCAGTCCATATGCTGATAGGCTTCGGGTACCCAGTGTCCACTGAGTGAGAATTTTCATTGAAGCGCCAGTACCTAGATGAAGAGACAGAGAAGTTAGGAAAGAAGAAAGAGTATCTCTGATTTCTGATCATTATTCCATTTTGCAATGAGAACTAATATGAAAAAGAAAGCATTCAAAACAATTGCACAAAGTGAGAAATAAGAGCAAAAAGAAACCCGAGAAATTGAGACAGTTATTAAAGAAAATATTGATTTTTAAATATTAAGTATGCACTAAACAAAAATGCAAAATAGAGCGCCCAAAAAGAATAACATTTAAAAAACGTAATTTTTTAGACGAAGGCAAAATGGAAAGCCGATAGTCAGAATCACGCTTTTCCCCATGAGCTCCAGCATGTTGAGAGATTCCCTCAGATGCAGGATTGCTCTGGTTTCAAAGGCAGCTGTGGGGAAGGCAGTCGGAGGCCATCAAAGTTCTACTGCTGGAATCAATATGGGAACATTTCACTCAGCTCCTAGCCACAAAAGAGCCTTTATAATCTGAAAGGAGTTCTGGGGAGGCTTCAAGGTGGTGCTGGTACAGCTTGTGCCCGCCATGTGATCCACGTCTCCATGGGCAGTCAGAACAGAGGAGACCGGAAGCAAGCCCGACTTCCAACCAACCACCTCCAAGAGTTGTTAAGGACTGGGTCCTTCAGCTGAAGCCTCGTCAGCAACTGGCCTGGGCCTCTCTGCCTCTACTACACTTGAGCTTGGGCTGTCCACCTAACCCTAGGAAGATGCAGCTCCTCTTGTCCATTAGTCATCTAGTCTACACACTCGCTCTCCCCACCTCGGCTCGAGATATTGAATTCGGTGGCACAGAATGCTACAGGTTACAAGTTTAGCCACTACCCATACATGTGACCCCACTTTTTGAAGTCCTAGTGAAAGTGACTTCAAGCTTAATTTAACCACCAAGGAAATCATACGGCGGCACTTTTTTTAAACTAACGGAACAGTGAATTTACCCTGCTTTCATACATATAACCCCAGGCGGCACTGTTTTTCTACCTCAACCCTTTTGGGCTTTAGAGAATGTAGTAAGTAAAGAACATTATTTGAGATACTTTTATGAAGGATAGACCCCCTGCTTTGTTTCATTTGGTGACTTACTACATGTGTAATTTCCATGTAGTAGGAAACAAGAAGAGGGAACAAAGTTTAAAGTGTTTTGTGGAAGTAGGGAGTTCTACTGACCAGGCGCTACTGATAAGTGCTATAGAAATCAGAGTTCTGTGGCTTTTTAGCCAAAGCTTTCTTATTGACTATTATCAGCAAAACAGTCTTTGTTGTTCACAGAATGCCGCCTACAACCCAAACCGGGCCGGCCGTGTATTTATGCAGGAGGTGTCAAGAGGAGTGTGTACACAGCAAGTCGCCTACAACCCCTTCGGGCCGGCCGCGTTTATTCTACATCTTCAGATGTCAAGGGGGACTAGCAGTGATACATCTTCATGTTTGAAGCGCACAGAAAATCTTTATCGAGATGAGCACAAAGCACAACGTATGCATACCAATGCCACTGACAGAAATTGCACATCATTAAGAAACAGGACTAAGCTTCACAGCAACTATGTTAGCTGCCTCCTTGTCCATCATATGTTAGTGATGTTTCTGCTGGTACCTATGCATGTGCTTCAAGTAATCTTTCATGTTCTGACGCCTAAATTCGAGATAGTAATGTCGTATGTAAACTTGTAACATCAAACTAACAAAGTCTATACAGGTCGCAGTGTGTCCCAGCTGTAGGCGCGCATGGGGGTCAGCATCGCTCAGTGTGGGGAGAGAAGGGGTGGTCACTGGTAGCGCGCAGCAATCTCCGTGTCAGCGGAAAGGGCTTATGTATCATTCTCAGTCGAAGAGTTGGAGGGCCCTAAGTTTTGGGGGGCTGAAGCATGTAAATTGTATACGCATGAGGTAATGTTATCAGTGGCTTCCAAATGAGCTGGAACTTCTTATCCGTGTTGGCTAAGCTGTGGGATAGCCGTTCCATTGCCAAGAGGCACCATACCAGAGCGGAGGTGCGATACCAGAGTGAACCATTGTGCCACAGAAGGGGGCGACGTTTGCTTCCACGTGCATGCTATGAGTAGTCGCGCAGCTAGAAGTAGATGGCTTATAAGGGCCCAGTCAGCTTGGGTCATTGCGGTTATGTCAGAGGGGCGGATACCCAGAATAATTGGTGATACAGGTGTGGGAGCGAGAAGCCAATGATGCCCTTAATATGCCCCAGGACCTCCTTCCAGTACGTAGCAATCACTTTGCAGGACCACCATATATGACAAAAGGTTCCCTCTTCTTCTCCACAGTGCCAGCACAAGCGAGGGACATTCCGATAAATGGTAGCCAAGCGGGTAGGCGTATAATACCATTGAAACATCAGTTTATACTCAGTCTTGCATAAAGAGAGGCTGCAATAGGTTTTAGGGATGTCCCGCCGAAGAGTTTCCCACTGTCTGGTGGTGATTCCCCCCGAGGTAGTGTCCTGCCAGGCGGATTGATACCTATGGGTGCGATTCGGAGTCGAGTGTTGCAACACCTGATAGGTTTTCGATATCAGCCCCCAGGTACCATCGAAGGCACGCACAAGTTTCTCAAAGAGGGTGAAGGGGCGAACAACCGCCGAGTGGATCCCAGGGTGCAATGCCCAATGTCGCAGTTGATGATATTGGAGACGTGCGGTGGCTGGGAGAGTGAATTTGGCCCTACAGTCTTCAAAGGACTTCATAGTGTCTCCCACACACTTGCTTTTTTAAGCCAATACAAATTTAGTTGTCTGTTTATTAAGGTAATGGTATAAGTGAACTGTAAGTTCTGTGAACTAAATAGCCAAAGCCATCTGAAAATGCTGTATGGGGCATTGAGCCAGCTGGAAGCAGTGCGGTGCACGGAGGATCATTTTAGGATGATATTAACAGTACGTATTTCAAAAGGAATGTGTGCATATCCAAGATGGTGAAATAGTGCATTTGCTGAAGCACAGCTATACCTGTGTAATCGTTTTAAACATGAAGATCACATGCTCTAGTTATAAAGCAAACACGTGTATCCATTTCATAAGGGTACATTTCAATTGGTGTTATTTTTTCAAGTACAAGCACAAAAACCATGATAAAATCCCACAAGACAATGGATCTCACACCACCCTATTGTCAACGATCCTGAGCCATATACCTAACTTGGTGCCAACTCCCACCCTAGCCCTCAGTGCAGAGGCCATGGCGCTCTGCTGCCAGACACTCTAACCCTGATTACAAGTGGGCTGGAAAAGTAGGATCCTTATGCATCCCCCGGTTTGCAAAGGGGTTGGAATTATGAGCGGTGTGAACTATATTGCACCCAGTAAAATATGGGTGCAATGTAGTGTCCACACCCATTTGGCTGCTCTGCCCATAGGAATTTAATGTGGGATAAATATCCGGCAATTTCAGAGACATTCAGATATTGGTGGGGTAAGCGCCAGAATCCAAATATAATTCCCCATAATTGTGGAAACCTCAGAATAGGTGCTGTTTATTGCACCTGATAAATTCTGAACCCGGGATCTGAGATTTTATCGGGTACGATGAATACCCAATACACCTTCGAGGTATTCGTAATCAGGGCCAATTGTGATTTCCAGAAGTTTGGCTTGCAGAAGCTCAAGAAAGCCACCACAAGACACAGCAAGAAAGCAAGCTGGTTCACCCCTGCACTCCAAGAATCCAGACGCTCCTGCAGACGACTCGAAAAGACATGGAGGAACAACAAAACCCCAGAAACACGCGCCATCTACAAAGCAGCCACCACCGCACATCACCAACTCATCAAATCCACAAGGAAGAAATCCTTCCAAGACAGAATCCTCACCAACGCACACAACACCAAAGAGCTCTTCTCCATCATCAAGGAATTCTCCAAACCCTGCAGCTAAACAACAGATGTCCTACCCTCCCAAGACCTCTGCAACAGACTCAGCACCTTCTTCCACCACAAGATCAAGATGATCTACGACAACTTCGACAACCAAGACCACCTCACCGCTCCAGCTCCTCCTTCATGCGACGCCACCCAACAAACCCTGCTCAAATGGATCCCGCTCACGACAGAAAACACCTTGAAGACCATGAAAAGCATCCACTTCGGAGCACCCACAGACCCCTGCCCACACCACATCTTCCACAGAGCCGCCATCGCATCCGAACTATGTCAGGCGATCAACTGCTCCTTCGAGACCGCCACCTTCCCCGATGACTGGAAACACGCCGAAGCCAACCCCCTACGTGGACCCAATGGACCTCAAGAACTTCAGGCCCATCTCCCTGCTTCCCTTCGCAGCCAAGGTCATCGAAAAGGCCGTCAACACTGAGCTAAGAAACTTCATTGAAGCTAACAACGTCCTGGACATCTCCCAATCCAGATTCTGAAGCAACTACAGCACCGAGACTGCCCTACTCAGCGCCACCGACTACATCTGTTCCCTCCTCGACCAGGGCGAAACGGCAGCCCTCATCCTCCTGGACCTCTTGGCTGCATTAGACACCGTCTCCCACCGCACCCTAGCCACCAGACTCCACGACACCGGCATCCACGGCAAGGCCCTTGACTGGATCCGCTCCTTCCTCACCAGCAGAACTTAGTGGGTCAGACTCCCTCCCTACCTCTTGGAACTGACAGAGACCATCTGTGGAGTGCCCCAGGGCTCCTCCCTCAGCCCCACCCTCTTCAACGTCTACATTGCCCCCCTCGCAACCATCGTCAGGAACCACAGGCTCAACATCATCTTCTACGACGACGACGACACCCAGCTGATCCTCTCCCTCACTAACGAACCCAACATCACCAGATAAAACTTCCAAGAAGGGATGAAAACCATTGCTACCTAGACAAAGAACAGCTACCTGAAACTCAAATCAGAAAAGACAAAAGTCCTCATCCTTGGCACCACCCCCTCCGCATGGAACGACTCCTAGTGGCCCCCGGAAATCCCCCAACCCCGACGGACCACGCACGAAATCTCGGCATCATACTAAACTCATCGCTCACAATGAACCGCCATATCAACGCCGTCTCCTCGACCTGCTTCAACACCCTCCGCATGCTTTGAAAGACTTTCAGATGGATCCCAACCGAACCCAGAAAAACTGTCACGCACGCACTCATCAGCAGCAGACTGGACAACGGCAACACTCTCTACGACGGAATCAACAAGAAACTCCTTTGCAAACTCCAGACTGTCCAGAACGCCGCAGCCCAGACTGATCCTCAAAATCCCCCGTCGCAGCCACATCACCCAACACCTCTGCGATCTCCACTGGCTTCCAGTCGAAAGAAGAATAACCTTCAAACTCTTCACCCACACATACAAGGCCCTTCACAACACTGGACCTGCATACCTGAACAGCCACCTCTCCTTCCATGCACCCAAAAGACACCTCTGATCAGCCCAGCTCTCTCTGGCCAACATCCAGCATATCAGAAAGACTAGAATGGGAGGAAAGTTCTTCTCCTACCCTGCAGCCAAAGCCTGGAACACCCAACCCTCCACATCCGGCAATCTCCCACTCGGCCCCAGTTCGGGAAGGACCTCAAGACCTGGCTTTTCGGATGACCCCAGCACTCAACAGAGCTCCCCCCTTCCCCCCAGTGCCTTGAGACCCTCACTGATGAGTAGCTGCGCTTTACCAACCTTGATTGATTGATTGCTTGGCGACCCACAGGCTCTTAACTGTTCACTTTCAGGAAGATAAACCTCATAGAGGGCCAGATGTATCAAAGGGTTTTACCTGAGGTTGCAGCACTTTCCCATGGCCTTTTCAAGAAGAAGAGAGCAAGTCTTGATATCAATTAGAAGCAGAAGCATGTTCCCTTGGCCTCGCACCGTCCACCTTCCTCTTTGATATTTATTGGAGGCTGCAGTGTGTTCTTTTGACCTCATGCTTTCCCAGAGGAAGACGGTGCATTCTTGATTCTCGTGCTCAGCGTACGGTAACAAGCTTTTCTCTGCACCATCCAGCGAGGACCAGTGTCCCCATGGTTATGGCTGCTCAACGAGGTGTTCCATGCTCATGGCTATTCAACGAGGTGTTCCATATACTAGGCGGATTTGTGGGTGACTGGCAGGCCATGGAGGCACAAGGAGTGTCAAACACAAGAGGCTCTTCTTCCTTTGCCTGCCATTTCATGGACACCATTCTCCTGGAAAAGTAGGTGTGGCCAGCCTTTTCTTTATGCCTTTCCAAGATGGTTGCCTCGCCAGTGGTTGCTCACTGAGGCTCCCAATCCAGGATGATATTAACCTTTTTTCATGTGAGGTCATTTCCTGCTTTGAGCATATATAAAGAGGTTTTTCCAGGGAAAGGGTGTGCTGCAATACAATAGTTTCCCTAGTATTTATTACTCTAGTCACCCTTTCAGATACCTTTTTGTCTCATTTTTTTTCGTTTTCTTCAGAAGGATGCCTTTTGAATGCGCTCCTGGAAGACTTTATGCAGTACTCTTTCTCAACCCTGATTCAGGGGGTTTTCGATGCTTTGCTTTTCGACATCTGCATTAACAATCAACTACAACCAAGATTACCCAATATTGCCAAGGAGTTTTTTTTTGCCTTTTCTCCTTACTTGCACTCTCCTAAGGAGGCACTTGGCACCTTTTACGTGTATACTGACTGAAAGATAGTTCCATAGTTACTAGGAGGAGTCAGGCTATTGAAAGGGGAAAGAGGGGAGAGAAAATGAGAAATAAGTGGAAAGGAAATGTAGAAGAGAGAAGCCAAAGGAGGAAAAAGAAGGGCATAGGAGAATTAGCACAGAAAAAAGAAAGAATAGGCATAATGGGTGATGCCAATGGTGTAGTGGTGTGGAATCTGTATAGCATGATATGGTGCGTAGGGGTTATGGTTTGATATGGGATTGTGTTATGTGAAGTATAGTGATGTAGCACTGCATGATGTGAATCGAAATGATATGGTATTGCATGTTTTTATGGTCTGGTTTAGTCTGATGTGTGTGAAGGTTTGTATGGTTGTATTGGTTTTGTGGTCTCGAGGATATGCTGTGGTATAGTGTTGTGTGGTATATTGGTCTGCTGGATTTTGTTCTGTGCGGTGTACAGTGATATTCTGATATATTATGAAATGTAGTGAGAGGTGTGTTGCATGGAGTGGTGTAAATAGTGATGGGATGATGATGTGGATTGATTTGGTGCTCTGTAATCTGCCTGTGACTGGAGTGGTATTGGTACATAGGCTGTGGTGTTATGCTGTGTGGTGTAATGTGTGTTGTAATTTTGATTGCTCAAACAAGTAACGGGACCTACCCATGTTGCCGAACACCTCCTAGACCCTATTTTCATCAACTTCGACACCATCCGATTTGACAAACCCACACCAGTCCCCTGGACAGACCAAACCTCTAAATGTTCAGCATCCCAGTCCTGGTCCAACACACATGCTCCACCGCCAGACCAACCCGCTAAAAATGGAACAGCATCAATGACAATGAGTGGAACACTGCTCTCAAAACCCACCGATACAAAAACAGAAACAGCCTTCCCATAGCCATCAAGAATTTCAACAACTGGATCACCTGCGCCGACTCCCTGACCCCCTCATACACAGCAATACAAGATCCAGACCAGTTGGTACTTGGAAGAACTCATACTGATGAATCACCACTGCAAACAACTGGAGCGCAAATGGAAAATGAGCCAGGAAAATGCAGACAGGAGCACAGTCAAATCCTTCCTAAGACGCTACCACCACGTACCGCGTTGATGCCAGCACCAACAGAAGGAAAGAAATCTTCGCCATTGTGAAAGGTTTCGCCTCACCATCGGCCGCATCCAACTTAATCACCCCCTTGCAGGACTGCTTCAACACTCTCTCTTAATTCTTCAGCAACAAAATCACTGCAAGCAAACTTGACAGATTTCGCCAAATGCCTCCTGATTTTATTCAAAGAACCAATGCTAAAAATGTGGCCCGCCATCACCCCAGAAGAAACCACAGCTACCATGAAGTCTATCCAGTCAGGGGCCCTATTGGACCCCTGGCCCCATCACGCCTACTACAGAGGACTGCAACCCATCAGTCCATGCTCACACCCATTCTGAATGACTCCACCTTTTCTGTGACCTCCTACTGCTGAAGAAACCCTCGCCAACTACAGACTGATCTCCCTACTACCATTGCCGGCCAATCATAAACCGACACCTCATCGAATACCTCAACGACCACTAACTTCTTGACACCACTCTGGTTTCAGACCCAACCATAGCATGGAAACTACCCTCATCCCCACCATGCATGACATCCACATGACTCTGAAAAGAGGAGACATCCTCCTGGACCTCTCTGCAGCATTTGACACAGACCCCCACCCCTTCCTCATTTAATGCCTACACAACATCGGTATCCAAGGACATGCATTCCGATGGATCTGGTACTTCCTGAATGGAAGGACCCAGGCAATGAGCCTGGCACTGTACACCTCGGACGGCTGCCGCCTCATCTGCGGAGTTCTGCAAGGATCCTCCCCAAGCCAACCCTCTTCAACGCATACATGATCTCTCTAGCCAGCATCCTCCGCTCTCACAACATCAAAGTCCTCTCGAATGCCAATAATAGGCAACTCGTTCTCTGCCTCACAGACAAGATGTCCAGTATGCGGATCACGTTCAATGCCTGCATGACTGAAATTCCTCACTGGATAAAGCCCAACTGTATAAAGCTGAACACCAACAAGCCCGAAATCGTGATATTTGGGACGTCATCACGGTGGCACACCACACCTGGTGGCCAACCGAGTTGGGTCCAACACCCACCCACGCCTAGAACCTCGGGATCATCACTGACCGCAAACTCAGCACGACTGCCCAAGTCAATGCCGTCACCGCCTCATGCTTCCATACCTTGAAAATGCTGAGGAAGATTTTCAATGGCTCCCAATCAGCACCCAGAAAAACTGTCAAGTGCGTCCTGGTCACAACCAAGCTGGACTACAGGAACACTCTCTAAGCCGGGACCAACAGAAAACTCACCAGAAAGCTGCAGTCCATTCAGAACTTGCCAGCCAGAATCACTCTCAGCCTCCCACGCCACACTCGCATCACACATCATGTGAAGGAGCTCCACTGGCTCCCCATTCACAAACGAGTGCAATTCATACTCCTCACCCACACTTTTAAGGCACTACATAACACTGCCCCAGCATACCACAATAATAGCATCAGCTTTCATAAACCTTCCAGACACCTCCGTTCGTCCAATCTCATACTTGCACAAATCTCACGCATACAGAAAACCAAATACGGCGGTCAAGCCTTCTTCTACATCGCTCCTAAAGCATGGCACGACCTCCCGCTACACATAAGAGCCTCCTCCTCCCTTCTTGAATTCCGCAAGAAGCTGAAGACCTGGCTTTTTGAGTAGTCCCCCCTAGGCCCTAGGTATGGCTAGTCTCACACCTGCTCAGTGCCAGGATACTCTCCCGGGTGACAGTGCGCTCTACAAATCAGCATAACATAACATTGCTGTGGTGAGTTACACTATATTGTGCTATGGAACTCAGTGATATGAGGTGATGTAGACTGGAATGGTGTTTTGTTGTATGTGGGATGATGGTGCTATCTGGAATATGTAATGCTGTTGTATGACTTGGTGTAGTACATTAGAGTAATGTGAAGGGTGTGCTGTTTTCAGAGACACTGTGCAATTGAATTGATGTGGTATACTGTATAAGGCAAGGCGTCATGAAATGTCAAAGTGAGCAAGCACCCACTATGCTGTCTTCCAAGTACATCAAACATAAGGGACGATTATGCCAGAAAATGGTTGCCAATGTCTGATTACTGTGCCTCAATCATCATTCACCTTTGTATCAAATTCACAAACCTCCTAATGTTATCATCGAATCTGTGTATAAACTTATGTTATACAGCACAGGATCTGCGCTCACATCATTCTTGAAGGGATTATTTTATTCTGATTATTTGCATAGTGTTTTATGCCACCATAAGGTCACGTCAAAGCATGGCCAGAGAACGTCCTTGCTTTCGTTCTCATCCCCAGCTGAGCACAGGAAGCCTTCCCTCACCCTCACAAGTAGTGCTGTGTATTGGTTCCACTTCTCCTCAGCAGAATGCAGGGATTCTGGTCCTTTCCCATGGCGGAGTGCAGGGTGAACTCTCTCTCATCAGTAGCAGAGAGCGCGTTTGACTATGCTGCCACTCACCCACAGCGAAGTGATAGGTTGTTGGTACTGTGGTTTCTTCCGCTAAGCAGAGTGCATTGTGTTCAACTCCACATGCTTTGCAGAGAGCGGGGACGTCGCCTGTGAGCAGGAACACCAGCAACCTCAGACTTATTTAGGTCTGGTTGGGCCTCATCACAATTGGGCCACTCTGACAGCATAATTGTGTTGGATGGAAATGCTTAAATTAATCTAAACTGTTATTTGCGCCGGGCACATTTCATACCATTTTTAGCTCATCCGTGTCCTTACCGGAGGACCAATCACATGCAAACAAGCCTTGGTACAGCCGTTTCTCCTAGCTCATGTCCACCCAGGACACAGTATGGTCTCTGTTAACTACGTGTTTGTACGATGTGTCCATACTACTCGGCCCCATCTGTGCTCCACTGATACCAGCGCCAGCCTGGCCATTGTGCTACTTTGGTATTTAGCTGCAGGGTAGGGGGCCACATTCAGAGCAGGGTGGGCGGCCATGGCCCAACTGTGAAAGCCCACAAGCCCCCTTTGTAGTCGCAGCCTCCTGCAGAGTGGAGCTGCTTTGAATACTTTTGCCAGGGCTGATTTTAGTTTTCAGGCCAGCCCTGTGGATGGGGCATTGTATGTGGGCCCCTTTCATGTCCTACGAAGGGGTGTGCCCTTGAGAGTTCACATGATCCACCTGTGATCCCTCCCCGGGTTGCAGGTCCGTTTGGTTTATCCCGACATTGAATTTAACTACTTATAAACAGAGATGGACTGGAACAGAAAATAGGCCCAGGCACCAAAATAAAAGTGGCCAACGACAGTGAATTAGATAGGTAAAAAGTGGCCATGTTTGCAAATTGGGACAGTTTTAAACTTGCAATGATATGCTGTGTGTTTTGCAAGGCATGAAAAATTGCAGATATTTGGGTTTGCTGCAGGCAATGTTTTTATAATTTGTTTTTATCAGGGAAATCAACAGTCAAAACCGGCCCAGCAGGCCATAAAACAGGCCCACAAACAGCTAAAAAAGTGGCCACACTGATCTGTCAGACCATCCCATTCCCATCGGACACTGCCTGATTGTTCTACAGCTAGTCCGCCACTGCTTGTAAAAACAGATTTATTTATTGTTGTGTACTTATTACAGGAGTTTTGTAACAACTACATAAAGCACTGTCTGTCTTTAGTGTCAGCTTCGCTCATCGGCACGTGCTTCCCCTCCACCCGAACGAAGCCAGCCCCTTAGCTCCTGGACGTTTCCTGACGTCTGCAAAATACTCCGTATTTTGACGAATTTCGAATACGTGTCTGTTTTGCACAAAGACCATTTTATCTTGCTTTGCCGGATCTGGTGCCTAGCTTCCCTGTTGAGTTTGCGGAGTTCAAGGTTTGTATGTATTTTTTGTTTAAATCTTTCACAAATGTTCCTTTTTTTCTTCGCGTTTATCTAAACTTCCCTTCCTGGTGTTTTTCGCTGTAAAGGCCTCCTGCTGAGGCCATGCAGCATTATCGGACACTGAAGTAGGACTGCTGACGTATGCCAAAACCACAAGCACGGACCGAGTGCCTGCCAGTGCATTGAGGCCTCCTTTCCGAGCTGTCCAGAGCGCTATCCCCAGGGGTGGGGAGGGACACTGCGCCACCGCTCCAGGCAACTCCGTGCTGACCTGTGTTTCCGAACCCGAAATTTCGGGGCCCACATCAGACGGTTTTACTGCAGGGCTGCCCCGGGCCCACGAAGGGGGCCCTCCTAAGAGGGCGGCTCCCCTTAGTGCCACACGATGGCACACGAGTCAGCCGCCCAGTGTTTTGGGACCCTTAGGGTCCACATGCCCGCGCCACTTCCGGGCAGGAGGGGAGCGGGGTGTGAGGTACTTATACCTCTCCCGCCCACTGGTCGCCCTCTTTGTTCTGCTGCCCTGACACCGTTTGGGAGAGCTCATGACACCAAATTAGTGCGGGGGTGGTTCAGTCCAATGATTAAATTTAGACAAATTGGGAAAGTTATTAATTTAAGTTAAATATGCCAAGAATGCCCTCTTTAGGATGGCCCCCCCCTAAATGCTTTGAGATTTATATAGCTCCACGTGTCTTTCAAACGATGAAAGCGGGATATTAGGAATTGGGAGTATTGGAGATGATTTTAATGATATTCAGTCGCCAAGACTTACCCGTCCATATAATGACTTCCCCTGGCGTGGAGTGTACACGCTTCTTTGCTGATAGTCCTAGGAGACACAGGAGTACACAGGGTGGACGTCTTATGATGTTGCAAGTGAGCACAGAACTATGCGGCAGCCTTGGCCAAGCTAGTATTGGTAGGCTCATTCATTTCAAACAGATGCCGATGGGAGGGCCTCAGGCATTTGGGCCAGAATCAGGAGGCCACCCGGTGACACTACAAAGTAATTTGGAACGTCCAGATGTCACATTTTAAAAGGGCGCATGCTAATATTCTCGGTCCACCTAAATCCTATGCCACAAGCGCCCTGGTTCGTGGCAGAATCAGTAGCACAGCGGGGGGCTTTAATAAGTACTTTTAAGCGTGCTAACGGCACATTGGATAACAGTGTAAGATAATTACCCCTCAAGGCACACCTGGGCTGGCTAATGGGGACGACACGTGCATTAGAGGAGCAGGCTTTTTAATCAATACTTTGTTTTAATCTGAAGGGAGGATCGGCCTACCTCGGCCATGCCTCACCTCTGTCAGGACCTTGACTATTATCCTTAACCTGGTATCTGGGTCATGTCCAGCTGTTCTAAGCTGGGTGGAGCAAAGGGGCAGGGTTAGCCTGGACAGTTTGGATGGCTTGGGGAGCGAGGAAGGATTGGTCTGCTCGCACAGGCAGGCGTTTTCGGTGTGGGCTCAGCTTTGCATGCTACCCTGCTTTGGTTTACTGACTTGGGGGTTGCAGGGGTAAGTGATGCACGCATGCGACGAGATGGGTCCTTTGATACCATCCATAATCTTGCTTGGTTGGTATTCAGGTCAAGGAGTGGCTGCTTGACTCCCGGGTGCTGGAGATGGTTTGTTGGTTGGCATGCTTTCTCTGTCATGGAAGGCCAAGGTGTTGCACCAAGGAGGTGACAGAATATTATTTGCAGTAATATTAGTGAGCTGCGGCTGTGTTTCAATGTTGAAAACATAAGTCACTATCCCTGAATATTGAGGAAAACACAATTCGCACTTGGCCAGAGTGCTCGTGCAGTACCAGCAACCTGGCAAATGAGGGCACTTTGGATAACGGCGCAAGATAATTCCCCTTTAAGGTACACATGGGCCAGCAGGTGGGGACGATTTCTGCAACAGGAGGAGCAGGCTTGTTAATCTATTCTTTGTTTCGTTTCAGGATAGGCAGGCGTGGGTAACATTGGTAGCAGCCAGCGTTGCGCAGCCTTTCCTTCTAGAGAGTAGGCAATTCTTTAAGGATGTAGCAGGCCCCATCTAGACTTCAAGGGAACAATCACCTAGGCTAACCTCGACAGTGCAAAAAAAAAAAAAAACCTTGATTCGGGAGGGTTTGAGCACTGCTGGTGTGGGTCAGTCCTTGCTTTAAAAAGTTGGTAGCGTTAGGACTACTGCACCCCCGGTGGGGACTGCTTTACACAGGGTCAAGTGACGGCGCGCTCAAATACGCGGCATGTTTGGCACTTACATACAGGCTTCTGGGTTAAGAGCCACAGGCTCATCTTCAATGGGGGAGTCAGATCTGAAGAACCATTTTCAGCAGCTTGTGATTTGGTTAAAACAATAATTCGGGTACTCCGAAGGCAGATATGAGCCCCCCCCCCACCTTAAGTTCACCGAGACTCCGTAGGCAAGCAGTACATTTTACTTTATACAGGCCTGGGCAACCAAATGTAACAATTTGAGTCGCAACTCCTGTCAGCTGATATCATAGAGTTTCAGAGGTGGGGGTTGTACCTCCAGATCAGGCTCCTACACCTGGAGCAAGGAGAAGCAGAGTCTGGGGCTGGTTTACATACCTCAAAAGTGTAGCTGGGGGTTTAATGCATGAATTCTGCTGGGCTGTGCTTTTCAAGTTACGAGGTTACTTGCAGTGGAGGGCTAGCATGTCTGGGGATAACGAAGCGAACTAGGGCTATTGCCGGTTTACGCACCAAGGGCCACAGTTGGTCAGCAGGTAGGTTTACCTGGGTCAGGACTACAGTAGTAAGCCGGTGGGGCTGTGTAAGTTGTCACCACAAATAGGGGCAGTGACTGCAATAGTGGGCACTATACGAACATTCCCTCAAACCTGAGTTGACACCATACAGGTGTTCGCCATGGTTGAGCATTCAAAATGGGTTGTGCAAAGGTTTGGTCCACCTCGGTAAAGCAGTTGCTCACTGGACCCGGGGGCAGGTTACAGGTTGCTTCAGTGTACAACATTCCTTGCCATAGCCATTGAGACAGGCCAGTTGAGAAAGCTGACAGCTAACAGGGTTGTGCTGTCCCTTAGGTGGGGGGAAACAAGGTATTAAAGCACTGAAGGGTACAATGTCTTAAGAAAGTTGGCATGTCCATTCCTCAAGCGAAGGCAGGTAGCTGCACTTAGGGTGCTCTTAGGCATACACGAGCGGAAGGGTACAGTGCCAGGAGCGGCGTGAGCTCTGAAGTTAGCTATGGGCAATCATGCGTGGTCACTCCATATATGGGTGTGCTGCGACTCCAGGGTGGAGGAGAAAGAATGGTTCGGCGCATCCATGCCGACTGTTATTAGGACTCAGCGTGTAGTCAAAGTTGAAGGAGCAGGTAAATTTCTACTGCTAGTGCGGTACACGGGTATCAGTTTGTACCTCCGAATTTAGGGATTCACTAGGTTCGTGGGTAAACAAGGGCTTAGACAACCCCAGATGTAAGGCACGCATTGCACGCAGTGAACGGGTATTAAAGGCATGATTAATTATGTCAGGCAATGCGGGCCCTGACAGGCGCTTTTGCAGTCACTCTTTCTGCAGGGGCAGCAAACTCAGCGTTCGGGGCGGGCTTGCCTGCGGAGCGCATCATGCAGGTGGGGCGATGGGAATTGTCCCACCTGCATGATGTTTTAAAGGTACATCCGTCCGTAGCCACCTGGGGAGTGGCCAGAAGACAGGTTATGGGTATTGTGTCCAGGTGGATTTCGAGTATACCACAGGCACCCCCGTGAGGCACCTGAGTTGATGGGGTGCAGGTTATTGGGTAAATTGGGTGCAAACGGGAGTAGTTGTATAGAAAGGTGTGCAGTGCTCAATAAAGGGTGTTGAGCAACCCAGCATTGCTTTATTTTGCCAGAATCAAAGGTCTGGGGGTATGGCCTTTCGTGCGTCTTAAGGGTGGCACGAGGGGCGGAATGCAGGAAACGGAGGCATGGGTTGTTTCCACCACTGAGTTAAGTCGGTTGGGGGGCCTAAGCTTGCGCTGGAACAGCTTGCTGAAGATAGCTGCGGCACAGACCGGGGGGGGGGTGCTCTCCTCCTAACAGTGGGACATACACTGGGGAGGCATGAGTTGACTTTCTTGGGTAGGAAGGCACTGCTGTAAGAATTGAAGTCCTCTATGCGTAAGATGAGCAACTAATTGGGGGGCATATGAGATATAGGGGTCAGGGATAACCCCTCGTTTAGTATGGCGAGGAGCCCGGTCAGGGGAGGCCAGGAATCCTCGCGCAGGAGAGTTAACAGTGCCATGCGTAAATTCACTGAACAGAGGGGGTTTAGCTTTATCAGGCATGGGTTTTAGCAGGCCAAGTCCACAGGGTGTTTTGATTAAGAGGGGGTTCACCTGTCCAGAGTGAGCAGTGGGAGAGGCCTGGGAATCAGCAGGTTGTAGGTAAAGATGCCTACCTTGGTGGGGGGCCCTGGGGTGACGGTGGCCACACCCAGTGCTGTGGCGGAGTTACAGGGCGATCCAGAGGCTGTAAGGTACAGAGGGGTACCCTCTACACGAGTACCACAAGAGTGCAAAGGCCAAATATCCCCAGGGAGGTCCTCGCGTTGGACCCTGGAGGAGCGACGGCGCCCCGTTAGTCCTACGGGCGGTTGTGGACCTGAGCAACCGGGGGTTGCCTGTAACGCTCCGCCCCCTTTCTGGGGGGCGTGAGTAAGGGGGTGGACTGGCGGTCCACCGGAGGGAGGGGCTATCCCCTCCCCCAAATCTGGCAAACACCGGTTAGCTAGGGCCACGGTGTAATTCGGCTCATTAGGTGGGCAGGCGGCGAGGGGCTGCCTGCCCTGGGATCGCCCGTAAGATAACCCACCATGTTGGCATATTTGTTATGCAAATAAACCTGCAGCAATTTTCTCCACAAACAAGGTGTCTTGTCTGTTATTTCTCCAGGATATTGCTGTGGGAGGGATGGGGAGTGTTGCCGATATTGGCACAATGCAGGGCTGCCCCGGGCCCACGAAGGGGGCCCTCCTAAGAGGGCGGCCCCCCTTAGTGCCACACAATGGCACACCAGTCAGCCGCCCAGTGTTTTGGGACCCTTAGGGTCCACATGCCCGCGTCACTTCCGGGCAGGAGGGGAGCGGGGGGTGAGGTACTTATACCTCTCCCGCCCACTGGTCGCCCTCTTTGTTCTGCTGCCCTGACGCCGTTTCCCTCCCCACCGCTTACCCGGCGTACAGGCAGGGGGTGGGGGTGTGTTTATCTAACTTACTATTTTGTGTTGCAGGCGGAGTTACAGGGCGATCCAGAGGCTGGAAGGTACAGAGGGGTACCCTCTGCACGAGCACCACAAGAGTGCAAAAGCCAAATATCCCCAGGGAGGTCCTCGCGTTGGACCCTGGAGGAGCGACGGCGCCCCGTTAGTCCTACGGGCGGTTGTGGACCTGAGCAACCGGGGGTTGCCTGCAACGCTCCGCCCCCTTTCTGGGGGGCGTGAGTAAGGGGGTGGACTGGCGGTCCACCGTCGGGAGGGGCTATCCCCTCCCCCAAATCTGGCAAACACCGGTTGGCTAGGGCCACGGTGTAATTTGGCTCATCAGGTGGGCAGGCGGCGAGGGGCTGCCTGCCCTGGGATCGCCCGTAAGATAACCCACCATGTTGGCATATTTGTTATGCAAATAAACCTGCAGCAATTTTCTCCACAAACAAGGTGTCTTGTCTGTTATTTCTCCAGGATATTGTTGTGGGAGGGATGGGGAGTGTTGCCGATATTGGCACTATGCACGCAGATCTGACCTCTGGGGGGGGGGGGGGAAGGGTTGGAGCTGCAGGGTAAAGCCACACCCCAGACCATGCCCCTTCCCTTCAAGCAGACCTGCCAGCTTACACGGTGCCACCCTGTGTCACACGATATCAGCTCCCCTCACACGGTCGCCTGGTGAGGCGCAAAAATCACACGGTGTCAAAAAAGATGAGCTGAAACCCACTACACAGAGGTTTCTTTTCCAGCTCGCTATTTGAGGCTCTGGGCTGCAGATATCCATTAAGCCCCCGCCCCTTCTCACACAGTGATTTTGTAGGTCGAGCCTAGCGTTGCAGCGCATGCGCTGCTCGCTTTGCGAGGCATATTGTAGTAGGGACAGATGTGGAAGTGCCGTGGAAGCTCCGCCCATATTTTTCTTTGGCTGGCGTCATCGTCCATGTAAATGCTGGCTTCCGATTGATAATGAGGCTTCTTAGTCCCGCCTTGTTACCGCCCTGTCTCCTTTTGTGACTGCCCATCAGGACTGGATCTTTTACTTGCGGCGTTACACGGTCTCCTTCATTAGTCGGTAAGCACTATGTTTTTTTCACAATGGCGACAGCTTGTTTTATGAAGGGGGCGAGCTACACGGACAGAGGTTGGGGTGGGGGGAGGCTAAGAAGCAACATGGACAAAGGTGGAGGGTGGGAGAGGAAGATAGGAATTGTCGAGGGCTCCCATATCGATGGCGCGGTGTGTGATCTTCAGCATCTGGCTTTCACCTCAAAATGTATGTCGTCCAGGTCTTTCTTAAACATTTCAGACTCGGGGAACATGCACTTGGTTTATAGTGCATGGACCATGCGGGAAAAAGACGATTTGGGGGAAATCACTGCGGCTCGGGTCCTTTAGCTGGGGATGCTTAAAAAGTGAAAGAACGCCAGTACTAACACCAATGATAAAAAACAAAACATCTCAATGCAAAAGCATCAAGTGCGAGCGACCTTTTCTGCTGCTGCTTTAATGGCACGGGCGGGTGAGGTGTATCAATGGGCAGATTTTAAGTTAAAAAAAATCTCTATACTTTCTCTTGTGACTTTTTTATTATGATTTCCAACCGTCCGATACCTGATCTGTGTAAACACATTCAACACCAGTTAACAGGCCTAGCTCCACCCCTGCAGAAACACCCTTTATTTACCAGTAAACAAAGCTCGACTAGTGTCCTCAGGCATCCATATACCATTTTCACTAGCCTGACTCTCACTAAACGTGCCGGGTCTGGTGGCTTAGTGGACTAATGCATCCACTGCAGGGGCCTGTGTTCCACCACATGGTCACAGGTTCAAATCCCAGCGGGTCCACTCAGCCTTTCATCCATTTGAGGTCGATAAAATGAGTACCATTGAGTTGGGTAACAATAAACATCTGTTATTCAGCGCCTTGAGACCCATGGGTGATAAGTGCGCTTTACAAATACAAGTGTTATGTTATGTTATGTTAAACGTGCAGCGCCGCTCTGCATCACCTCCAGGAGCTTTTGTGTCTGACACAAACATCCACAAACTGTTTCACTGCCTGTAATTGGAACATACAAGTTTTCACGCGGTGTCGCATCCTCGAATAATACATTTTACCACTGACAGGTGCTAGCTACTTAGAAAATAAATGTGAAAAGATGCCCAGGCGAGCAATACTGGGATTGTGACAATTCTATTCAGTGGGTGGGCTGATGGATTCACACAATGTTGACATGGGTGGACTGATAGATTCACACAATGTTGACATGGGTGTACTGCGAGATTCACACAATGTTGACATGGGTGGCCTGCGAGATTCACACAATGGTGACATGGGTGTACTGCGAGATTCACACAATGTTCTTTAAGAGCACTTTTCACAAGCGCTCCTGTTTTGACTCTCACCGTTCAGTAGCACCAGTCAGGCGAACCTGTACGGTTTGTTGTCCCTTTCTAAAGTATTGCCTCAGTGTAAGCTGTGCCCGACCTGGCACTTCTGGTTGGTAAACTGCGGGCAAACGCATGGCTGAGGGAATTGCTCACCCCATCAGAGCACAGTAGAGCAGCTTGCAGCATAAACTTCCAGGCGCTGTGGATGTTACATTTGTGATTCCAGGTAGCGAGCGCTATAGGAAAGTATGTACCATCGACAGCTTGTTGATTCTCGGGCATGCACGTGAGACTGGCAGAACATGGCATCCTTGAAAGGCGAGGCTCAATTTTGAGTGTGCCCTGCTCGCACTATCCAGCAGCCACTGGTGGCGTGTTTATGGAACGCTCAAGTTTGTTTAGTTTGTGATCTTCATGTTGATGGAGTGAGCCTGTGTGATGGTGAACGACGGCTTGTGTTTAGCGAATTCCCTAAATGTTGAGATTGTTGTGTAGGGCAGTCGCACCTCATTATTCTCAATTCTGTCTTACATTGTCCGCACTAAGAGGCTTTACTGTGTCTGCTCTTAAGCCGGCTGCTTTTAATGGGCGGTACTTAAACAGATACACTTAATTGGTATTCAGGATGAATGATATATACTGTCAATTTTCAAGGTTTTCCCCATTTTGTGTACTTTATCAAAATTAAGACATTTGTTTTTTTGTTTATGCTAATAGACCGACTGGGGAGTTTACATAAGGCACTGGGTTTATAGGTGTGCAGTGGTATTTTACTTGCTTAGCAGATGCAGTATGTCAGTGTATTGAGTACGGCAATTGTTCTCACAAACATGCACACAACACACAGACACCCCCTCAAATGTAATAATATAACACACATTTGAACACCGGCACACATGACACATTCGCAACCTCACCAACATACGGCTAAAAAACATTCACATTGACAATGGCAAGAGCTTGGCCATTGCCAAGACATAATGGTTTTGCCAATGCTTGTTAATATTACACCAGAAAGCACGTTGCAGGCCCAAACTTCCCACCACCTACAGCCAGGGATTTCTGTGCGCTCGTGACAGGGAACCATCTTGGTAACCCAGATTGTTCAATTTGAAACGTCCAGGTTTTGGGGTGCAACGGAAGGGGTGTTTGGGGAGGCAGTGCTTGGACACTATTAATAGCGACCGTCGGTGCTTAGCCTGCCACACTGACATACACTTGTCACACCGTGGGGGGGGCGATTGCAAGCAACAACATGGGAGGGCTGGGGAGCTGTAAACACATTCAGCTGATTCCCTGCAGTGCTTTGTTGGGTGTGTGGAATCTAAGAAGGAGAAACCCAAATCCTCCAAAGCAGTCTGGAGCAAGAACCGCAAAATGAAGCCAGCTGCCACTGACCAGTGAAAAGAAAACAAATGAGTGACAACAAATCCAGCGAATGGTAAGTAATGGGCGGGCTCGATTAGCTCTTTTTAAGCTTTTTTAGGTCGAGCCAGGACAGCGCATGCGCTGCTCTGCGAGGCATGCTGTATTGGAATATGGACTTGAAGCTCCGCCCATATTTTTCATTGGCGTGTCATTGTCCTTTAAAATGCTGGCTTCTGATTCGTTAATAGGCTTGTTAGTCCCTCCTTAGTACTGCCTTGCCTTCATTTGTAACCTCCCATGAGGACTGGCCCTTTTACTTCTGTTGTTACACAGTATGTCTTATTTAGTCTGTAAGCACTATTTTCTTTAATGCGTTTCTCCTACTGCAGGCATGACATACTTTCCTGCAACTTTCAGCACGCCATGCGCGCTTTCACTTAACAAGCGACCCGGGACAATGGTGGCCGAGGTCTCGCATTTGTGAGAGTTTGAGCTATTGGTATTGTAAATGACAATGCCTTTTATTTATGTGTTAATTATAAAAACAGATAAGTAAAAAGCATTGTCATTTACAGTGCCAATAGCTTAAACTCTTGCAAATGCGAGACCTATTGCATTGCAAATGCTTGTTTTTTTTGGTAAATTGGCAGGCCCAGGGGGAGCAGACAAGGTTGCCCCAATCCCCTCGACCAGCAGGTGCCCTCCATGCCAATATCCCACACCCGACCCTCTCAGATATTTCCTACCCGCATAATCCTTTGGAAATGACCCAGTAATTCTGGGTCCAGCAGTGTATTCCCCAGTCTTAGGAATTTAACTTGTAATCCCTGCTCTCTCAAGAAAAGATACTGACCATAATAATCAATTCGTGCCCAGTATCTCCCGCAGAGATAACAGGAAACTCATAACAGAGCTCTCAGTGTAAGTCAGTCAGTGGGCCTGTGAGGATCCGACGGCCAGCACAGATATGTTCTGTGGGAATAAACGTGGGTTTTCAGTGTTTGTGCAATGCGGAGTGAGTGATAAGTACTATTGCATTGTGTAGGAGGAGGTGGACTCTGCAGACTGCCCATGTAAGGGGCACAGGCAGCATGTAGGCCTGTGACGGACACTCACTCAACTGATGAACTTAAATGGGTGCAACCTGTGTGTGAAGAGATCTGGGGAGCTGTGTAAGAGTGTGCGACAGAAAGAGGGATGGCACACAGGTTGTTTCTGAAGGGCGAGGGCATAGTGTATGTGAGGTTGCAAGTAGCGTGTGCATGTAGAAACAAGCTGTGCATGTGTGTGTGTGGGAGGTGCAGCGTCTGTGTTGGGACAAGGCATGGGATACGGGTATGTTTGTAAAAGGATGCTGTGCATGTGTGGGGAGACGCGCAGGATGTGCCGACACTCTGTCTGTGGGAGCAGGTCGAGAGTGTTTGTGAAGTGGACCATGTTGTTTGGGAAGTGTCACAGGTTGAGTGTTAGTGGGTGGTGTATGTGAAGTAACAGCCTGTGTGTGGTTTTGCAAGCTGAGTATGAAGTCACCCAAGCTCGATTGTGTGTGTGTGAGGATACACTAGCTGTGTGTGATGATGCAGTTTGTGTGTGTTGAGAGGTCAGACTGTGCTATGAAAAAGGTTATATGTGTTTTAGGGGGGGGCAATAGCTGTGGCGTTTACAGACTTAAAATTCAAATACAATTAACTTAATTGCATTTGGTTTTGAGAGGCCACAGGCCTTGAGGGTGTAGGCAAATGGGAAAGGCTTTCTATGAGTGGCCAAAGTACGTGTGAGTGTTTGTATTAGGTATGCAAAAGCTTGTGTATGTGCGTGTGATATAGGAGTGTAGGCTGTGAGTATAATGAGGCACGGCTTTTCAGTATGTGCAAGGGGGCTTGGCTGTATGTGAGTGCGAATGATGTAATTACATGCGTTAAGAGACACAAGCTGAGTGTGTGAGTGTTGACCTGAGACGAGGGGGGGCACACGAAGAGGGTACGGCTGTGTCGTTTACTGAGTGTGAAGTGGAAGTATCGAGAATCGAAGAGAGAGCTCACACTGTGATTATTAACCGCTGCCTGGCACAGCAGGGTGGGGGTGGGGGGGGCATGGGCCCCAATGCAAGCCAGGAAAAAGCCCCCTCTCCACAATAGGGTAGTAAATAAAAGGCAGTCAAGATTGGGAACGACCTCTCACCACTGCAGTAATGACGGCCACACCCTTGCTACCACCAGATTCTCAGCGCGCCTTACCTGCTGCCTTGGAAAAAGAAAGTGTGTCCCGTGGGCTCCCACCAGATGGCGGTGTCGATGCGGTCATAGGGAATGCCATGCCCGTAGCTGGTGAGAGGCTGTGGGTACCCAGGCTCGAGGTTGGCCTCGCGGAACACCCAGTACTTCTCACCTTTAAGGAAAAAAACACAGGGTCAACAGTAACCTATGGTGCATCAGGAAGACACAACTGGCCAAAGAGGAAAGAGGCAGAGCTGATGAAGGCAGGGAAGCCTGAGAGGCGAGAGTCAGGAGTCAGATGGAAGTGAACTAAAGCTCTCACAAGGGAGAGAATATATGTTTCAATTACTTACCGATCATTTACCTTATTACAAATCTCCTAGCCCTATTTGTTATGTGACATGGTCCTTTACAGGACCATAATGGGCATTTTCAGTCGATCTTCTTCTTGAGACTATCTGCTAGTCAATTACAGGACAGAAGAGGAGGCTGCTAAGGCGGGAATAAGGAAGGTAAGTACCAGGGCGGGCAAGCGAACCAGAGTAATGACGTTGACGGTCACCGGTAAATAATAGAAACATGACCCCATCATCCCAAGCCTTGACCCAATCCTTAAATGCTTGAGGATGTACGTGGGCGGGAAGTCAAAAGCGACACACCAAAACCTCTGATCGGTGGAACTCCAGAAAACGCTAATGCACTCATTCAGAGGCTGAAAGCCCCAGTGAAGAACTCAGGCTTGTAATTCCAGAGATAAAACAAAGATACCAAAATCCACCCTTCCAGTAACTTATAGCGGGCAGTGGAAACCACACTGGAGGGAGTCGCCCAAGTCTGTGCCCTACAAACGCCAGAGTGTGACCTCCCCTCTTCCAGATGTTGCCAAGGACTTAAACGTGCCCCTGGTGGGTCTGCTTCCAGCAAGGGAGAGCTCGCCACGGCTTCCCCCAAGGCAAGCTGATAACCACCCTAATCCACCAGAATAATGTGAAGGGTGAAGATTTCAAGCTCCTTGTAGAACACAACATTGATAAGCAGGGTGTCGCTGCAGTAATCACCAACTACCCTGAGTGCACCTGCAAAGGAGGCTGTGTTTCAGACACAGCATAAGGAACAGGAACAGAAAAAATATCACCTGTTCCCTGCGGAAGGAAGATAACCTTAGGGTTGAACACAGGATTTATTCTAATAACTATCCTAATTCCCCCAGGCACCTAGCTTTAGTGATGCCAATCGCAAACATATTTTCAATGTAAGGAACTAAACCGGTATTTTCTGTAGGGACGCAAATGGAGGATCCTTCAAAAAGACAATCACAGGCAAAGGCCACAAGGAAGAGCAAGCATATGAGATACAGGAAATTTAAAAGAACAAAAAGCAGCTTTTTTGTTGCTAAAGCCAATGCCTCATCTGCACATATTCACTTGAAATACACATAATAACTGCTGAAACACCCAAGTCAAAAACCTCCAGAAGAAACTGCAAGAGAAGACTTGCATCACATTTCTGGGTATCAGAATCCACTCGTGACATCAGTTCCAAACAGTAGTAGATGGAAAAGGCCATAGGTTAGTAGAGACCTAATCACTGGAGCTATGTCTCAATCTCCACGCAGAGAGACTGAAGCACAGATAACTGACAAATGGGGGACACAGGCATCTTAGAGGGGAGGGTTGAACTGGTGATACCCATTCTCTAGCTACAGAGAGCCGGGTGCAACCGAGAAAGCACCACTTTCTGGACCATAATGGAAGGACCACCACGACTTTATAAGATTTCCTGCAAAACCAAGTAAGAATTCCAGAAATCTGGTAATACAGGAAGGACAATAGTGTAGGCCTGGAGGCCAAGGGAGAAGGAGATGATATACCCCTGTGATGCCCTCCCGTGCCAAGCAGAAGACAAATCACGGGAGGACAATATTGTTCAGTTCCACAAACGAGTCAACTAAGGGGAAATGGAACCAACTGTTTATTGTCCCGAAGAGCGCCACTGCTGAGAGGATGGAGGATCTGACGTGGCCTTGCTCACTTTGGTGCTATCCATCCACCAAATGTGCACAGCCACGAGCAATAACAACTGTCTTTCTGACCTGAAGAGAACTTGAAATATTCACTAGTTCAATACCCGAGACTTCATCCCACTCTGCTTTTGTGATGGTACTGACTGTTCTGACTTTGGCCGTTCTATTCTGGAGTAAAGACCGCTAGTACCCACTGCATCGCCGCTAGTTCACTCCAGTTGGAAGAGGACAGGCACTTGACTAACCTCCAGCGTCTGTGAGCCAAGGATGCCCAGAAGATCATCTCTAACTCCAGTGGAATCTGTTGTGAACACTACTAGTGTACAAGAGCAATAAGGCACTCCTACAATACTGGTTAAAGTCACCACAACTGTTCTGTAAACCCCAAGGATAATGGGATCTTTGCTCATCTTATGGGGGAGCTGGCTTGCAGAACTGCAAGACGCAACGATCCACGGGCCTCAGTTGCTGGTGGGCCCAGAGCACCACAAAGACACAGGCCAAAGGCATGATACTCATCACTGGCCTCATAAATCAACTGCCACTGAATCAAAGTTACAAACTATGCAAGTAATGATCATTCATTCTGTCCCCTTTGCATCTGGTGTCATTCCCCAGCGATGGCCTGTCGCTTCTGCAGGAGCCTGGTTTTGTGACCCCTCAGCTTGATAGTTCGCGCTTCGAGGAGGAATATCGTTATTAGCACCAATGTATTCGATGTCCTGAACCTACTGGTCTTCTTGACGTTTAGGAGATAGGTGTGCGAGGTTGGAAATGGGCCGTCTGCTCTCCCCTAGAGCTGGCATCACCGCAAAGGTTGTCCGTGTAACAGTGAATCAACGCTCCCTTCTTGCTTAACTGTGCTGTAGGGGCAATACCTTAGTAAACAGCTGAGGGGATGAGTTTGGCCTGAACTGTAGAACACAAATCTGTCAATTCCAAAACCCCCCTCTCCGCCACCTCCGAAAGAGAACCCAAGAAACACTGAAGACTGACCATCAATGGAATTGGGAGGCATGCACCCTGAAGGCCGAGTGAGGTCTAGAATTCGCCCTCCCTGACCAACAATCGCATACTGAGGTGCACACTCTGGGCATACCATTCCTGTTTGAAATGGAAGACCCAGACTAACCTGATGACCCTTTAAGTCTTTTATCATCGTGTAATCACCAGAGAACTTCAGGAACACAACTGGGTGAGTCCTTTGAACTTGTTCTGAGGCTAGCACTAAGAGTAATGCTGACATTTTCCAGAACGGCATGCTCTCGATCACCAATGTTTTTTTTTGGTAGTGTCCGAAGGCCACTGCGGTGATCTTAGACGAAATGAGACAGCACCAAGTCAAACTTAATTCCAAATCAGAGGCAGATGATTTCTAGCACCCATGTCTCTGAAGTTGACTCTGCTCCCAGACCTGTATAAACCTGACGAAAAAAGGCTCTTGGCAGGTAATTCAGGTCCGTGAGGATGGCTTAGTGAGCATGGACTCTGCCAGAGGGTCAGGGAGGTGCTTCCCTCATACCCCTTAACAGCCTTGGACTGGTATCGCCCTCTGCTGGAGGCTGTCTCACACCTCTTGAAACCATGGCTTGAAATAGAGATGCTTTGCTCCCCCTGTGGGCATGGAGCCATAGTTAAAGGTCTCAGATTATTAAAGTACTTCCTGAAGCGGATCGCCAGAGATTTCTGCTCCTCAATGGACCTTCATAAGAGAGAGGCCTTCTGAGCTCTACTACCCATCATCCAGTGCCTTTGGTGAACATGTCAATGGGCAGACACAATTGCACCTACGGCCAGAACAGAAGCCCTTCTATTTTGAAGTTTAATATTAGAGGAAGGTAGCATGAGCATTCACATTGGAGAAGTGTGGCTCAATGGTTAGAGCGGCAGACCCTGATGCAGAGATCTGGCCCGGGACCAGGGTTCAATTCCCGCCTCGGCGGGTCTTGGGCTCAATTTCCTCGGACCTGATAATTCTCGCCTCGGTGCCTATTCTAATCATGGGTCCCACTCTGCAACTCTGGGCAATAGCTTGCTTAATCTCCACAACGGCCCCAACAGCGCTGGGATGCCTGGCTTCACCCTGGGGGTGCCCAGGAGTGGACATTTCACAGGGAAAAGCCAGGAAGGGTTCCACAGCGGTATGCGTACAGCGCCTGGACACCCCTTTGGGGGTATGGGTGCGCTTTACAAGTACAAATTTCATTTCATTCATTTCATTTCACATTTGCCAATTTCTCACCACATGTCTTTTGCCTGCACAGCAGTAGAAAGGGAGTGAGAGGCCTGTACTTTATATGTGTGACAACACTGAGCCAGATGGACGCCATAGTAGACCCTCTTCAGCGCTGCGTCTACGGTCCACCTTCTTGTCAATCAGATCGAACCGCCGAATCCTCTGTTACAATTGGAGTGTGTACTCGTCCATTACTTGAAAATCTATATGTATATTTCAGACATGGCAGGGGAGATGGGACACAGAGAGACGGGAAGACATGGACTAATGAGAAGTCCCAGAGGAAAGGGAAAGGCATCCGACTCTAAGCAAACGAAGCCAAGGCATATATACAGAATCCAAGGGGGAATGCAAAGGAATGTAACTTGTAACTGGTGAGGGGGGTGAGACATTGGGGTGGGCAAGTGTAACTTTAGGGAGGCTGTTCAATTTGTTGTTATGTCTGACAGTCTTGAGTTATAAAACCAATAAAATGTTTTAAAAAAAAGAATATATATACATTGCTGATCTCACGGAGTCCATAGATGGAATGAAGATTTTTCAACCAAAGTTGCAGGATGAACGTATCTCCACTTTATTTTATTCAAATGATTGTTATCTGTTTTGTCATCCTGTTTGGGCTACACCGTGAGAACCAATTGACTACAAATATATATAAACCAACAAAATGGTCATGTGTGAAAGGCCTGTTGATAGACCGAAAGAAATGTGGAAGTAAAATTTGCTTCGGAGTATCAACACCTACAATTCCTGATATGAGTTTCTGCGACCTGTTTCACAGACGAGACACCCTAGGCCGGTGCACGAGTACTCTTTTGGGCGCTCTCTTTTGACTTAGCAGAAGATCACCTCGCTAAAGTCTGCTGATGTAAGGGTTTGTGGTGAAGTATCAGGTCTGATCAAGACCATGGAAGGAGACTTGGGGAGATGGTTATTGAATCCAAGAAGCTCCATTCCCCTGGAAGTCGTCGGCTAGCGCTCGGCCTGCCATCAGCATGGGCCGCATCCCTAGGGAAGAGCAAGCACTGGCACCACACTCGCTTTGGTGAACTACTGCATGCGTGTCCATGTGACCATAAGGCTCTCCAGCCTACTTTGGAAGGCCAAGACATTCACTGGGATAAAGGCTTTGTTTACTAAAGACCACCAAATGTACACAAATATGCTAGTAAATATTAAGACAGCAAAACACATGTGCTGCTGATTTAGTTGAAGTAAAAAAGTGCTTTGCACATTCGAAGGACTAATGGGGGAGGGGATCAGTGATCATTTTTAAAGGTAAAGAGCATTACCTCAATGATCCACGAATATTTCTTTCAAAAGAAAACGGGCTATCCATGAAAAATGTATGAACCTAATTACAAAAATAGAATGTAAGCGCTGATGAGGTCCTGAAGTCATGGGTTCTAGCATGACTCCAGGAAGTGCTGTCGTTTAATTGGCTGACAGCACGTGCATGGGTGTGTAAGAGTGGAAATTCTTGCTAACTGCAGTCAACTGTTCTGATGCGGCATATGGAGAGAGCACAGTGGAGCTCAATGGTGACTGGGCCGAGGGGAGAAAGGGCTGGGCGACGAGGTACTGGACATCGTCAAGCATCCGGCAGGCGGGTTCCACAAAGAGTCTGTCTCATCAGGCACCAGGAACGAAGGTGAGCACTCAGAACAGCAGTTCATTGCTGGGTATGAAGTGGGTAGTACACAACCAATCACAAGAAAGGGCTACCAACTCCAAGGGTGCTTTAATGGGCACTGGCAAGACTGCGCTTCCTTGAGAGGGTTCCTACCCACACTGCCACATGCCTCTGCAATTCTTAGCTGGGCATCGTTGACTTAGCTAGACACAGTAGGTGGATCTGAGAGGAACAATATAGGGGATCATTCCCAACTCTTCTTGCATGATGAGTACTGCTTCCCTGTCTATAGGTGTAGTACATTTCTGGGGAAGGCAACCGCCTTCCACAGATATTTGAGGTGCCCCTGTCCAAGGTAAGGGAAAAGAGATGTGTTATAAGGTTGCGAGAGTGAGGAGAAGCAGGATTCTGTACAACTACCCAGAGTTTGTTTGTACCTCGCTTTCCGGAGAGATGCCTTTCATTTCACATTGCCCTTGAGCAACGGGCTATAAATAAACTTTTCTGAGTTTGGCAGCCAGCCTGCTTGAGAGTGTGGTATTTGGGGAGATGCACGATGGAGGGTTGTTTTCTGGGCCTGTAAACCAAAATAAAACGTTAAATATGTAGCACTCTCTGCTAGGTTAGGCAACATGAGGTTTAGCACCAAAGACCAGGAGAGCTCGAGGCAGGCTTTGGACAAGGGTTACTGGAGGCCCGTAAAGACAGATGTTGATGGTCTCTCTGGATCCTTTCATTCCCTCAGGAGCAAGAATAACTACTTCTGAGCTGGGCTTCACCAGACTTAAATAAACAATAAAAAAGAGACCGTGCAACACAAATAGCTACTCTAAACTCTCGACACACTTGCTGTTTGTCAATTCATCACGCTCTGGGGAATTGTCTTCATCATAATCTGGGGAAGGTCAAAAGAACGCTGCCAAACAATAAGAGACTTAAAAATGCAGGGTCTTAGAAGAAAGTGGCAAGAGAGACCTGTGCCATGCTCTCCTACAGATTTAGGAAAGTTGTCTCACAAGGACTGTATTAGGAACCTCAGCAGTTCTTGGAAACATTCAGAAGGGGAGTGGTGTCTGTTCTGATAGGGTCTATTCCTCTTACCCCCTTGCTATCTTTCTTGGGAGAGGGATAAGCCTCATGGTGCTGCATGCTGGCGTGCTTGACCACAGACCCCCATTACCATCCCCATGATGGACACATTGACTTGAACAGAAGGAAATGTTGCCACAGCTGCACTCCGGGATCAGACCTGGCCTGTGGGGCAGCCATTCCACAGCTATTGAGGACCTAAGCCGAGCGTGCATCAGATCGCTTGAAACAACTGCGGACAGTGGATGGACCTTCCTGCATACCATTGTTTCACATATCCGGACATCTACTCATGCACCCCCAGAGTCCAGGGCTGCACTCACCTGGATGAGTGCATGCACAATAGCCCAATGGCAAATTAAGGTTGAACAGGACCGAGTCCCACTGGGACCCTGGAAGCATAAAGAACCGGCACAGTCTGGTGGCGCCTTGCACCATCGTCTATACCTAAGAAAATATAATCCAGGAAGTAGATCTAGTGGGGACGTCCTTCATAGTCCTGCCGCAGGAGGAAGGTGGGGCGCGGGGGATTGTCCATGTTCAAATTTAAAAAAAAGTCTCTACAGGTGTTTCTCTGGAGGAGGTGGACATCTCACACATGTAACTACTGGCAACAGAAAAGAGAATTGGTTTCTAATGGAAGGGAAGGGCAAAGTGCTCAAAAGAAATGGTGAGTCCGTGGGAAGTACACAGGTGGATCAGCTGCGGAGGGGTGTATGATAAAGAGTGAACGAGAGAGGGACTACAAGAGATCAAGGGGAAAGGCATCACTGATCAGAGACAGGAAGAGAGGCACTAGAAAGGCCTCACATGCCAGGGCGAGAGATGGGAGGGCGGTAGAGACGGCTCCCAAAGGAGAAGGGGGCAGAATGGAAGTGAGAGAAGCCTCTGAGGGTCAAGAGAGATGGGTGACGGTTTGAGGGACAAGGGGGGGGTAAAAAATGAGGAAAGCAATGAAAAGGACGGGGTTGTACACCGGGGTTGAGAGAAGAATCACGAAACAGGGAAATGGGAAGGGAATTTGAGGTAGGAGAGAAAGAAGGAATACAGAGGTAAAGGTGAGCGACGGGCGGGAGTCGAGCGAAAGCACAAGGATAAAGTGGGGGTGGAAAACATTATATTCACCTTTGAAAAAGACAAACTTCCCGTCGTGCCTCTCGTAGGCGGCGCTGATGTCGGCTGGAAGACCACGCCAGAAGTGCCCAATGGGCATGGGGTAATTGTCCAGGACTCGGTTATTGCGAACTCTCCAAAACCACCGCCCCTTGGAGAGTGACAAAAACAGCCATTAGAGAAATTAGGAGGAGAGTGCATCACGACAGTAATTAGCAGATAAAAATGCACAAGTTATACAGTAAATTAATTTCATTAAAAAATACCAAAGTGTGAAGGACCTTGTGCTTCAAGCATATTAAAAAAAATATTTAAGGCATGCCCAGGAGCGAATTCTGCACTTAAAAATCTCTCTGCATAAGAAATCAATAAAGACACTTACCGGCTGAAGGCATCAATCCCACTTGCAAACCATGTTTTGACATCTGCAAACAGGTGCACTCACAGCTCAATAGTTTAAATAGAATGCTATGTCTTCACATTGTATGGCAGTTTGTGACATAAAATGCGCACCGTAAGACTACCCAAAGAAATATAGTTTACTGTTTAACAGTTGCCACACAAATTATTAAATGTATGTTTTGTTAAAAAAGTTGCCTTATGTTCACGGATTGAAACGGCTGCCTGTGCACACTATTGTAACTTTATTTTGGTAACGTTTTAACTTGATACGCTCCCTGCTTTCCTTTGGAATTCGAGTATGCGTTACTAAATATAAAGATAGCAAATCTACATTTTCTGCCACGTTTCTGTGTAAAGTAAATTGTGCCACTTTGGTACACTTTGAAGTTCTTAGAAAAACAAGGGAGTTGGATAAAAGACAATCGTTATTTTAAGCCACAGTGGGCGACTCTGCTTATTGAGATGGCTAGGTAAATATTATGGGAATCAGTAAAAAAAAAAAACTCGACGGCGCTCTGCGTTCAGAAAGGTAGTTTGAAAATAATGTACAATGTCTGCATTGGCACCTTTTCCCACACAGGTTAAACTTGGCGCATTTGTATAGCTTTTTACCACCAGTTGAATGGACCAGAAGCAATTTCGGCACCTGTGCGCCCTTTACACTGAGTCTGGGGTAATTGCTGACTGGCATCAAAGTGGTCTCGGCCTGTTGACATAGTTACTGTGTTTTATATCGTTTAGGGGTGAGTCATATTAGATGGTGGACGGTATGCTTGGAGTAAATTAATGTATGGTTTAGTGATTATATTGTGTTTATGACACGACTGTGAAAATGTGGGACAATAACGTGTTATTTAGAGCAACTGTATAAATAAATTCAGATTCACACATTTATTATTATAGTGACATGAGAAAAACACTTGAGTGCACCACAGATTGAATGTTACAATGAGTGAACAGTGAACCAATTCTGCTACTAGCAAGAGGCCTCTTCAAGGTGACTTTACCTCATCACATGAATAAAACCCCATAGATCCTGCTGTTGACTAATGACACTGCAAGTTTGCATATATACACTATGTTGGGTAATGTCCAGCTAGATCCAATGATGCTTTCAATCCCCAGCTGCCGCAATTGTTATTATTTACGTTTAAAGTGAGTCAAATCCAGAAACCTATCTCTGGTGAATAGGCAGTCAAGAGTTTTTTATTTATATAATGTTTTACATCAGCGCCCACTAGACCCACCCTGGCAAAAGCACTGGCAGGCTCTTCTTCGACAAGGGTCAGAGTGGGCGGGACACATTTTGAGGTGGCAAGCAGCCCCCTTTCCCCGATGCCTTAGGGGTTGGGTGGACGGAGGAGTTCCCCGCCTGGTCACTACTTCTCTGGGCGCTCGGGTTTCCATCATTTTCTAGGATCAGTACTGGAGAAAGAGCTATGAGGTGAGCAAAGTTAGAATGGGGATATTGGAGGGGCATTTTTGGAGTGGGGGCATTACCTGTTGCTCAGTCGCGTCTTGAAGATGGATAGTGACTTAACTATAAAAGTCCTGATGAGACCACAGGCTGAGCTAAAGGATCAGTATAGCCGAGTTAGATGAGTAGATCACACCGAGAATTAACAAGGAAACCAATGGGATTGTTTGTAGACTTGAACTGGACCAAGAAACTGAGGGATCCAGAGCCCTAGAACACGAATGAACAGCAACTCTTTCTGACAAATTACATCAATGTGCCCAAAACTGCTGTAATCCGAGAACCGAGGATGGCTTTTCACGATTGCGACTGTGAGTAGTTAGAAAATAAAATGACTTAGGTTCGTGCATTAAGCTGGGTTTGATGTTCTAATAAGGAAAATGTCACAAAACATACCCACTATAGGATGTCTGACATTGATCAACTTTGGGGTTGGGTTTAGGGCCAGGATTCATCATCTAGAAAAGTCCGAGTAGAGAGCGAGGGACCACTACCAAAGGGCAGTAATCGGAGAATAAAGTCACGCTTATGTATTACTAGCGTGACCCAGATAAGCTTCATTACTATTGTCACAACCCAAGGATCTTTCGTTTACGTTAGTGCACTTCCTCATTTTTTGCCTGCAAGACCCTATTTGTCTTTGTTTCTTTGATGTCTGTGGCGATTCTCCATCTTTGGCCACAGAACCTCATAAGCCGTTCCCTTTTGTTGTGCCCTCAAATCTCCTTTAAAGTTTTTTGCTGCAATATATCATCAGTTAAGAAACCCAGTTAGTCCTTCCTCAGTTTGTGACCATTGCGAAAAGTTCGTTTGGAGCATAAACACATGGAAAGCGGAGTGCGGGAAAGTGGCAGCAAAGGTGCAAGAGAGAGAGCAGGGAGGCACAGAGAGAGGAACATCTCGCAGGTGAAGAGGAACCACATCGAAGATACAAGGAGGTGTAAAGGTGGTACAGACAACCATCAAGAGGGTGGGAGAAGATGAGGTAGGTCTTATATATGGCTGAGGAGGGACATGGCAGCCGGGGAATATGTTGGGACAGGTGGACTGGCTATAACCATAAATGGGAAGATAGGACACTCATGAATAAACAGGGGACAGGGGAAAATAGGAGACTTCTCGGGTTTGTGAAGTGAGTGAACATGGAGGGATGAAGGTGACGGAAGACACGTGCAGGAGGGGAAGCAAGACCATTAAATAGGGGGGAGAGCCAGACACAGGAGGGGAGCGGAGTCAAAAAGATACATTCGGTGCATCTTAAATGTGTCTACTTGTCCAAGGAAAAAATGTGGCGCTCAGTCCCTTGAATCCAAATGAGAATACGCCATATTCACTGCAGCGGCTTCTCTTCTGATGTCCGCAGACTCGCCTCCAACTGCTTGAAGAAACTGCTACGTGGACAGCAGGGTAAATCTGGGGCTTTGATTTACTATCCAGTCGTCCTGAAGGACTCTAAAGACTTCCTAGTGCCGGTGTAAATGAAATGTGCTTTCCACCTCCCAAGCTTTTGGAGTAATTAGCAAAGTCTCATGTTTTGTAGGGCTGTCAGGGTCTGAAATGATGTGTGGCGAGGTATCTGCCACTAGCCGGCAACAATGATGGATGCCAGGAGGGGATCTGGGTCCCTCTTGCTGGGGTTTTAGAGTGAATCAAGAAGCAGGCTCTGAGGGTGAAGCTGCTGGTGGACTCTACTGTGCAGCAGTTATATTGCATATCTTTACCTTTTGTACAGAGATGAACCAGCGGTTCAAGTGGCAGGTCTCGGAGCCTTGAGGTTGACCTTCTATTCTGACCTGGCACCGAATGTTGTCAGGCTGTTGAACCTTGCAGTAACTGAGTCTGGCTACTGCTGAGTTAGTCGGCAGAATTAAAGGGTATGTGTGCAGTCTAGGTACCAAGAGCAACCCTGGCCAAATATTTCAAACCGTCCCCACATTGGGGGCGGGGACGAAGGACATTCTCCACCATCCCAAAAAATGTTTAGGAAAAAATTGGTGCAAATGGTGCATTTTACTCCACAGTAATTTAACTGTAAAGTATTTTCAGGGGTGAATCAGGGCAGACCACCTCGAAAAGCCAGAAGCCCCCAGCGGTCAGTGTGGCCCTATCTACCCGCCCCCGTATAGCCCGTTAGAGGCTGGTCTCATGCTAATTTAGGGAAGGTTTTGTTGCTCTTTAGGAGCACCTGCATAGTTAAATGTGTTCCTAAAGTGGTGCTGTGCAGGATAGGTTTGAAATATTCCAATACATCTTTATAGCTCAGTAAACTTGCCGCTTACAGAACGAGGCTTATGCATGACGATTAACAACTCGAAACATTTGGCTGAACATGTTTTTTTTTATTGAGTATTTAGTAAGGCCACTATAATATGACATCTCTTGTGTGTGAATTTCAGTCAATGTCTTAGTATATGTGTATTTGTGTATGGTTTCAGTGTCGTCATTTTTAGAGGGTATTTCCTTGGTTACACAATTTCGACCTATTGCATTTGCCAGGGCTTTTTTTTAATGTTTGAGACTGCTGAGGCATCCTTGTCGTCACACGTAGGTGTCGCCATTCTGTATAATCTGGGAGGTGACTAGAACGAAACAGGTGAATGATTCACTGAGATGTACTAGAATAGAGCCGCCCCCGTGCGCCTGGTTGTATCTCTAGGATACAACGTGCTTTAGAGTCATGTCTTGAAGTCGGTCGGGGGGCCCCGATTGGGGCCTGCAGGGATGTACTTATTAAAGTCAGGTGTATTACAGTGATTATTTATAATGTTGTATATACAGCACCAGGCCTGGTAAGGGATAGCTAATCTCTCTGCGCACTGGAAGTATGACCTCGCAGTTTTGTGTGGATTGCTTCAGTTGGTTAATTCTGGTTGCAGGAATAGCAGCAAAATAGGCTGGATTGGTGGAAACAGGATTGGTAATGGTGGACAGGTACCATACTAATATGGCTGCCTTACATGCCCGTGTAAGGATGAGGATATTAAAGGATTTCTATTTTTCCTCATTGCTTTTTGATATAGGCAGGGTTTTGACTAAACTACCAAAGCTTCCATCATGTTTGTCACCAGTCTGGGAAGCTCTAAACTCTAAGCACCAGATTCCAATTACTTATCCTGCTCCATGGGCACTGCTTGTGTTGTGCTTCATTTTATTACCATGGCAACCGTGGTATTCATTTCTTGGGTCAGTCTGTAGCTACTGGGTGCTCTGGGGGTCCAGATGTTGGAGGTCAGTCTGGTTTACCCCCTGCTGTGCCTGGGATGCTGTGGTTCAGGTGGACAAGAGGTCTCTTTGGAGCCATCAACAGTTATTTAACCGGCTTTGTTATTTCAATCATTCGAATCAACTCGTAACCTTCCTTTCTACTCTTCTAAGAGGCACTATTTATGTTTGCATTATAGACATGTTTACAAAACGGTAAAACTGAGCGTCTGTCTTTAATGGACAAAATAGATTAATATATTAATTGGCCCTTTCGGTTCCTTTGTCATGACTGATGTACTTAATATGGTTTGGGATGGGGAAAGTAAAATAACGATTGTGTTAAACACACTTTTTGGTCTAATATTCGACTAGCAGTAATGGTCCTGATGTCTTCTGTTTCTAGGCCCATCCCTGGGACAACCTTACCACACACACGAGGTGTGACATGTCAAGAGACGGGGAAACGCACTTTGGGTAAAGGTGAGGCCTGCGCCACGAAAACTCAGCAACATCATACACTTCATTAAAAAAAAAATATATATACCACAGCGACTTCCACTTTATCAACTTAACACCGTAAGCATTCGAGCTTCTGGTTATACATCTCAGGGTGACCCAACCGACATGGCCCCTGCAGACCCTTACTATGGCCCATCTCAGATCCAAGTCAAGCACGCCTTTCCAGTGCAAGAAGAGGGCAGGGAAATGGCCATCAGGGCTAGGTGATGGAATCAGGTCCTGCCCTGTGCTTCACCGTCCCAGGAGAGCATGCTCTCAAGCAGCAGGCCACTGAGGAAAGCCAGAACCACAAGCATTTGTTCTGGAATGGAAGAGGTAGGAAAAGCTGCCAGAAAAAGGGACACTGAACTGAAGACTGTGAATGACAGCAAACAAAAGGGAAAGGAAGGGAGACAGAAACGGGCAACTCTCCTATGCTAAGCTTGGAGGGCGGGCAGAGCTTTTACACCTGCTTCTGGTGTGTCTTTCTGTTCTTTGCACGAGCGAACCCGACAAAGAGTTGATCATCCACTCAGTGTTGCTCAAAGAAGTTTCTCCTCTTACTAAGAGGGATGTGGTGGAAAGAAGAGCGTAAGGAGCATGATGGCCTGCCCCACATGAAAAGGCAACACCACCTTCGGAAACAAGGAAGCACGAGTCTGGCAGCGAAAGAGAGAACACTTGCAATTTACTGATTCGATGAGGAGGAGTGACAGCTATAAGAGTCTTGAGGGTCAGAAATCCCTGGGTGTAACTGTGCACAGGCTCTAATAGCACACACATCAAAAAGATAAGGACCAAATTAAGGTCGCACTGCAACATAAAGCAGAGAAATTCTATACAAAAGCCCCTTTAGAAAACGCCTCACAGCAGGTGCTTATTAGGTAAACAAAGGAAGGTTGAAAGGCAAATATGTAACCCTTAACTGGTCCACAGCAAAGCCTTGCCGGGCTAAACACAAAGTAAACAAAACAACATCAGACAGTTTGTCGTGAAGACGACCAACCTGTCTGTCATAACACTGGTTGACAAATGTAGACCAGCTGCACCGGTAGAGTAGATGGACACTGAGGATGGGTCAGAAGCCACAAAAAACACATCCACAATCTTTGGAGGGAGATCAAGCCACTCAGTTGGTTCCATTCATTCTCTATGCATGGAGGTGTTGTTTATGGAGTTTGGGGTGCAAGACTCTGTCCTCCTTTTGGGAGAGCAGATCCTTCTAAAGAGGCAGTCAAAGTGAAGCGCACATGATAAGATTCAACAGGTCAGGGTACCAAATCCTCTGAGCTCAACGTAGAGTTATCAGGATGAGCTGGACCTGGTCCCTCCTATCCTTCTTCAGGACCCTTGCGATCAGAAGCAGGAACGCGTCAAGGAAGCTCGAGTTCCACCAAAGGCAGACTACGTCTCCTCATGAGGCTACAGATGGAAACTCCAGAGCACTAAAGACTGGCCACTGAGTGTTGTCTGTAGTAGCGAATAGATCTACTAACGCCGCACCCCATTATGCGAAGACAGCTAGAGGTACCTCTTGGAGTAATTGCTACTTGTGATTGGCAAAATGATGCCTGCTGAGTTCTACTGCCCTATGCTCAGGGAACCTGCCAGATGACTGATGGACAGGTGAGATAGCGTAGGGGTTCATCTACGACCGCAGGCTCGGAACATTCCCACACAGTATGTGGGACCTCACTTCACCATGCTTGTCGCACTTCCACATATGGCTGTGTTGTCCGGTATGTAGCCAAGATGCCCAATCTCCAGCCCTCTTATAGCACAGGAAAGGCATCCTTAACCTAGTAACAGTAACGCAGATGACAGGCACCGCTAGACTATGGGATATGCCATGGTAAGGGTCAGCAGAGGCCTGTTCAGGGTGAGTTGGGTATACCTGGTGAGTCTAGGATAAAAGAACTCATGGAGTTTGCGAACAATCTACAGAGAGACACAGGTACTACTTGCACTAGCAGAGTCTTACATCAATCAGTCTTCACATTAATTCATCTGGAAAAAACAGCCTGTCACGTGATTGTCCATCATTTCCTGTCCTTCGTCGAAAGTAGAAAGGTCATAAGGTCATTTGTCGCATTTCTCCAAGAGACTGATATGATTACGCTCCTCCACCAGAGACCAGAAGCGTCTTACCTCCACATCGTCCAGAGGACCCCTCCAGCCTAGAGAAGATGCGACCATCACTACTGTGAGCACTGGATAGGTCATGCAGAACGGCCTGCCACCAGTTACGCTGACATCCGCAGCCTCCATTGAAGGTCTTGGACTGCCATATTTGATATGCAGAAGCTGCCTGAGAGGCAACACCATTGCTGGGCCCATTGAAGAACGCTCCACTGCAGGGCCCGCGGGCATGAGGCACAAGCAGTGTGCACAAGGCTATGAGACCACAAAGCCTTATTACCATCCGGGCCTGAAACAAGGTATGAGCCCAAAACATTGTGATCATAGCCTAAATGTTCCAGACTAGTTGGGGAGGTGGAAAAGCTTTCAAAGTCGCAGTGTCCTGGGTGGCTCCTATGAAGGAAATCCACTCATGTTTTAGATGCGATTTTATCTCGTTAATAGAAAACCGCATGTTGGGCAGCAATGACTGTCTTTTTCAACCTATCCGAAACTGACTGAGGCAAGACTGCCTTTAGCAACCAGTCATGAAGTTACAGGAATATATGAATTCCGGACCTTTGAAAATGAGCCGTGACCATCAACATCACTTTCGTGAACACATGGAGGCCAAGGAAAGGCCGAAGGGCAAGAAGGTGGACTAGAAGCATTCCAACCCTAAGAGAAATTTGAAGAAACACCTGTGGGACTGCAGGATTAGCACATCAAAGTAACCATAATGCATATCCAAGGACTCTCTAGTCTCCGGGTCCAATGCTGCCAAGACCAGAGCTAACCAACATTTTCAACATGTCCTTCCCGAGGAGTGTATTTAGAAGCCTGAGATCCATTATCAGCCTCAAGTCCCCTTACTCCTTGGGAGCGAAGCAGTATTGAGAGTAACATTCTGTTCTCTCTCCTCCTGAGGCACTAATTCACCTTGGCAAGCTGTGTCTGAACTCAATCTATGATGATGGCATGCTCTGCTAATGTTTGAGCACAAACTGGGGAACGTGTTGAGGGGCGGACAAAAAGGGGATGGCATAACCAACTAGAACAATTTGAAGGACCCATTGGTCCGAAGTAACTGCGTGCCAGAAGGGCAGGTAAAATCTGATTCTGCCCCCTACTTGTCCTATACAACTCGTGGAGAGGGAGATGGGTAGCTTGGCAGTAGCTGCTGCACGTGAGGCCTACGCCTCTGCCATCACCTCTCCCTCTGGAGCCATGTAAAGGCTGTACAGGTTGTGAGAGCTGCCTCTGCCGGTAGGCAAGGCCCCTTGAGTACCCCCAGAATTTTGTGTCGTCTTGGTGGAACTGGTGAGCTGGGGATAGCAATCCCAGTGACTGCACCGTAGCTGCCTATTCCTTAAAGCATTCCAGCAGCGAACTTGCCTGAAAATTCTTTCTGCGTTAAAGTGCAAAACCGTCAATGATGCAGGACGTCTCTGCAAAATCGGTAGCCATCATCCAAGCATATCATTTAACAATGACACTAGCGCCCATAGCATGGCCTGCACATTCTATAGTGTCCACACTGACCTTAAGATGTATTTGGCCGCATATTGGCCGGCATGTATCATTTGCACAAATTAAATCCAGAAGTTGTCAAGAAGAGCAGGCAAGATCTTGCCCACCATGTCATAAAATTCATGATTGTAACAGCCCAAGTGGGAAACATTATTCAATGAATGTAGGGCCCGAAGGAAACATCTTTTTCCTAGGGCATGGATCTTCTTAGATTTTTTATCAGGAGGAGAAATGGGGAAAGAGTTAGGGTCCACCTTGCTCGCTGAAGCCTGAGGGACAAGACTCTCAGGAGTTGGAAATTGCATTGAAAGGATGGTTCCCCAGAAGCAGGCCCACAGTGCAGAGCAATCGGGTGTCTCTAAGGTGAAGCTGAACCCGGCTACTTATGTGAAAATGTCCAATCATGATGCGTAAAAAAGCTACTGAGAACTGGTTGGAAATATGAACACAGCTGTCAGGCAGTGCACACTAGCCGCTGGATCCTGATCGAAGTCTGAGTTTCATCACGTGATCCCTTTTCCCAATGAGCAGAATTACAGCGCCGAGCAATCGGGTGTCTCACAGGTGGAGTGAACACAGTTTGTATCAGGTAATCATAATGGCCTCAGTCATGGCCTCAATAAATGCTACTAAGGGCTCAATAGTTGATGACCCAGGGTGCCAAATTTCGCTTAATAGGTTTGTGGGTTATATAGTACCAGCAAATGCCTTAAGTCTAGACAGAACTCTTCAGGAAGTATAGGGTCACTCTACTGCATGCATTACATGGCATGACAAAAACATCACCATCAATACATTGGCTTAACCACTACATCGACAGGTAAGTCTAGGTAAGTGGATGTGGAGCTAAGAATAGTAACTACATACATGCATGTTGTAGTGGATGTGATGTTTTTGTAGGCGGATGTTATCAACTTCAAGAGTGTGACATACGGCCACTCAAAAACATGCTGGTTCACTCCTTACCTTAAACACAAACATTTCCCCACGCAGCATAGCGACCGAGTCGAACCCTCCATCACAGATGTTGGGTCCATATTGATCAGGGCGGCCTGTGGTCCTTGGCTTCTCTGGGGGGGCTGGTTTTGGCGGCCTGTCTGGCTTCCCTCCAGGGGGTTGCTTGGGAGGCCTTTGGTCTGGCTCGACACCAGGCTTCTTTATCTTTGGGGTGACAGTAGGGAGGGCAACAGTTGTGGTCTGAGGCTGATTATCTGGGAGGCCTGAGAACAGAAACGTAGGTTAGAACCAAGGTGGCCTATTCCGGGCATTAGAATGGCCAGGGAGTCAGGTTTTGTGCTGCTTGTAATTTAATGTGCCAAGTCTGTGCAACTCACCATATAGCTGCTGGATGCCCCGGAGGTCATCTTCAGGCAGCTGGAAGTTTTCAATTTCCATCCACTGGTAGAAAGGTGCCATGATAGCAGTGGGGTTGCTTGAGTGCTCTAGTCCCAGAGAATGACCCAGCTCATGCACTGCCACCAAGAAGAGGTGGTTTCCTGCAGTAAGAGATTGGTACCAACTCAGCTTATAGCAAGTGAGGACATTTCACCGGCATCACCTTTCTCTTCCTTCTGAAGCTCTCCTATCTTCACTCTGACTATCCTCCCTATCACTTCTTCTAGATTTACTGCTCCCTCTCTCTCTTGCACAAGCAACCATCACCAGTTCTGCATTATGAGAATTTGCGCCTAAATCAGGATTACAACCTGTGCAAAAATATCACACAGACCAGGTGGTTTTCCCTGCAGAGATTTCTCCAGATAAAACCTGGGAAGATTTATGTGAGGGAAAAATGCAAAAGTCAGAGTTTTGCAGCTCAGAACAGGGGAGAGCTATAGTATTATTGCTTAACTGGCCATTATGGCAGGCAGGGCTAAAAGGTGTGGTATTATCACATACAAGAATACCTAACTACATGGTATTGGTAGTTCCCCAAGTGGTATCACTGCATTATGCTACTGCATCTCTTAGAACAAAGGTCTATCTCTTGCTCTGGAAAAAGAGAGGAATGTCTGACTTCAGCTTGCACTATGGTAGGGCTTTCTCAGCTACGCATTTGACGGGTTTCATCTTTTTGGACACAAACGCTTTAAAAAAGGTACATGAATTTTAGTTACTGCTGGTGCTCTGAGATGTTACAAAAATGTTGTTTAGAAATCAGGAGCCCTCTTACCTGACTGGTCTCGGTCATCCATTGTCCAGGGCTCATCGGAGTCAAAGTGTGTATCGCCCCCCACGCCAGGGCCAGGGAAGTAGGCATGGGCTAGGAAGCCTCCCATGCCATCAAACGGTGTGCTGTCTCCATGGAAACCTGAGGCAAAGAGAACCATGATGTCCGCCATGTTCTGACGCCCCCGACGGATGTCCTCATAAGGAATCTCCTTGAAGACCAGGGAGGTTGCCGCTTCCCACACCTTGAAGGCCCGTCGAACCCCCTCGAATGAGTTGTATCGGCCCAGTTTCTCCGTGTAGTTTTGAATGCTGCAAACACAAGGAATGAAAATTCTGAGGGTGGTATGAGGCAGGTGTAAGCTGCGGGTCCTATCCTTTGGTGAAGGTAGTGGTACTGAAAAAACTATTAATTTAAGTAGTGCTGCGCACACCTAATTAACTACTGAATCAAGTGTAATCAAACGTTATTCAAATTTGCGTGCCGCCAGGAGGAGGTTGCCTGCCTCTGTTAAAACATGTAAAAAACCACAAGTGAAACTTCACCTGATGCCTGGCTTCACAGCGAGAGCCCTGCTAAACTACTAATCCAAGTTAATGCACAATTATACAACATTGCACCCTATAAACTTTTCCAATTGAATTCATGAATTTTTAATTTTAGTCATGAAACACATTTAACATCAACAATAATAATTGCGTTTTAACAATATCCAATTAATAGCAAAGGATGATGTTCAACGTTTCTTGATTGTGATCTTGTTAAAATCTTGTAATTCTTCAACATACTTATATAAGTAGTGCCCAATGCATTTCGGGAAATAGAATCCCTTCTTCAGGGGCCTCTGTAATTATGAACAAATATGAAACTAACTAAGTAAATGATACTCCATGTAATACAGGGATGAGAACCATAACTCAATGGTATATGGGAAAAACGAATGGCAGACTATGTGATTAAAGAACAAGAAATAAGTGAAAAGACATACCCATAGAAGAAATGATGTGAACTGAAACTTCAGAAATGACCAGGCATATAGCCATGTGCTCGTGCTTACAAAAGACAAAGTTTAAAACAACGCGAATAACATTAAAGAATGAGACTTGTGGCAACAAATGTGCTGAAACAGTGAAAGACATGCAACATGCTAGAAGTTAACGGAAGTGAACCCCGATAGTCACGCCACCTAATACTGCAAAGACCTTCGTGTATCAGACCCGCAACAATGCTTACTTGACTGTGAGACACGGTAATCTGATCCCGACCACGACAGTAATACCCACGACACTCAAATTCCGTGCACTGGTACTGTAGAAGTATAATGAAACCACAAAATAATGAATGCAAATGTACTGCTTCCCACACGTCAAGAAAACTGCCCAATAAACACTCATGAATACCTGGATATTCAATTTGTACACCAATCGCGCAGCCGTTTCCACGACAAGAATTCAAACTATGCCATCAAATTTTCAGACCGACTAACTTTCAGCTAGGCGAATATGTTTCATAGACACCAAGGCCCACTCATTAAAGGTGTCCAATTATCTCCTCCCTCTGAAGCTTGGCCTTAAAGAAGTGAATTTCTTCCTTTCTCCTCAAATCCCTTTCTGTACCTACAATTAGGTGCTGGAACCCCCTACTAATGCTTAGAATGTAAAAGCCTTGGATTTACTCCTGGGTGACAAACTCCTCCTTGATGGCCACATTGAAAATACTGCCAAAGGGTTATCACATTTAGGACTTTCAAGAACGAATGGAAGACTTCCCGACTTAAAAAACATTTTTCGAGGACCTCATGAACTGCTTTTTCTTTAGAGTTAGATGCTGAAATTTGAAATGGCTCTTGATATAGTTGGGTTTCCACGTGTTCCATAACCACTTGTGAAATTCTAAAATTGATGATTCAATTTCGATTTTTATACCTAGCTATATGTACAATGTTTATTTCTAGCACATGTAACTGTGCACCAGAAAACGTTGCATCTCAAAGACCCCATATGTTGTTTATATAGATACATTTTCTACCCATCTCATTATGGAAATTTGACCTGGAGAGTTTGTAAATTGAGAACTATGACTACTTTGTCACTATTTGTCTGTGTGTTGTTGCCTGGGAGGACGGAGGTCACTCAACAACACCATGGAAACGGTGGTTCATTATTTCAGAGAGCGAGGCCTACTCTACGGGTTAAGCATCAAGAAATTGTAACTCATTGTTTTTGGCATGTTGGAAGAGAGCACAGAGCTACCGTTTGTTTAGGGTCCCGGAAAGAGACCCTATGAGAGGCTTGCAAGGCGCCAGCAGCATCGCAGTGGAATCTTCAACCCTCATGTGCTATGTTACATTTGTAACATTTGCCTAGCTTGCAGCCGGCCATTAGCATAGTTTTGCAGTTCACTTTGCGATGTGACGCCACCTGCTTTCCAGAGCATGGTCTTTTTTTCCTCCTCTAGTTCTGGGTATTTAGAAATCCACAAACTAGCACAATCAATTTTGTTCCTGTGTTTTTGGTGGAATCATGTGTTCTATGCTGCAGCTGTGCTCCTGCAGAGGCCCATTTCCGCGAGGCTGAAAGATGCATGCAACAACTCCTGCAAAAAGTGCTGTGTAAATTTCAGCTTCAAATCACAGACGTGCAACAGGCTACTAACATTTACCAGGCAAACACCTCTCCATAATACTGACAGGAAGCGAGGCCACTTGTTGTATCTCTGTTAATTCCACTAGGTGCTTGAAGTATTACAAACGCACATGTACTTACCAATGACAACCGCAGGGATAGCTTCTTCCACATTCAACATAAGAAAGTGATGCAAATTGTGGTAAGATAATTGAGATACGTGTATGCAAATGTGACTATCTCTCCCACATATTTCTGCATCACGCAGACTTAGGCGAAACTAGAAGTTCGACACAACATGCTGCGGTGTCACCTCCGAACCTCACACACGACACCAAAATACATCTCACATTAACTACATTATAAAAACACACACCCTACCAACCAGGCACTGCTAACAGAGTCGCTGCTTACTCGACCACCAAGTTCTTAGAGAGCTTGTTAGTGGAAATGCTGCGATAAACTCTAAGCCTTACAACAAACACCTGGGGTCCAAAATAAACACAAGCTTATGACCAGCCTTGCAGAGTGCTCAATCAGTGGCCTTTATTCTCAAAGGACCTGCAGATCTATGGCTCCCATACGTTTCCAAGAGTATGCCTCACTCTAAGCCAGGCAGGCTGTCCGTTGGTACCGATCTTCTGATTTATGTTTAGGCCAGCATTGTCTTTTGCACCTTCTGTTTTTTTAACCTATTTTTATTCCACAGGGGACATTTTTCCCTACGGAGAAACCTGTTCCCCAAGACCACCATTATGCGGGGTGTTGTTCAATGTCCCGACCCACCCTGAAAAGCACTCATCTAGCCATTGTTAATAGGGGAAGTGAATGAAGAAAATTGTGAATACCTATGAAGGGTCAGCTTTGTGGGTGTTCCAGACGTTTCTATGACCACCATCTATACACGGCCATTTCTCTCCTGGTCCTGCTTCTAATCTTCATTTACTCCTGTGGGAAAAGCCTGCCTAGATAGGAAGACTTTCGTGCCGGGGGTGATTTTCCAAATGTAAATCCTGATGCTGTGAACACGGGCATCAGTTCTGCACAACTGAGCGAGTTTGGACTAGTCGGTAGGACAATCGAGCAATGTCCGAAAAGCTGGTCAGACATAGCAGTGTGAGGTACTGTGTCTGTACACGTTGCCCAATTAAGTGGGCCATTAGAGCCGGTCTGTACCAATGCAATTTATCTTTTAAGTAATTCTATTGCTCGAGCATACAGGCAGGTGGGAGGCAAGAAAGGCGGGCAGACTGATGTCTCTAGAGAAAATTCAAGGGTTATCCTCTAGGGGATACTGAACAGACGTTTACCGGGGGCAGCCAGATGTCTCCTCACAGGGATGCAGGTAAAAAAAAGCCTGTATTGCTGGCCGATAATTCCACATCCACCAATGCCAGTCTCCTTACGGCCTAGTATATGGCCACCCACACCTGAGTAAGAGGTACACTATTAGTGTACCTCCTTTCAACACAGCAAGACTATGTTGAAATCTCTCAACTCAAAAGTAGGGCAGACACCTCCAGTGGGCTCGTGGAATGTTGGAAGGACAGGGAGGCACAGCTTTACCATACCGTGCAGACGATTTCTATCCAAATAAGGTCAGCAGCACACAACAGGGTCTGCTGCTGAGTCCGGGACGGTAGTGATATTGGAGTATGCGTCACAGCTGTAAACATTGTCGCCTCACATAGTGGAATCCTAACAAAGAGACGCCTCACCTATGGTCTGTAACCATCTCCGATGATCTGTGGTAAGGCTCACATATGGGTTATCACAAAAGAAGCAAGATGAAGACGATGTAGGCCTCCTTAACGTGTCCCACCCTACCAAAGGGCTTTTGTATATGGTCAGATCCACTTGTTAAAAACACTACCCTCAGTAGTTGACTTGTCTAAGCTACTGTCTGATAGCCAGTTCGACATTTTACATCCTCCTCACCCACAGACACTTAGCACCTTAGAAACTGCAACAGACCACTGGAAGGTAATCTTTGAATACCTGGTGACTGGGTGAGGAAGCAGCCAGTTGATGCATTCATGCAATGGAGGAGGTCTTGGCACTCTGACACCGACCAAAGTTCTTTGTTTTGGGGACCCGGAAAATGTAGTGTAGATACAACGTGCATTGCTACTGATTCTTACCCGGGTCTCATACTACGCTTGCTATCCTTAAACATATCTGCCAGGGGTGCCAGATCAATACCCCACGTGTCAAGGATGAATGTGTGGACCCTATCGCCTTAGCACGACACTAAACCCCCAGCAACAGCTCGGTGCCAACCACGACATTATATCAGTCCTGTTAACAAAAACAAGCCATTTGGTAGGGCAGTGAGATGAATGCTTACTAAATATTTTGTGATTGCTATTTTCTAACACTTTCCTTGCAACTCTGACATGAAAGCTATATATTTACTATGCCATTTAAGGCTGCATTGAGCCTACTGAGGATTATTTGGGGGAAGTGATTTTGGCGAAGTGATTCAGCTTACCAAGATTATAATCAAGCCACCTAGAACTCTCTGGTCTGATGATCTCCGGGGTGATTTTAGCAAGAACACAACCGTGCGTTCAGGAGCAATCAGAATCAAACTAGAAAACACTGTAGCACTCCTTAGATTTCAAGAATACAGTGCGCATCGCTTCAGCTATGTTTTTGCCTGGCCATGCCTTGGATTTCTACTCTAAAACTCTGCATCTGTCGCCCAACTACTCCACAGATTGACAATTACTTTAACTATTGTAAACCAACCTGGGATTCACCTTGGGGCCTACATTGCGACTTCCTCATTTACCCACCAATGCCTGAGGAAGACTCAGAGTGATGACAGGGAGACAGTTGGGCACTGCGCACCTGAAGGTGAGTGGGTTGTGTGTCCACTTCAGCCCTCGCAAGGCATATCGCCGTCTCCGCCGAAGGTTCGCTTTTACCTGGGCGCCAAACTGATCCGGAATGCCACAGCGAGGTCGTCGCATCCACCTGCCCAGGAACAAGACAACACAGACAGAGCGGGTGAGAAAGTGTATATATAACCCAGTGGTGCTTTCCCAGTTGACATGGAGCTGTAGAGAATAGCATTGGGATACGTGTTATGGTTGCGCTGTAGTGAATGTTATTCGAGTATTGGTTTTTGTAGAACTTTAGTGTAAGGCAGAAGAATTGATGGGGTCCACTGGGGCTGGATCTATGTAAAGTTTTCATGATAACCACTGCATATGAAAAAGAACAATTTAGCTAATGTGAACATCCTGAAAATCTGGCATACGACCCTGACAAAAAACATAAGATACTTTTATCTCCTTATTCATGAGCACTTCTTCCAATACTTTGGTGATAGTCTTCATTTTCACCTTCTGTTCATACTCCCATTAAACACTAATTATAATATTGTTTTGTACTTTTCTCATGCTGTAATGAATGCACAATTTCAAATGTACAGTTTTATATATATATAGATAGATATATAATTGTAACATCAATTGCATTTGAAATAACTGTAAGATTTATGTTGCTCTTATAGGGAAAACATTACAAAACAATTCTAGGAAGATATCTTCTGCGTGTGTTTTCAATGCTGTGGGCCTAAACCTTCCCTAGTCAGTAGGACGGACGCAACCCCGTCTCGTGTCTTAATTTTAAAATGTGACATATGCAGTGGCAGTTAATTGCCAGATATTCATAATGTCACATAGACCCCCCCCCTTCACAACGGGCATTCTTGCTATCACCATGAAAATCAAAGCACGGCTCAGAATTGACACTATTCCATCGGGTGAAAGGAACATTTTCTGCTTTGTTTCCTTCCCATGCTTTGTTCCTGCTCTCTTCCCATGTGTATGCTTTTCTGGCTAGACTGTGACCTCTGCCTCATCTGAGGTACAGAAGTGGTGCATAAGAGAGGTAAAGAAAACTGTCTAACAAGGGAGGGGGAGAAGGAGAAGGAAGCTAGAGAGGAGATAGGTAAAGAGAACTGTATAACAAGGGAGGAGAGGGAGAAGGGAGTTAGTGAGGAGATAGAGAGGTAGGTTAGGTGGGAAGAAATGTAACATAAAGGGAGAAAGCTGAGGTAGTCAAAATGAAAGGTTCAGACAGTTGAAGTGGTGGCTAGAGAAAGAGAGGGTGACAGGTAAGGTTTTAGACCGTGGTAGCAATAGCGAGAGAAGGAAATGTAAATGCAATCACAAAGGTGAGATAGAATTAGAGGTGAGGGGAAGAGGCAAGGCAGGAAGAGAGGTGAATTAGAAAGAGGTCGGGGCAGAGAGAGGTACAGATAGGCAGGTGAAGTAGTGAGAAGAATATAGAGAGCAGTGAGGTAGAGCGGCACATGAGAAGTGACACCAAAACACACCGCTTCTTAAACCTCTTTTTCAGTCATTACATAGGTCAGAAAACAGCTACTGTGTTAAGACGCACCTCAAGAGGTAGAGTAAGAAAGAGGCTGCGAGAAAGGAGGAAGCTGGCGAGGAAGAAGGAACGAAGGTGTAAGAGTGAGGAAAGATGGTGAGGTGGAGTGACGTGGTGGATGAATGAATGGTGAGGTAAACTGAGGGGTTACACAAAGAGAGGAGTGGGACAAAAAATGAGCTAGTGAGATGTGAGGTACAGCGAGAAGTGAGGCAGAGTGAAGTGACGTAAAGAGAAGACAGCGAGGTCGATAGAGATGAGGCACCCAGAGATTAGTTTGAGAGTGACATAAAACATATATAGGAGAGCTAGAACGAGGTACGATGGAGACAGTGCAATGAGGGGCAGAGGGAGGGCGGGGGTCGACGAAAGAACAGTGAGGTAGCAACATCGTGGGAGGCCCAGACAATGTGAGAGAGAGAGAGAAAGAGAGGGGGTATGGTGGTGAGAGTGCTGGACAGAGGTGTATTGTGAGAGAGGTGAGGTAGATATGGCTGGGATAGATAAGGGTTGCACATAGATGTATAGAGAGATATATGAAGAGAAATGGTTGAGGTCGAAAAAGTGAGGCGAAGTATGGAGAGAGACATGGGACAGAATGCCAACAATTGCATGAGAGTGCAAGGTTAAGCGGGTGCATGCCTAGTTGTCAAATAAAAAAAAAGACTCTGCTTTTCTGCCCACCAGTATTACTGTTAGAGTGGGACTTAGGACTTGTCTGCAGTTTACCTTAGACTGTGGGGCCCAATGTAACTGTAAACTTTGGTCAGCGGGAAAGATAAACAGCGGCAGCGTTTCATCTATTTATACTCTGTGAGAGGGGCTGCAGGCAGAGAGAACACTTCAGTTGAGAATTGTGAAACGACCTGATGCCACCACCGATGAAAGGTGTAAGGGCACTGGCCACGGGGGAGCTTCGGGGAATGGTACTGGGCGCTGGCTGCAGGGGAGCTTCGGGGAATGGTACTGGGCGCTGGCTGCAGGGGAGCGGCTGGTAGTGGGGCTGGAGTACTGACAGAGGGCGTGCTGCAGGCAGGATTGTAAAAGTGTGTGCACAAAGCAGGGAGTGCCGAAGAAGTGTTGTTGTGAGTGAACTGCAGGCAGCGGTGTAGGGATTAGGAATGTGACGTCAGTTCAGAGCGTGGAGAACAGGCAGCAGTCGGTGAGTGTGACTGGGAGCTGCAGGCAGCGGTGTAGGGGTTAGGAATGTGACGTCAGTTCAGAGCGTGGAGAACAGGCAGTAGTCGGTGAGTGTGACTGTGAGCTGCAGGCAGCGGTGTAGGGGTTAGGAATGTGACGTCAGTTCAGAGCGTGGAGAACAGGCAGCAGTCGGTGAGTGTGACTGGGAGCTGCAGGCAGCGGTGTAGGGGTTAGGAATGTGACGTCAGTTCAGAGCGTGGAGAACAGGCAGCAGTCGGTGAGTGTGACTGGGAGCTGCAGGCAGCGGTGTAGGGGTTAGGAATGTGACGTCAGTTCAGAGCGTGGAGAACAGGCAGCAGTCGGTGAGTGTGACTGGGAGCTGCAGGCAGCGGTGTAGGGGTTAGGAATGTGACGTCAGTTCAGAGCGTGGAGAACAGGCAGCAGTCGGTGAGTGTGACTGGGAGCTGCAGGCAGCGGTGTAGGGGTTAGGAATGTGACGTCAGTTCAGAGCGTGGAGAACAGGCAGCAGTCGGTGAGTGTGACTGGGAGCTGCAGGCAGCGGTGTAGGGGTTAGGAATGTGACGTCAGTTCAGAGCGTGGAGAACAGGCAGCAGTCGGTGAGTGTGACTGGGAGCTGCAGGCAGCGGTGTAGGGGTTAGGAATGTGACGTCAGTTCAGAGCGTGGAGAACAGGCAGCAGTCGGTGAGTGTGACTGGGAGCTGCAGGCAGCGGTGTAGGAGTGACGGCTGTGGGTGGGCTACAGGCAGTCGTGAGTTGGGTGTACCGCGAGTGAACTGCAGCAGTAGTGGGGAGCGTTGATGACAGATGAGCTACTGCTGCTGTGTAAGGGTCCTTACTAGGTGTGAGCCCGTGTGACCTGGAGACAGAGGTAGAGGAGTGTTGTCTTAGGGTGAGCTGCAGACAGTGGGAAGGAGTGATGCAGGAGTGTTGTCTGCAGTTGACCTGCAGGCAGTGATGCAGGAGTGCTGTCTGGAGTTGACCTGCAGAAGTGATGTCTGCGGTTGACCTGCAGGCAGTGATGCAGGAGTGCTGTCTGCGGTTGACCTGCAGAAGTGCTGTCTGCGGTTGACCTGCAGGAGTGCTGTCTGCGGTTGACCTGCAGGCAGTGATGCAGAAGTGCTGTCTGCAGTTGACCTGCAGGCAGTGATGCAGAAGTGCTGTCTGCAGTTGACCTGCAGGCAGTGATGCAGGAGTGCTGTCTGCAGTTGACCTGCAGGCAGTGATGCAGAAGTGCTGTCTGCAGTTGACCTGCAGGCAGTGATGCAGGAGTGCTGTCTGCAGTTGACCTGCAGGCAGTGATGCAGGAGTGCTGTCTGCGGTTGACCTGCAGGAGTGATGCAGAAGTGCTGTCTGCGGTTGACCTGCAGGCAGTGATGCAGAAGTGCTGTCTGCGGTTGACCTGCAGGTAGTGATGCAGGAGTGCTGTCTGCGGGTGAGCTGCAGACAGTGGGCAGGAGTGCTGTCTGAGGATGAGCTGCAGACAGTGGGCAGGAGTGCTGTCTGCGGCTGAGCTGCAGACAGTGGGCAGGAATGCTGTCTGTGGATGAGCTGCAGACAGTGGGCAGGAATGCTGTCTGTGGATGAGCTGCAGGCAGTGATTAGTGAGCTGCAGACAGTGATGGGTGAGCTGCAGGCAGTGATGGGTGAGCTGCAGGCAGTGATGGGTGAGCTGCAGGCAGTGATGGGTGAGCTGCAGGCAGAGATGGGTGAGCTGCAGGCAGAGATGGGTGAGCTGCAGGCAGCGATGGGTGAGCTGCAGGCAGCGATGGGTGAGGTGCAGGCAGCGACGGGTGAGCTGCAGGCAGAGAGGGGTGAGCTGCAGGCAGCGATGGGTGAGCTGCAGGCAGCGAGGGGTGAGCTGCAGGCAGCGAGGGGTGAGCTGCAGGCAGCGACGGGTGAGCTGCAGGCAGCGACGGGTGAGCTGCAGGCAGCGGACGGGTGAGCTGCAGGCAGCGGACGGGTGAGCTGCAGGCAGCGGACGGGTGAGCTGCAGGCAGCGATGGGTGAGCTGCAGGCATTGGCAGAGGGGTGCTAACTGGGGGGGAGCAGCAGCAAGCGATGAAGGAGTCCTGACTGTGGGTGAGCTGCAGGCAGTAGGGTATGAATGTTGCCTTTCGGTGTGCTGTACGTAGTGGTGTAGGAATGCTAACTGTAGGAGTTCCAGCTAGGGGTGTAGGGACATTGGCTGCAGGTGCTCCACGTAGTAGCGTGGGAATGATGCTTATGGGTACACTTCAGGCAGTGGTGTAGGAATGTTGACAGCTGTGCTGCTGGCCTTAGCGCAGAAATACCCATCATGTGTGAGCTGCAAATGGAAGCGCTGGCTGTGAGGCAGCTCAGTCACTCACAAGGGGAACGAGTAGGAGGAGTGAGTTACCCATGGGTTGGACACTATATAAACATCTACAACAACAATATACTGATCAATGTAATTTGGTGACTTAAATTCTACACAGAGGAAAGGAAACGAGAAGCAGAGGAAGGAAGGCTGGTTGGAAAGGAAGAGTAAGCAGGATCATGGGAAGCGGCTGAGGGTATATTGTATTGTACTTGCAATTAATATAGCACCTCCCAGCCCCTGGCGCGGCCCAAGGATGGACAAGAGGCTACTCCATTTGTTGAGCATGGTTAGAAGAGGGACTATTTTGTACGTGGTATATATGAGAACAATTTTTGGGTTGGGTGTGAGGTGTGGGGATTGCACAAACAGGTAGCTGTGCTTAAGCGTGGCGTGTGTCATGGCAAGTTGAGGCAAGAGCTTAATTCAGCGTGAAGTTAGATGGTCTGTGAAAAACAAACAAGACAGGGGAGAGGGCTGAAACTTTGGAGAAATATATGGAAGAAGAAAAGACTGAGTGTGAGAGGGAGACCAGAAGAGACATTTTATGTGAAGTAAGGGAGGAAGAGGAAAAGAATTGAAGTGGGTTGGTGAGAACGATGGACTGAGAGGTGATAATGCAAGAGAGGAAGAGCAGAGGAGACTTAGATAGAGGTGCTGTTGATGCGTATGAGGTCTGAAAGAATTAAAGGTGATGGTGAGGAGTGGGAGACTTAGAGGTGTTGATGAAAGAGATTAGGCAGAGTTTGTGTGAAGTATAGGTGTGGAGACACAGGGATGACACCTCACTTTTTGGTCTCTTCGTCCAGCACACCGGTGACTGTGATGCCGTAGAATCGTTGCATCTCGGAGATTGCAGAAGAAAGGATCTGTGCAGACCGCAGGGTGGACATCTGCCGACTTCCCTGAGGAAGGTAACCGTAGTGCCGCAACCAGGCCTGGAAAAGAGACGTAATACTTACACACTGACCACTTACAAACACGAGAGAGGCTGATCTGAAGTGTATGCATGTAACCAGTAAGACCACAGAGAACCCAGGGAGGGAGTAAGTGAGAGTACAGAGGAATAGAGGCCTCTGACAGGAATATTGGCGACTTGTGCAGAATATATGGCCCATGACTTGAAATGCCTTAAAATGCATAGGCCTGGAAGGGCCTGAGCGCATGCCACCAAACCGTATGCCTGCTTGGATTCCCAACCTCAGTTCCTCTTTGTTGTGTATCAAATTATCATATACAAAAATATAATGTGACATAAATAGTGTGTCCTAAGTATTATTTACAAAATTATTTAATTGGAAGTAGATTTTCTTCTATTAACTCCAGCATGGTGATATTTTTGTAAACTCTATTTAGGACACAATATTTTTGTCGGACGACACCGAGTATGATATTCTGATTTCATTCCTTCCTTTCAGCTGTACAGCCATGATGTTCTACTCTCTTTGGCTTAGAGAACAACATGTGGGAGGCAGGCCGTTGGGAAGGACTGATGGCTTAATACTTAGAGTACTGGTGCCACTAAAGCGAGTACCATTTTCCAGCTCCTTTCTTCAAACGTGACCAAAAAGTTTAATGTGGTGACAATGTGTACTGATATTACAACAACCACAACCAGAATGATCGTAGACAAACGTATCTTGGAAGATAGCTTAGTTTGGCAATGGCGTGAAAGGTGGCATTAAAAACTTGCTACTATGCTAAAAGCGTGTGAGGTGTAGCCCAGGACCTATTGGTAAGATCAATAGGAATGTTCCTCTAAAAGGCGCATACGCTGGCTCTACCCTAACATAATAATCATAAACATCTAAAGAAAGTGCGAAGCAAGATCTCCTAGGTCCACAAATGCTTGACCCCACCCTGCTCTCTGGCTCACAGAGGAAGATCAAAAGAAATATTGTAGTTCCCCCAGTAAGGATAGGCCCCATGCCAAATAAGGACAGGAAACAAATAGTATCATAACTCAAGTCATCTGCACTGCTCTGCATCAACAGTGTCTCTCATATCACCACAACCAGAAAACGGCGTGGAGCTGAAAGCAACTTGAAGTCCGGATAGCAGCGCCAATGATGTGCCAGACGCATATGTCTGTGGCGCTCCACTCCAGCGAGTCAGTTCCCTATGTTCCCCATTACATTGAGGGCTCTATATCGGGAGTCATTACATCACAGGCACTACATAAGGAGTCACTACATGACAGGTAAGTTTTCCTGCAATTACATATAGAGTCACTACTTCGCACGAGACATTAATTACAGGTAGGTATTGATAACACTTTTTAAAAATATGTTCATAATCTGAACGCTAATATCTACTATGCATGTAGATGTGAAATATACTATTTATTGCCATTGTTGAGTGTGGGGAGGGGCCATGGCCTAGGAGAGCCAAGACTTAGAGTGAGTCAGGATGCCCATCCTCACCCTCACCAATGGTAATAAATTGTTACATGCAATCTGTGAGGCAGTAAAAGGTGTTTTCCTAGTGTCAATTTCGCTGTACTGTCGTAATAAACTCGAATTTGACCTTTGCACTGGAGTAATACATGTGTGAATGCTTATGTATTAGTACAGCTGCTCTAATTAATATGGTATTTTGCCACATTTACTTTAACTGCCATGATAGGAATATGTTTATGCTATGGCTGTAAACGATGTCTCATGGCCAGTCAGGAGGTCTCTTTCATGTGATTTTACCATGCTTCACAAATGTAACCATTTGCATCCTGGATTTCGTTAAGAACCTTTTGTTACAACAGTGGTGTAGCTAGACATTTTGCCGCCCGTGGCGGTCCCTGCGTATATAAGACGGTCGCAGGTAAGATGGGGGGGGCCGCCTCATGTGCATAACATCTCAAGGTAAGACACTGACAGTTTGGAATGCATGTATACGAAAAACAAGCATTGGGAAAACCAACAGGTCTCTCCTTTTAAACCTATTGGCTTTGCCAAAACGTTTTTTGGCCATCTTGTACATAATCTGCAAGATGCGGTGCGGTAAGGCCATCATTTTGTAGGCGTGCGCGTGAATCATGATGTTTGCACATGCATGCGTCATGCTGCATCAAAATTTGGCAAATGCCAGTTTATTCGATGGAACTGTAAATTAAAAAAAAAAAAAAAAAGTAGGAGCAAGAAAAAGCTTTTTTTTTTTTAAAATAAGGCAGAGGGGCTGGAAGTAAACTGCTGCCTTGGCCTCCTCAAAAAATAAAATAAAATATTAAAAAAATTAAAAAATTTAAACCGCTAAGCGGGGGGCAGGGCAGTAAATGAGTGGGTAAGGGAGTCCTAATGGAGTGGGCAGGGACAGGAAAAAACGGAGCATGAGGGAGAGCGACACGGGGCGGAGGAGACTATCACAGGTGAGAAAGCAGTACGAAGCGCAGAGGAGGGTGGGAGTTTGGGGGGATGATAAGCACACAAAAGATAGCTTACAGCATGAGGGAGACAAACATGGAGCAATAGGGATGGGTATTTGACGGGGAGAAGAAGCACACGAGTAAGAGAGCTGTAAAACACATTCAGTCTCATGGAGTGCTTAAATAAAAAGAGAAAGGTGGTTCCCCTAAAGTAAACAGTAGAACAACAGAAGCTATCCAGTCAGAGAAACTGTAAAGAGGCTGTGCTCCAGGGGAAAGGCAAACCGGATGGACAAGCTAGGACAAGGAACAATATTGATTAAGAAGCATTTAAATCAGAGCGACAATAAAGCCAAACAATGGCAAGCAATGGGTGGGCTGTAAACCACTGTAAGTTCTTGTTAAGCCCACAATAGGTACTTTGCAACACGACAGCTTGCACTGTCCGGTAGGGTCGACCTAAACAAGCAGAGGCAAAGTTAACAGCTCTCGCCTTTGGGACCGATTGCCTTCAGCAATTGCTTTTGGTGGTGCAGTACAGCATCGGGACACTGTGCAGCATCATCAAATACAAAACAAAAAAAATTTAAATAAAGTGCACAATGGCTATCGCCTCATTCCACTAATGCATGTATGCGTCAGAAAAGCACGAGTGCACCAGCCAAATGGTGTGGGTGAAATCTGCTTTAATTTTTTATTTACCAAGCCAAGTGGGTAGACACAATTTGGATGAGTAAATAAATAGTAAAGATGTTTTTAGCGCCAAATAAAAAAAAACTCTGGTGTTGGGGGTGGGAAGTAAAGCAAGAGCAGGTGGAGCTAGCAAGGGGAAAAGCAGCACACGGAAGGTAGAGGCAGAAGCAGAAGCGGGACAGAACACAACAGACACAGGCAAGATAAAGGGTGAGGGGAGAGAAGCACACAGGTGAGTTAAGAGCAACACGGATTGAAGGGGGAGAGAAGCACACAAGGGAGACAGCTGGAAAACAGATGCTCTTGTGGAGTGCTTAAGCAAAAACAAACGAGAGAGAGAGAATCATGGGGGGGGGAGCACATGGAGGAGAGAGAACAACACAGAGCGGGAGGGGGAAGAGAAGCACACAGGGGAGACACCTATAATACACATGCACTCGCATGGAGTGCTTAAGAACGAAGAGAAAGTAGTTCCCTAAAATTTAGCAGTGGAAGGATGCAGTAAAGAGGGCATGCTCCAAGGGAGGGGCATACACAAAATGGACAAGTCAAGTCACTTGATAAGAAGCGAGCGAATGCAAGTGACAATAAAGCTAACCTATGTTAAGCAATGGGAATGCTTTAAGACCACTATAGGTTCTTGTAAACTGACAATATGTCTTTTGCAACCAAACAACTTGCAATGTCTGGTAGGCTTGACCTAAAAAAATACTACTCTGGACATGCAGTGGAGAATTGATTAGCCCACCGTCCATCCCTTAAGCACAGCCGCACATACACACACTACATAGATCTCCCTATATGACACTACATATACTTACACTTACTCACCCAAACCATTTTGAATATTAAAACTGAAAGAACTCTGTACTAATACACAATTAAACACCAGTTAACCAACATACGCTATCAAACAATGTATCCTTCAATTTGAGTGTTGACCTTTTCCCGTTAGCATGAGAAGGCAGCCATACATAGAATCCATCATGATAGCATAACAAGGGTGGTTAGTGCTACACAATTGTGAATAACATAACATAACAAGGAGACATATCATAGGCCTCCTTTGGCAGGCTTATGAGTTAAGACTGTGCTGAGATGTGCAGCCTTGTGTGTGAGACACTGCAGTTTGCACTTGGAGTGTACTCCAAGAAGAAGCCACTATAGAGCAGTGAGATTGCTGGATTACAGGTCATAATTTTAACAAGCATTTGCAATGCAATAGGTCTCGCATTTGCGAGAGTGTGAGCTATTGGCATCGTAAATGACAATGCCTTTTATTTATGTGTTTACAAAACCTGCAAGCGGTGTGTAAACACAAACTTTGTACTTATAGTCCTTGCTTACAAGAAGCAAGGCAGGCAGTAAAAGAGATGCAGTTACTACCAGCCTTGCTTCTCATAAGTAACCACTATAAGTACAAAGTACGTGTTTACGCAGCGCTTGCAGGTTTTCCAAACACATAAATGCATAAGTTACTAACTTGTGTAACGATATATCTGTAAGAGACAGTAGTTAGTGACAGATTCCTTACCTTAGAATATCCCCAGGCGTCAGGCTGGATCCGGAAAGTTTTTTGCGTAGCAGTACCCTTGCGCGTCGGTAGGCGGCGTCGTGCGGCTCCGCGTCCGTCGTCGGCGTCGTGATCGCCGGGATGACGTCGCGGGCAGTACTTAGACCCCGCCCCTGCGCGCTGACGTCAGTTCTGTACACTACTTTCCGCGCCAGGAACGCAGAGCCATGCAAGAAGCTGACATAGGTGTCTGAAAAATACTAGGGCCCTGAAAGGGATGTCCTTAACCCTAGAAATCAGTTCGCAGAACGGGGAGGATGGGTGGGCGGTAGGAATCTGTCACTAACTACTGTCTCTTACAGATATATCGTTACACAAGTTAGTAACTTGTGCATCTGAAAGAGACACGTTAGTGACAGATTCCTTACCTTAGAATAGATACCCCAGCAATACCAACCCCGGTGGTGGGTCTGCGAACAAAGATCAGACAAGGAAGTCCTGGAGGACAGAACGGCCAAAGAAGCCGTCCCTCCGGACCTGACTGTCAAGGCAGTAATGCTTTGTAAACGTGTGCAGCGAGGCCCACGTAGCTGCCTGACAGATAACCGGCAGCGGAACACCGCGGCCCAAAGCCTTGGTAGCAGCCGTTGCCCTGGTGGAATGGGCACGCAGCCCAACAGGAGGCTCCTTCTTAGCCAAAGAATAGCAGGCCTTGATGCACAAGGTAACCCAGCGGGAGATGGTACGTTTGTGCACCGCCCGACCTTTTTGGCGCCCACGTAGCCAACAAAGAGCTGGTCATCCACCCGGAAGTGTTTCGTGCGGTCGATATAGAAGGAGAGCGCACGTTTTGGGTCCAGACGGTGGAGCCTCTCTTCCTCTCTGGAAGGATGCGGAGGCGGAAAGAAGGTAGGCAAAGTGATGGTCTGCCCAATGTGGAAGGCAGTAACCACCTTTGGCAAAAAGGACGGACGCGTCCTAAGAACAACCTTGTCAGGATGGACAGACAGAAAGGGAGGTTTGCATGATAGAGCCTGGAGCTCACTCACCCGCCGAGCGGAGGTGATGGCCACCAGAAAGGCTGTCTTCAGAGTCAGAAGACGAAGAGGACAGTTATGGAGAGGCTCAAAGGGAGCGCACATTAAAAGGTAAGAACCAAGTTCAAGTCCCACTGAGGCATCACAAACGGAACAGGAGGGAAGAGGTGTGTAATGCCTTTTAAGAACCTGTTAACAACAGGGGACTTGAAAAGGGAGGGCTGATCAGGGAGCCTGAGGAAGGCCGAGAGAGCACAAAGATAACCCTTGATGGTACCCAGGGCAGAACCCTGTTGGGCCAGAGAAAGAAGGAACAGAAGGACCTCAGAAAGAGGGGCAGAAAGGGGATTCACAGCCTTTGCTGTGCACCATGCCACAAATTTGTTCCACCTGCAGGCGTATACCACCTTAGTGGAGGGACGCCTGGCTGCCAGAATCACATCACAAACTTCGGGAGGCAAGTCGAAAGGAATCCACTGCCGCCGCTCAATCTCCACGCAAGCAGGTGTAGACTGGACAGGTTCGGGTGGAGGACCGTCCCCTGCTGCTGCGACAGAAGATCCTCCCGAAGAGGCAGACGGATCGGGGGATCTACGCTCATACTGAGTAGCTCGGGATACCAAACTCTTCGAGCCCAGTCCGGAGCCACAAGGATGACTTGGGCCCGGTCGTGCCGAATCTTCTTCAACACTCTGGGTAGAAGTGGTATAGGCAGAAAGGCGTACAACAGACCGCAACTCCACCCGCGACGAAAAGCGTCGCCGAGCGAGTGCCGCCTTGGAAATTCCAACGCGCAGAACTGATGACATTGCGCGTTCTCTTCGGTGGCGAATAGATCTAACCAAGGCTCTCCCCATTGTTGAAAGAGTCCTTGCGCCACTTCCGAGTGAAGACGCCACTCGTGATCCATCATGCACCTGCGGCTGAGTTCGTCCGCCCTGGCGTTCAAGGAACCTGCCAGGTGTTGAACCATCAGGAACATGTCCTGATGTTCCAGCCAAGTCCAGAGGCGCAGAGCCTCCTGACAGAGGGTCCACGACCCCACCCCGCCCTGTTTGTTGCAGTACCACATGGCGGTGGTGTTGTCCGTGAACACCTGCACTACCTTCCCTTTGACAGAGGGAAGGAATGCCTTGAGTGCAAGTCGGATCGCCTGGAGCTCCAGAAGGTTGATATGGAGCCGGGACTCCGCCGGAGACCAGAGGCCTCTGATCTCCGCCTCTCCCATGTGACCGCCCCATCCCAGAAGGGACGCGTCCGTCACAACTGTGTGCTCTGGCTGGGGAAGGGAGAGGGATCTGCCCATGACCCATTGCCGGCTCGAGAGCCACCACTGCAACTGTTTTGCAGTCCCCACCGAGATCTGGACGTGATCGGACAGGTTGCCCTGGTGCTGCGCCCACTGGAACTTCAGGTCCCACTGCAGAGCCCGCATATGCCATCTGGCATGATCGACCAGCAGGATGTAGGAGGCCATGAGGCCCAGCAGCCTCAGGGTCATCCGTACCGAAACCCAGGATAAAGGCTGAAAGATCGGAATCATAGCCTGAATATCCCGGACTCGCCGTTCGGGAGGATAGGCCCGAAACTGCGTCGTGTCCAGAACTGCTCCGATGAAAAGGAGCTGTGGAGAAGGAACCAGATGCGACTTCGGCACATTGATGGAGAACCCCAGCGAGTGCAGGAGTTCGGCCGTAGTCTGGAGGTGGGAGACGACTGCCTGGGACGAGCCCGCCTTCAGCAGCCAGTCGTCGAGGTAGGGGAAGACTGAAACCCCTGCCCGGCGCAGATGAGCTGCGACCACCGCCATCACTTTCGTGAACACCCGAGGGGCACTGGTAAGGCCAAAGGGGAGCACGGTGAACTGAAAGTGCTCGAGGCCTACCGTGAACCGTAGGTAACGCCGGTGGGCCGGCAGGACGGGGATGTGGAAATAAGCGTCCTGCAAGTCCAACGCTACCAGCCAGTCTCCAGGGTCGAGGGCAGTCAAGACCTGAGCTAGGGTGAGCATCTTGAACTTCTCCTTCCGGAGGAAGCGATTGACGTTCCGGAGGTCCAAGATAGGACGCATGTCCTCCTTGTCCTTTTGGGCACCAGAAAGTAGTGGGAGTAGCAACCACGCCCTACTTCTGGGGTCGGAACATGCTCGATGGCCCTCTTGGCCAAGAGGGCCGTGACTTACTTCTGTAGAAGCACCAAGTGATCCCCTGACATGCGGTGGAATTGAGGTGGCATGGCTGGGGGTGGTCTCGAAGGGGAGGGAGTAGCCCCTTCGGACAATGTCCAAGACCCACCTGTCCGAGGTGATGGGACGCCAGTGGTGAAGGTGATGGCGGACCCTGCCCCTACTGGCGTGCTGTGCACCTGAAAGGAGGGACTAGGAGGGCTTGGAGGCCGCGGACGGGTTGGAGGTGGTGGCCTGACCCGCACGCTGGTTGCCCGAACCGGCTCGGCGGTATCCACGTCCTCGGCCACGCGAAGGCGCTTGCTGCGCGGGCCGTTGGCCGGGCTGTTGACGTGACTGGGCGCCCCTCCCGTGGCCACGAAAGGGGCAAAAAGCAGACGTGAGCGGAGGGCGCACAACAGCAAGGCCCAGGGACTTAGCAGTAGCCCGCGAGTCCTTGAAACGCTCCAGCGCATGGTCTGCCTTTGAACCAAAAAGACCGAGTCCATCAAAGGGCATGTCCATGAGTGTATTCTGGACATCCCCCGAAAACCAGTGGTCCTCAGCCAGGCGTGGCGACGCAGCGCCACCGTCGTTGCAAGCGATCTGCCCAGCGAGTCGGCGGTATCAAGGCCACAGCGTATGGTGTGTTTAGCCGCATCACGCCCTTCCGCAATGGCGCGGGTAAGCAGTGTCTGGACCTCCTCAGAACACTGCGGCAAAACAGTCGCCACCGAATCCCACAGGGAGTGGGTATATCGGCCCAAGAGGCAAGCGGTGTTGACAGACCGCAAGCCAGCACTGGAGGAAGAGAAAGCCTTCTTCCCAAAGTGGTCCAGGCGCTTGGATTCCCTATCCGGAGGGGCGGGAGGGAAGGCGGTTTGGGAGGCAGAGGCTTGGACAACCAAGCTCTCAGGGGTGGGGTGTTGGGAGAGAAACAGGGGGTCGCCCGGAGCAGGGCGATGGCGTCGGGCCACGTTCCTATCCACAGGAGCCCCTGTGGTGGGCTTGGACCAGGCACCCAAAAGAACGTCAGTGAGGGCATCATTAAATGGCAACACAGTCTCCGAAGAGGAGGCCGCCGGCTGAAGCACCTCAGTCAGGAGGTTAGTCCTGACGGCCACAGTAGGCAACTGGAGATTCAAGGCTCCAGCAGCTCTACGCAACACCGTTGCAAAATTAGCCCCCTCCTCCGTAGCCACGGGAGGAGACAGCATGCCAGAGTCAGGGGAGGTGTCCAGACCACTGGCATCCCCAAGTTCCTCAACCCAGTCCGGGTCAAACTCGCACTGTTGTGTGAGAGGGTCCTCAGACCCCTCCCAGCTCTCCTGGTCCTCCTCAGGTTCATAATATGGAGGAGGAGGGACATTAGGGACCCAAGGTCTCATCGGCGCTGGAACCGGCGTCGGGCGACGTCGGTCCGGCTCCATGTCCGGAGCCGGAGAGAGCCGGGGAACGACGCCGTCCGGAGCCCCGGACGGCGTCAGCAACGGCACCGGGGACATCGGCGTCGGCGGAGGCGTGGTTAGGTCAACCAGCGTCGATGGGGGTTGCGGCACCACCGGAGCCGGGATCGAGGCCGGGGCCGGAGCCGAGGCCGGGATGAAGGCTGGTGGGACAGGCGACGCCGGGACCGGAGTCGACGGCGACGCCGGAGCAACCCCATCAGGGCCCGCGGGGCCCGAAGGCGCACCGGAGGGACCTTGAGGCCCGAAGAGGCGGGCCATGGCCGACAGGAACTCCTGTACTTGGGCCGGAGTCGCCCCCGAACCCGGGAAGGACGGGTAATGCGGGGGTGACTCGACAGGCACGTCCGGGGCCGCGGGGTCGGGAACGGTGCCGGCAGGGGCCTCAGCCGAGTCGCGAGACCAACGAGGCGAAGTCTTAGAGCGATGACGCCGCTTAGACTTCTTGTGCTTCGACTTACCGGAGGAGCGCGAAGACTTGGATTCCGACGAACGATGGGGGCTCCGCGACCGGCCCCTCGACCTCTCCCGTGACCGGGGCTTGGTGCGGCGCGGAGCCGACTGCCGGACCTCGAGCAGCTTTCGAGACCGCTCTCGCAAAGCCTTCGGATGAAGTTTCCGGCAGTCAGGGCACGACTTTGTGTCGTGGTCTCGGCCGAGACAGAAGAGACACTCGAGGTGCGGGTCCGTGATGGACATCATACGGGCACAGACCTCGCGGGGCTTAAAGCCGGGCATCCCTACGACACCTTAGGAGTCGTGAAGACTCGTAGAAGAAAACAGTGAAAAATTCACAAAAAAAGGTAGTCAAAAAGTGACTATGGCACTGCTGTTCCCGGATCTGCGCTTACTGGCGCGGAAAAAGAAGAACTGACGTCAGCGCGCAGGGGCGGCGTCTAAGTACTGCCCGCGACGTCATCCCGGCGATCACGACGCCGACGACGGATGCGGAGCCGCACGACGCCGCCTACCGACGCGCAAGGGTACTGCTACGCAAAAAACTTTCCGGATCCAGCCTGACGCCTGGGGATATTCTAAGGTAAGGAATCTGTCACTAACGTGTCTCTTTCAGATAAAAAGCACTGTCATTTACAATGCCAGTAGCTCAAACTCTCGCAAATGCGAGACCTATTGCATTGCAAATGCTTGTTTCCTCTGTTGTTCGTGCTGTACAACATGAACAAAAGACATTGGTAGAGCCAGCATGTCTCTAAGGCCAGGCCTATTGTCTTTGCTAGTGCTTGTTTTTTTGCTCACTACTCTTTCTCAGTGGCCACAGCCATGCCGGACTGAAAGACCCCATAATTCTCTCACCCCACTTAAAGCAAAGCACACAGTGCACATTATGAAAGAGAACTAATTTGAAATAAAAGGACTTTGGAGATGAGTGGGTGGATGGATGGGTGAGAGGGTGAATGGATAGGTGGATGGACAGGTGAAAGATGGCAGAATAAAAAATGGAAATCTGAGATGGATGAATGGATGGATGCAACTTACTGATGGATGGGTAAGTGAAAGGATGGATGCATGCATGCATAGATAATGAATGCTTGACTAGGTGGATGGATGAAATGGTGAAAGATTGAATGATGGATGAAAGAATGAATGACAGAATAATAACGCCCCTGTGGATGAAAACGCTATATATTGTACAATACTGCACGTTTCCTTTGTACATTCCCGAAGGCTGGTGTTTATCAGGGTCTTTTAGAGCCAAGCACAACCACAACTGCAAAAATAGAGAGAGATGGCATCATTACCCTTGAAAAGTGCGGAGTTGTGCATTCACACTTGCACAGTCAAGTATTCCCCCAGAGCACTCCCTCAACTGCTAAATGCCTGAGAGTGGTGCTTAATTTGTGAAAGAATGAGTGCTTGTGCCAAAAGCTCTTCCCAGAAGCCTGCGACCAGTAATTAAGCATTGATGCAGTGAATGTCAAGGCTGTGTGCTCTTAAATCTACCTCATCACCCTTTAATGCACTACCAGACACTCCCTGCCCCTTCATTCCACCATTGCAGGTTCCTGCTTTCTCCCTTAATGACTTTCTTTTGCCTTGCTCTTCCTCTGCTTTCGGATTTGTGTATGTGGGAAAATAAGTGCCAGTCCCCAAAAATTAGTGGCAGTTCCTCACACCGGCAACCACCGGCTCAAATTAAGCAGTGCCTAGGTCAACCTACCAGCCTTAGATACGAACAGAGAAGGCAGGCACCAAGGCCAGATAATCAGATTTTGTCAATCACAGCAGATTTTGAAAGTCCCTACTGCTGCCTTGTTCCCTTCCAGGGTCTGAGCTGGAAGTGAACAGACTTGAGAGCCCCTCTAAGCAATGGGAACCATTTCCTGTTGAAGCAGAGCGGGTTTGTCGCTGGCTCTTACTTTTATAAAGTACAGGGCCATTCTTACCCTCCAAATCTTTAATAGTTAAAAAAACGGGAAATAAATTTGCAACTTTGTCTGTGACAGATTTTGCTCTAGCGCCTATCATGAATACAGCACAATTTACATTTGCTCCTGTTTTGACCAGAAGTTACCAACAGGTTTCAACTGGTGGTAATTTCCTGCACAAAAGAATATAAAAAGTGAGGTATTCACACGTGTAAAATAGGTACAAAGGACATAGTCCTATTTTTTTCATATTCAGTTGCTCATTCGACACAAAACACACAAAGCGGGTGCAAACAATTTAATCCTGCTTACATACGGTATGAGTCATTATAATGTGGATTTATCAACAGCACTGCTAAACATGCTACGCCCACTAAGAAGACGTCACCAGGCGAGACAACGAAAGTGTATAGCCTGGTGCTTGCTGTTAGTGAGAGGAAAGTATCAGAGGAAAGTGTAAATTAATGCTGGCGGGCTCCCCACTCTAAATGAATGGCAGCAGCAGGACACTGGAGGCTCGCGTGCTCCCTGCTCTCAATGAATGGCCTCGCGCCCTGCTGTATCCAGTGTGTGGCGCATGTTGCGTAAAACTAAAGCAAGAAGCAGCGCCATATTAAAGGAATAAAGCATGGCGTACCGCGGTATAGCAAATAGAAAACAAATGTTCTCCCGAAAACACCGTAAAACGATAAACTATGTTGACTGCTACCTACGTTTTCTGAAATGCAGACTGGAGGACTGCATGCTCAGTGTTACCCTGGCAGCAAAGACGAGCAGGACACTGGACGTTGACGTTCTCCCTGCTCTTAATAAATAGCAGCAGCAGGCCACTGGACGCTGACGGGCTTCCTGCTCTTAAGGAATGGCAGCTCGCACCCTGCTGTATCCAGTGTGTGGAGCGCCTTGTAAAACAAATGCAGGTAGCGGCCGCCATATTCAATTACAGAAAATAGTTCTCCCCAGAACACATCAAGAATAGCAGTGGCAAACCACTAGTAAGCGCTCCAATACCTTTGGGCCGAGTTTGCGCTATATAAATCTGCAACAACAAAAAAAGAACACCACTTTCTAGTCCAATGTTTCATTTAGCAACCGAGTGTTTGTGGTTGGAGTTATAACTTGGTTCAGCTAACGAAATTGGATTTTGTTTCCTGATTTCACTGATATTTAAAAGGAAAGAGTGAGCTAGAGTAAAGTGTCTCTGACGAAAGGGACCCTTCTGGTAACCTTAGGCTAGACCCACGTTATGCATATACCCACAATAAAGTGAAAAAGAAAACTCAAACATAGAAGGCCCCTCAATGATGAGCCAACGTGTGCCTTGAAGGAAAGCATGGGCATTGCCTGTTAAGAGGCCCACTGGCATCTTCAGAGGGGCTCCCGTGTCCCAGCTCTGTATGTCCTGCCCCCTCCCCCCTCGAGTCCCACCAATAAAGCTGTTGGCTGTGCCAGGAGACAAAACAGACACTGCACCTTGCCATACACTTTAGTTTGCCCAACTACCTTTGATTGCAAAGCTGCAATTGTTTGAGGTAATACATGAGCCCACGTTTGCTTAAAATGTTTAAATCGGAATCAGAATTAAATATTTTAAGGAAACATGTACACACCTAAAATATATGTCTATATATCTATATATCTATCTCTATCTATAGGTATAATGCCCTATACCTTGGGTCCCCCAAGTCAGTGATTACCAGACTTCAGACTGCTCAGAATTCGGCAGCCCGATTACTTACTGGTACTAATCGTCACTGCTCGGCCAAGCCCGCGCTGCGCGCGTTGCACTGGCTCCCGGTGCAGGAAAGGATCAACTTTAAGGCCTTTTGTCTAACCCATAGGTCTTTGGAGGGTAATGGACCTCCCATCCTTAAAAACCTGATCCATCCGTATAAAGCCTCTAGAAATCTCCGATCTGACTCTCTTCGTCTAGCCAAAATGCCAAGAATCAAGAGAGCTAGAAGTGGTGGTAGGCTTTTTTCCTACAATGCCTCCAAGTTATGGAACTCCCTCCCTCTTCATCTTCGAAAAGAATCAAACCATCTTGGTTTTCGGAAGCTGTTGAAGACATGGCTGTTCATCTAGCCGTCAGCTCGACCTCTCTCTCAACACATAGCGCTGGGATGCTCCCGGGTAACCATGCGCTTTACAAATCCTTTTTCATTTCATTCATTCATTCATCTATATATATATATATATATATATATATATATATATATATATATATATATATATATATATATATATATAGTGCACAACGAGTAATAATGTAAAACCCGATTGCACATATTATTTCTCTTTGTTTAGTACACCACTGTTAATCATATACAAAAATACACCCGAGTCTTTGCCCACATGTTATTTGTAAAGTAGTGTTTCTGCACATAATAAACTTCACTGTCATAAAGGAACCCATAAATGTTTTCCATCAGGAGCTAAGGCGGTCTTCGTCTTCTGCTCCTAGGTCAGTCATAAGACAACCTCATTAACTTAAGAGTGAACACACCAGACCAATAACACTTCACCCAGTACCGTAATACAAGATGATCCAACGCCATAACAAAGAGAAGCAGCAAAAGATAACATAAAAACATGCCACCCTCAAAATCATTTTTGCTTCATTCAAACTCAGCGCTTGCTTCTGTATCTTTGGTGGAATCTGAACTTTCTTGAACATTGGTGCAGAAGATCCTTATTCAATTGCAGGTCTCAGAGACTCATATTATGCTGGTTTGAAGCATATCCAGCACCACTAGAGCCACTTGCCCCATTTTCTTTCCCAACCATTTTAACGCTGCCTCTCCGTTGACATTGTCTACCAGCCCGGGTTACTTCACTGGGCCCTTCCCTTCTTTTGACATTCTTAGGCTTGGCTTCCAGGGCTTCTGATTGACCAGGCTTAGAAGCGAGCGGAAATTGATGACATCTTGCTGTGGCCTCTTTCCTGCTTGAGCAGGATATGGCCTAAGGTCAGAACTCCTCCCTCTCGAACTATCTCTCAAATCCCTACTCCACTTACCAGTTTCTCTCCAGCCGCTCCTGGGTGAGCTTGACTGACTCTCTGGATTCCTTCAGTATTGCGCCTTGGTGTGCTTCACCGAGCACTTAACATGGTTGCCTATCTCCAGCGCTTGACTTTGAATTGCTCCTCTAGCATGCCTGGTTGGGCTGTACTGAGCAAATACCATGAGTACCTTAGCCAGCAACTCCCCAGGTTACTCCTCTGTTGCTCAAGGTGAACCCCTGCACAGGAAGTCTAAAGTCTGCCTGGCACTAATATTTGCTGAAGGACAAAGAGGTGAATGTTTCTCCTCAAACTGGCAATTAAGTCGTGGCCTCTCGTTCTGTGACTTGCCACATTGTCTCTTTCCGTCTAGAGTCCAGTCGCCAGTGCCTGCCTGCAGATTACCTGCGGTATCCCACTTCCGGGTAGAAATTAAATATGGTGGCATTCCTCTTGTGCATGTCTTTAGATTACACTTCCTCACTCCTGAACTGAACCTGTAGATCAGTTGCAATGGCTCCCTGTCTCCAGTGAACATTATTGCCTGCTTCTCTGCCACTCCTTGTTGGACCCTACAGGGTATTTATGATGGTTGCCTACATCTAGCACATGCCATGGGCTGCCCTTTTGTCGCTCCTGTGTGGACCCATGTGTTGCCTACGCTGACTGATTGTAACAAGTGCATGCCCATCTGTCGCTCCTGCGAGGACACTACAGGCTTTCATCCATCCTGCTTGTATCAAGTCGATGCCCATGCCCCACTCTCCTCTCGCTCCCGGGTACTGTAGGCAGCTTTAATCTGCCTGCTGATCACTGCCATCCTGTGGGTTACTATTTATCATTATGCTTGAACTTGTGATCATTTACTTTGGCAGATGTATACAGTGCATGTTTGTGGATCATGCGCCTGTCATTTTGGGGAATTATATAGAGCATCTGATATGGCTGCCTGTATCCAGTAGGTTGCATGGGCTGCTCATCTGTTGTTCTTGGATGGACTGAACAGAGATTCTCTCAATCATTGACAACAGATCACGTACTTCAGAGGGTATGCGTTCTATCTCTCACTTCTTTTCCCGCCAATACACGCCCAGGTGCAGCAATCTAAGACACGATAGGAGTACCACTGTGGTTGCACACACATGCACAACACCAAAATACTTCCCAAGCAGGCCACACTGAAATTCAACACACTTCCAACCAAGCATTCCTGTGTTGTAAAACACTACTACCTACATGTGCACTAATGCAGTGCAGTGCCTACTACCAGGTATTAAGCACTATATAAATGCAACTACAATACATGGTGCACAGAGGAGATGAGAGTTAACCTCTGTCCCTCCAGTGTGGCACGTCCATGGACGGTTTCATGCTGGGGCCCTACCCTGCACATATTCCCTTGCTGGCGTGATACATACGTCATATCGTACGCCGAGTACAAAGGAACTGAAAGCACGCCAAAGCCAAGTCCACTGAGAAAGGGCTGCCAGCGCCAGCCCGTTCCCGAGGCTCTCTTTTCAAACGTGGCACCTTCTTACACAGGGAGGCCACAGGTACCAGACAAAAGCGGGGAACTCTGGGCTGCTGACACTTTCCCACGCAGCCGCTGGTCCGCCCCAGGCCCAGCGCTCGTGCAGAATGAGACAAGAAGAAAGGACTGAAATCAAACCACCTGGGCGGAAGCCTGGGAATGCGCACAGACAGAAGGAATAATCATTTCTTCTCCCCGGGGACTGCACTGCCACCATCATGGCGACGAACTTTCAGCCATTGTACTGTAATCACTGTATAGCGTTCGGATACCCTCTGTTCTCAAGGTAAAGAAAACCCATGAATAGAAGACACAGATGCACGAGACCGGTGGAACATCCGCTTTTCTCTCTCTCTCGCTGTCTCCTACCCGACTTCTGCCTCATCATCTTCCCATAATAAGCGTCATAATGGGCCCTGTCTCATCGGAAGTGGTAGTTAGAGAAAACAAGTGGTGCGCGCATGCACGCCACAGCTAAGCATGTGATTTCAATTATCACGCCCGTGTCTGGGCACGATAATTGAAACCACATGGCCTATTGGTGTCTATTACGCGCACCAAGCGCGTAATAGACACCAATAGGCCATGGGCGGAGCAATGCGCCCGCCTTTGGCCAATTGCGTGCAGTCTTTTATACAAAGACGCACGAAAAGGCCAATGGGGTAGCACAAAAGGAATCGCACACGCACGAGCGTGTGCGATTCCTAGGTCAGTGCTGAATCCCCGTTTTTCACCTACTAAATGTCTCGCGCTGCGCGAGCACTGCTGCGCAGTGCAACGCTAGGCGCAAGACCTAAAAAGAGGAGACTAGTCTTGTGGCGTGGAAGGTGCTTTCAGTGGCTTGATTGTGGCATGCATGCCACAATTCCTTTTCAAAGACTAGTTCAGACACAATCAAGGCATGTGCCACAGATATGAGTATATGTCAGAAAAGGTTTCATTTTCTTTAGCGCCGTAGGTGGAAGTTTGTTGCTTTTGAGGCATTATTTATATGAGATATCGTGAAGACTGATTATGACTATATGAGTGACTTCTACAGTGCAAACCTAGCTATAAAGCGACAGAGCAACACACAAGAACACAGTTTAGAACAGTTAGTAGCCGAAACAGACTTGGGTGACATAAGAGAATGGGGAGCAGAAGGAGGGAGGATTCAAGCTGAGGGGATACGAGTGAGTTTATAATACGTAACAGGACAATGCATATGGGGGTGCGTGGAAGTAGTTTGATAAGTGGTGGGTTGACGTGGGGTAGCAAGAGAGGAGGGTTTGTCTTCAGGGGAAGTCTGGTAACCAACAAGATGCTGCTTGATAAAGAATCATGTGAGTTTTGCACAATCTAGATAAAAAGGACACCATCTACTTGTTGGAGAGTCATTTCTGTCCACGCAATAAGCGTGGCATATTAAGAAGTAGTAAAATGTAATGACTTGCATGACAGTCGAACACAATGACAAGCAGAAATTACACGAGTCATTAAGAACTATGTATATTTACAGATGCGCCTCATCCTACAAAGCGTTACTTACTCCTCAAATTGATATGATTGCTAAAAATAACACTGTACTCTACGTCACCAGAATAAAAAGACTGTCGTTTGTGGGATCAAATTATCTTGGGTACCAGAACTGCCAAAATTATTTTCAAAACCAATACTGGGTAAGATTTTTAAGTTAAGAAAAACTGAGAATATTAAATTGTATCTGAAATGCCTTGTACATTATTGCCAATAACTCCCCTCAAATATTTTTGTGGTGCCCAGCGACCGACATTGACTTTCTTAAGTCAAACTGACAGGGCTGAGGAAGAAACAGAAGAAATATGTTACAAAGACAAATTAGGAGCTCAGCTAGTTTTAATAATGCTTATGACAAAACCTGAAGCCATTTACTTGTATTCTGGTGTCCAAACCCATCGCCAGTTGGCTGTAATTTCGAGTAATGAGGGAAAAGTATTGGCCTGGACCGTTTCTCCTGGGGACTCCTGCAGCTCAAAGCAGCTGAAATCCCTGGGTGAAATTGCAGCCAAGACTAAGAAATAAACAGCGGGGACATATGGATTATATCTGAATCCCTTGGTTGATCCCCAATTCTTAGTGGCCCTCAGGTGGAACGCACTCTTCAGTCCCGAGAGTAATCCTGCCACCCAGTAACTGTATCTCTGGCAGAATTACTGGTGCTTTTAATGGGCCCCTCCGGTGATGGCCATAGTGGGCTCCTTTCTGGCTGTCTGCATGGGAGCCTCCACAAAGTGGGGTTAAAAAGGATTGCAAGGTAATCGCTCAAAGACAGAGCCATGGGGTCTGTTTCCACCAGAGGAAGGAGAGCTAGGAAGCTCAATCGGGAGCCTTTTACATGACGTACTCTGCCAGGGATTGAGCAACAGTCTGGGAATCAGTACCATGGTAGAGGAAATATACAGAAATGTTCCAAACCATTGTCTTGTCCATTGATAATGCATGAAAAAGCTGCACTGAACCGGCCTCAGAGGAAATACAAACAATAACAATATCTGGGTCTGTTCCCAAAGTAAAAAAAACATCATTGCTGTTGGACATGACCCTTCTTAGAGGAATTTGCCCCAAAACATTTCATTTTTTCCTCCTAGTCTTTGCTGACTCTCTCCGCATGACCTTCGGAATCTGGGCACCTTCCCATGGTACTGCAGAGGGAAGGTGCCCCTGCCCGCCTCGCCTGCATTGGGCAGAGGGTGGGTACTCGATGGGTTTAAGTGTCGTACCTCAGTGTGCCCTGTACACAGGTACACCACATACCCGGGGCGGGTACGTAACTCGCTAGTAGTGGGATGTAGCACTGAGTGTGCCACCCACCGGATAGCCGGTCAACCCTGTATCGGGACTGCAATTGCACGCCTGTGGGGTGCCATTGTGTCCCTGCCTAGGTTTGCATCACTTGCGCATCAGCCAACCCCAAGTGGGATGTCAGCCATGAGGGCACCCCCCCATGGAAGCCCTTACGGCCGCAGGGGGGATGGTAAGCTGAAGGACATGCAGGTACATGTGGATGTTGCCTGCCCAGGTAGTGAGGAACCCGCCACAGGGCTTCTCCTGCCTCAGAGTTCAGCTCTTCCCAAAGGATGGTCCTGGGGTGCTCCGGATTCTCTTGTGTGGCCTCCGGGCTCTGAGCACATCCTCACTGTCAAGGCAGTGTGGAAAGGCATGCACCTTCCTACACATACTAGGAAGAGGCGCTGACACGGTGTTCTGAAACATGGGCCGGTCTGCCAACGCAGACTTGGTAGTGCGCACTTGCATCTGTGGGGTGTTAACTATACGCCCAGCCTGCCATTGCCAGCAGGGGTTTGTGCACCGGCCCTTATGCGGTTTTAAATACGTGTCCAGCCAGCTGTTGCAAGCTTGAAGATGCGTCCTGGCACCTATGGCATTTTGGATAGGTGCCCGGCCTGCCATCGCAGGCCGGTGTGTGCATACCTGCCTCCCTGGTGTTCTAACACCAGGGTCAAACCTGCCATTGCAAGCCTGCATCCGTGCACTGGCACCCATGGTGCTAGTGGCAGTGTGCCCGGTATGGCATTGCAGGCTGGGTGTGCGCAATTGCACCCCTAAGGGGGTCAACCCGTGCTGGCTGGAACGGGCAGGGTGGTGAGCGCGCACTCGCACCTAAGGTGCTAGGGCCTGGGTAAGCCCATGGCCCAGTCTGCTATCGCAGACCGGTGTGTGTGCACTGGTATCTATTGTGATTAAACTCCTGAGCAGCCTGCCATAGCAGGCTGCTGTATGTGTGCACCCGCACCTATGGTGCCCGTGATTGCATGTGCAGCCTGCTATCGCAAGCCTGTGAGTGCGCACTAACACACGTATTAGTTAAACCTGTGTCCAACCTGCCATCGCAGGTCTGTGTGCGCACTAGCGCACATGCGCCCAGGTAGTGTGTTTTTTCACTATCTATGAGGCTTGCTCTTCCGATAGGTTAACATGGGGAAGTGGTTGACATTACTTCGGGCTGCAATAGTGGATTGCAGTGGAGCAGCCTCATGATGTTTCCTATCAATGAATTTGCCACGCCAAACCCTTTCCAGTGGTAAAGGGGGTTTTGGCATACCTTGCTTAGAAATACTACCTATAGTTTATGGACATTTCTATGCCCTAAGAGTCTTGTGTGCCGTGGTGCCTGGCTCCGGTGGACACCATGGGTCAGGGGAGTACATCTGTGCATTCCCCAGCTCAGTCACAAGACAAAAGAACTGAAAGGATCGGGACGAAGACTCAGGCGGTCTAAAAACAGGAATATTGTGAGTCCCTAGAGTGAGCCCCTTCTCCTGAGATAGTGTGTGTGATTAATTAGCTGAGACCTGAGTAGTTGTGTCAGGAAGCGACGTGGGGGAAGGGATGCAGAAGGAGTTGAGGCGTTTCCAGGGATGTCAAATGAGACCGCAACTGAGCAATCTCTTTTCTGAGACTGTTAACCAAACCTTCAGGGGAAGAGACTCTTTGAACAGGTGCACAACTGAATTGTTTTCTAGTGTAAGAAGGGATTTCTGAGTGGAATAGACATCCTGAGCCACCAGTGATTTCCGTTTCTTCCCTCCCTTCCCCTTAGCTTTAGGTAAATCTATAGGAACTGAAGATAGTCCTCTACGTGTTTTTGACCTCGCCCCCTCCCTTCTCCTTCGTTGCCAGGCCCTTTCGAATTTCGAGGGACCTGTCCAGGGATTTGGCGTGTAAGAGTACTATTAGACTGAGACTCCGAAATGAGGGAGGGGGGGGGTACTTATATCCAAAGCTTGAAATTGTTAACGATGTGACAACATCAATGTGAATAGAGGCGCAATCACTCAAAGGTTTATTAGTGCCTGAGGCCTGCGGAGCTTGGACGACTTGTTCTTCAACATCAGAAATGTCCTCTGGTAATGCACCCACCGCATTTGCCAGGAAAGATAAAATTGTGTTATTAGTCCGTGGGCGTTGGTCTGTTACATTAGATGATTCCGCTTTCCTTTTACCCATTATTTAGTCTGATGAGGCTGTGGCTCAGTGATTCACGGAAGAAGAACAGCAACACTGCAGGGGTATGGAACTCTGAATACTGCTTTACAAAGGGAATAACAAGGAGCAGCAATGTGTGTCCCTTCCAGAATGTAGCAGAAGCCAATGCAATCAGAGAACTTCACAGTCCATGGAGAGGGATCAACACCATGACAGTTAGTGGCCAGATATAAAATTAATATACAAATCTCTTCCAGTCAGGCAGAAAAGAGACAGAAGTCAAAGTTTGCATGACAGAACGGGCTTACTGCAGTATCCTTATAGGGAGTCAAGGGGGTGGCCCTGCCTCTTCCTGGTGCTGACGGGCATAGGACGGGTCTGCCCTTGGCCCGCGCGCGTCCCGCACAGTGGGACTCCCTCTCGTTGACACAGTGCTGATTGTTGGCAGCCCAGCAAAGGATTCTGGGACTCATGGTCCCCAGCAGTCACAGTTGCAGTCCGTGACAGCTCTGCCCTTACAAGTACAGCAAAGTAAGCAGTGGTCGAAGTGGGGAAAAAAAAGTAGGGGAACTGTGAGCGGAGAATCCGGGGGCAGGAATAACCCAAGGACTGGATCAGTGGGCGGAGTCAGAGGTGTGGCCAGAATGTGCAAAACATCCCAAATTTTTGTATTTGTTTGGCATTTCACTGACCATTTACAGCTTATTATGTTATTTAATTCAACCCATGGACACACATGATTATTTAAGGTTTAATATGAGTTATTGACATTTAAATACTTTCACAAAGTGGGATATGTTTCCAATCACAGAATCTCCCAAATATGCTTAAAAGTGGAATCACAAGCCATTTGTCTCCGAGCCATGCAGTTTCTGTCATTAGCACTTCTCTTCCCTTTTCCACAAGAGTAGTTCAAACATGAATGGCAAAATATCCTAGTTTGCAACTGTTTTCTATATAATTATGGCTCTGCCATATTTGCCATATAGTAAATCATCCGCTGCATAATCTTAGTTTTAATTAATAAATTGTTTGTAGCTCAAACGGATAAAAAGTTACTAAAAAATGTGACTTGGGTTGCTGCAAAGTTGACAGCCCTTTGCAAAGGTTGACTTATCACCTTTCTCACTGCTGCATTTGTATGTTACACTGGTACTAATGAGGCAAAATATTTGCAGAGACTGTTAGCATGTGTAAAAATAACAAAGTATCAGAAAATATACTGCATTACACTGCAGCCTTTTTTTTGCAGCATAATTTAGTCAACACTGCGGCATAGTTTTGTCCACAATTGCTGCATAATTCCAGTGGTCCCACAGTAGACAGCACATGTTAAAAGTGCTTGTGCATGAAACCGAGACTGTGAAGTTTGCAAACTTAGTTTGGTATGCGTGCAAATCCTGCATTGCCGATCACTGGTGAGTTGCAGCTACTACTGCTGAAACAAGGCCAATGTAGGTACCAATGGGTGAGGCGGACTGGCCTCAAGGGCAGGGCCGGCATTAGCGCTAGTGGCGCCCTGTGCAACAATGTTTATTGGTGCCTCCCAATGACCACCTCTGCCACGGATTCCCTCACTACCACCCTTTAACAGTGCCCCTCAAGTCTCCACAACCACACTCTCTCAGATGCATACAATTTGATTTACAGCGCCACTCATACCAGTGTAGGTGTCAGAGCACTTTACATCACACACATTACAGAGACAATCAATTATACGTGTGTAAATCACTGTATAGAAAATGTTACATAAGACAAAGGACTACAAGGTGTAGGAATCACATGACAACCATACTAGTAGGCAGTATAGTTCAATAGTGATTAGTCTGGAGAAACACAAACTGAGAATTTAAAACGTAATACCATGGTTGGGGGTTCTCTTTAATAATCAGGATGGATTTCTATCCAAATTAACACTTTTTGCAACATTAGGATAATCAAAGACTGGGGAAAAAACATAATGCTCTAATTTATACCTTGCAGTTTCCATGCAGCTCTTTGATGACAGCTATTAGCTCACTGTTCTATATTAGGTTTAACTTATAAACTGAAAGGAACAAAAGGATCTCTCTGACAAAAGCAATTACCCACCTACCTAGTTACATTATGGGCACTTTGTGATCTGCATGGTACATGTTCTTTGCAGTAGGCACATTAACCCTCTGCGCTACCTTTCCAGGAGTCAACCCTTCCACTTGACAAAGCTCTGATCTCTCTCTAGGAAGAACTTTAATCACTGGAGTTATCATAACATTATTATTGTTTCTGAAAATTGCTAGAGGCCAGGAAAGAGGCAGCAAGTGTTTTTAGAACCATAATATACTTGCAAACACTACGACCCCACCTGAAATCAGCGCCTGGTGCGGTCACACCGTTCGCACTGCCCTAACCTGCTCAAGGATCCTGTGACCTCAGTGACAGAGTCACAGTGACAGTCACTGTTGCTCTAGGGTGAGCTGCTTCATAGGCCTGACTGCAAGACTGGAGGTGAACTTCAGTATGGATTGTAGTGGACAGGCCTTCAAGGTTAACCCACACTTGCCACCGCTAAGGTCCACCTGCTGGTGCTAAGACACCAGGGCTTCTATGGTCTTTCGGGCCTTCTAAGGTCTAGCATGGGAAGGTGCTCACTCAGGAGAGTGGTCTGGGGGATGGTCATGAAGGCTGAACCATGTTCCCCAGTTCCAAATTTGGCAGCTCTGACCATAGTGCCACATCCTCTCCCCCACTGAACACTATACTGCACCACTGAGAGAAACTTGCACTGCCTTCAGCTACAACCGAATTGTGCCCCGCTATAAACACCTGGATGCGACTCAATTCAAATTACGCACAAGAGTAATATGTTGCCTGAAATAAAAAGTAACATGCTGGAAAAAGCAAACACTCATAGGGAATGCAAGATTAAGTAAAGCATGTGAAATGTAAGCAGGAACAACATGGTTACCTTAACACGTTTACACTCACTATTCAGAAGTCAGTGAGTGCTTTTGCCTGAAAAGTTAAGGACATAAACTACAGGGTCCAGAAAGGACCTGTTTCAATGTACATTGCTTATATCCTTACAAAACGTAAGCAGTATGGTTTAAAAGACCACATCCCTGAACACACAGCTGCGGTACACATTTTGTTTTCCAATCCACCCATTAACCAGGTATTACAGTACCTCCAGGAATGATGCACTTCCCCACCCACGGAAAACAATACTGTTCAAAGAAAGATGAGAAAACAAAAGTAGCGCTTCGCTGGCAAGCTCTGTAAAGTGGCGCTATTGTGTTTGGGTGTGAATAAAATCAATCTGGTAACTTTGCAACCAGTCTGTCTTGCTTTATTTAGTTATGTATTTAATTTTCATATTTTGAACCTTTTATTTCTCTCTCGTCCCGAGGCAGCACTTGGAATAAAAAAACAAGCATTGGCATAGCCAATAGGTCTCGCCTTTGGGACCGCATAAGTGTTTAGCCGTGCAGCACATTATAGAGACCACTTTGCCAGGCGTACCCGCTCTGAAATCTTAACAGAAGTCTGTCTCAAAGGTACTCCGAGATGGAGGGGCGGAAGACAACGCACAGAGACCAATTTGGGGCCATTTCACGAACAGGAGCGCAGAGGCAGAAGTGAATGGTGAGCAGGCGTCCCTGATTTGCAGGGTCAATCCCGATTCCGGCATAAAGAGGAGTGGTGGGGGCGGGCACATCTTCTCTCGACGCTGGAGCCTGCTCTGGGTGAACCGTGACTCAGCCGGCCTGCTCGTGCTCTTGTTTACACGCTCAGGTCGCAATGCAAGAGTGAAAAAAGCACTTACGGAATTGTGTATTTGTATTCTTGGAGTGAAGTGCGCCGAGGGAGGGGATTTGTTTTATTTAAGTGCACTGTGCCCCGAGCAGCCACGTGACCGGACCTCGTTATTTTACAAGAAGGGGTGCGGTCCCCCGAGGCTGCTTTAAAGGCCTCCCATGGGTTACATTGCAACAAAACAGGCTACATCAGAAGGCCCTTTTTGAGGAACTGCGAGTGAGGTTTTCACTTCTGGAGCACTTTTATCAGACGGCGCTGAACAGTATTCCGTCGATTTGAACAGTGTCAGCTGGCGGCTGCTTCAAAGCGCTTCGCACGGATTCCACTGTAAGCGCTTGAAGAGTCCGTGCCATGCAACAAAGAATGTGGAACAAAATGCCAATGGTAAAAAAAACAAAATCCGAATAAAGCTAGAATAAACATGCAAATACATGTAATGTTTAATAATGTCTGGCATTCAAAGAAAGTTACTTAGGACAATGTGATTTGTGGAAACATGTCAAATGCAGTTGTTAAAAAAAAAAAAAAAGCCGATCCAAAAATAGATCATGCGGGGGTGGCTTTAAACGGCGATCGGATAAAAATGACGACACGAAGAAATGTAGAAAAGCAAAGGCAGTCACAGGGTCTGCTGTGTGCGCCGGTGTAAGGCAGGAACTGAAAGCGTGGTGCGCGCGAACTGCAAGGAATGTGAGGTATGCAGCTGGCACCCGGCCGCGCTGCTGCTCACTCCCGAGCTCCCTAGGCCAGGGGAGAGAGAAGGCGGGACATGCACCCGCCTTTGGCCAATTGTGTGCTGTCTTTCTTAGAAAGACGCATGCAAAAGCCAATAGCGTGTGAGCAAAAAAAAAAGCATACGCACGAGCGTTTGGTCCGAGTTGAAAGTCCTTACTAGAAGCCTCGCAGAGCAGCGCATTCGCGCTGGCTCAGGCGAGACCTAATGACAGAAAAAGAGGACATTTCTAGCAAAAGTGTATTTCTTTTTTGATCCATTTCAAGGGGGAACAAATAAACGAAAGAAGGAAAGAGAGGGTGAGAACCGTTTCTTCAAGTGACGGTTTAAAGTAAGTGAGGAGTACCTAGACAGAAAGAGAGGGAATAAGACGAAGAAATGGGGGGCAGCTGCCAGCGGCAGAGCAGAAGTGGACACTGTCCTTGTCTTCTCTGGGCAGGAAGGAAGAGACAGAATCCTTTTCCTTCTCTGCCCACCCGCCCGTCCACGAACGCCGAGCCTTATCTGTAGGCTTTGGCTATTTCTGCTGTCCTGAAACGCATGTCTAAAAAAAAAAAAAAGTAGGGGAACGGAATCTATTGATAAAAGAAGTAGGGGCACGCCGTGCCCTGCCGATCCCGCCCACTTCGACCACTGAAAGTAAGGAGGTGAGGGGGATGCCAATAAATGCACGCGCTGCAACAAACGTCCAGGGCTACTGATGAAGAATGGCCCAGGCAGTTGGCCAGCAGTCGATAAGCAGCGTGTCCCCCATAAACAGCATTTATGAAATGTGCTTATATGCTTTTGGCACATTAAAGCCAGATCCATTGGCTTTTCCAGGGCTTGTTTGTGGTGCTGTGGCTTGGCTTTGACGTGTGGTGATTTGTGGCGCTGTGGTTTGGTGTAGAAGTGGGAGCTCTGGGGTGTCCGCAGTGCCCCTCCCTGGTGCGTTTTGCTTGGAAAGGAGGAGCCTCCTGGATCTCAGCAGTGTTGCTCTCTGACATGGTTTAAATTGAGTGTAGGGAACTCTCCGTTCTTGTGAGAGGAACCGGGAGGAAATCAAAGTGGTGTCCTTATGTGGCATGCTTTTTGTAAAGGTTAGAGAGCTCATAGTTCTTGATGTTTTCCATGTCAACCTGCCTCTCCTCATGTTATAAATAAATACTTGAATTAGTAAGACCACCCCCCCCAGGTTTTGCGATTTGCCAAAAAAACACAAAATCTGCACTTTTGTAAAAATACCGAAATTTTTACAAAAGTGCTCACGAAATATGTTTTTTTTTTTTTAACTTTGGCATTCACCCTCCCTTTACTGGCTCTGTGCTCCTGCTGAGCCAGTAAAGGAATGGTGAGCAACAGGCCAGCAGGCAGCAGAGGTGTTAAAATCCTCTGTTGCTAGCCTTTGAAATGCACAGAGCCCCCTCCTGTGCAATTAGTCTGCAGCCGCCTCACACATTTGTGTGTCACCTGCGGACTCTGCAGGCCCTTGAAAGGCTCTCCTGCCCCCCACCCTCCACTGCAGTCCTCTCCCTCGACCTGCTCTCGTATCCTAGTAACCCCTAACCTCCCCATGTCTCCTCATTTTTTTATGTCGAGCCTAGGCAGTGCGCATGCCCTGTCTCACGACATCCTGTTATCTACTCTGGGGGCTTAGACCACGCCCACCGCCTACCATTTGCTCCTTCATGTGGCTTTCAAAATTCCTTGCTTGTCATTGGTTAAAGGTTGCTATTTGTCCCACCTTTTTGGTGTGGTGTTCCCTCCCATGGACTGCCCCTGTTATGCGTCCCCCTATTCTTTTATTTATTTATGCCTTTTTCAGCACATTCTTTTTTCCTTTAGGCTTGTTTTACTAAGCGCACCAGACAGGCAGGCTTTACACACGCTGTTTTCAGGGCTACCGTAGGCAGTCACCGGCAGGGGCAGAGCAAAAAAACTGCTGTCCGTCCCGTATTCTCTGTAGCTTCTCACTCCGCACATGCCTCGGGGTACTTCATGTACGGCCGAAGGTTGCGGTTTAATTTAAAGTTCTTCTCCCTATCACATCCACCATGGCTCGGGGTTTGCCATTGACGGAGATGTTGATCTGTGTCAAGCTAGAGTTTTTTGTGAGGTTACGGTGGTGAAGCAATAACCTTCACTGAAAATGTCTTGTGACCGGAGCGCGTGCGTAGTGATCTTTGTGGCGGAAGTAAAAAGCGTTGCCTGGCATTAACAGTATTTCTTTGCTCAAGTAGACATCTGACAGACGCGTGAGCAGTGCAGGTTTTGCTCTGAAGTGTGGTGGAAACACAGTGCTGTATGTATCACCGCCCATTGCCCTGCTTGTCAGTTGGCCTCAAGATGTCACTGGTTTTTCCCATGCTCTTCTTGCTTGCCATCCCACCACTTTGGGCTCCCTACACCCCCGACTGGCGGTCCCTGGACGCACGTCCTTTGCCAGCCTGGTATGATGAGGCCAAGTTCAGGATATTCCTTCACTGGAGAGTCTTCTCTGTACCTTTCTTTGGCACCAAATGGTTTTGGTGGAACTAGGCAGGCGAGAACAAGCTGAAGTACATAAACTTCATGAAACTATGCTGGGCCCCAGGGGCCACGTACGCTGACTTTGCGCCCAGCTTCACCGCAGAGTTCTTCAATTTGGACACGTGGGCCGAGCTCTTCGAGGCTGCGGGGGCCAAATGAATGTGGGAAAGTAGGGAGGATGGCAGGACATTTTGTCATTAATCAGACTGCATAACCCAATATATAGTAATTGAATAGCTATTCAATACCTAGCAGCACAATACACAGGATAATGTGCTGCATACCTAAACACTTATAAGGCCCCAAAGGCGAGACCTATTGGCTATGCCAATGCTTGTTTTATATATACCCTCAACCTTATCTGCTGCCCACCCATTCCCCTTCCCCGCCCCTGCTGCCCTGCGCTTACTGGTTGTCTGATGCCAAAAAGAGACGGTGTCATATTATATTCTACTCTATTTGGCATCAGACACCCTCCGGTTCCAGACACTGTGCTGCTGGAGACTCTGCAACGTTACAGACTGTGACACAGCACAGTCTCCAGCAGTGACAGAGCACAGGCCTTCAGTATTTTTGTGCCAGGCACATTTTTTGCACACCACGAAAATACTGTGAATTTTGAGGTTTTGGGCTGCAAATATTGCTTTTTTTGGCTGCAAAATTTGCCACCAAAAGGCGCGAAATCCTAGCGGGTCTGATTTGTAGAGCACGGCTAATCACCCCTGAGGGTATCCAGGCGCTGTCCATAGGCACAGGGAGATTAAGTGATTTGCCCAGAATCACTGGATGTTGAAACAAAAAGTCAATATCCTGAGCAGCAATTATGTAATCGAGCACATATAAGTCCACACAGTAGTCTTCAAAGTTGATCTTCTTTGCACTTTATTCCATATCTTGTTTGTATATAAATCAGCACTCCAATCTTCATCAGCTACAAATAGCCACAGATTAAGCCAATACGTGTTTCGTCTTTATGGATTTAACCATAGACTTCCTCAGAGCGCCTGTGGCAATATGTAAGGAAATACTAGAGTAGTGACATCTGTCAAAAACCTTCATACATAATCCTCAGTGTTCGAAAAGTATCCTTGAATCAGCAAGCAATCAAACGTACGGAGAGTACTCCGCATGCTTCCATGGCGAAACGGAATACTTTTTAGGATACTTTTCGAATACTGAGGATTTTGTATGAAGGTTTTTGACAGATGTCACTACTATAGTATTTCCTTACATATTGCTACAGGCGCCCTAAGGAAGTCTATGGTTAAATCCATAAAGACGAAACACGTGTTGGCTTAATCTGTGGCTATTTGTAGTTGATGAAGATTGGAGTGCTGATTTATATACAAACAAGATATGGAATAAAGTGCAAAGAAGATCAACTTTGAAGACTACTGTGTGGACTTATATGTGCTCGATTACATGATTGCTGTTCAGGATATTGACTTTTTGTTTGTTATATGTGCGTGGACCAAGGCCTACATTCTTTGACAACGTGGGGTGGTCGTTGTACAATACCCTTGGAGCACTCTCACTAGGAAAATAACCGGTGTATACTTGGCTTCATGACCTTGCGCAGTTTATACCCTACTGCCCTTTCTCACGGACCACTGGATGTTGAGTCGATGCTGAGACTCGAACCTGGATCCCCAGCTCCAAAGTAGGCATCTCTGGCCATTGCGCCACGCTATTGCCAGAGAATGTATTCTGTTGTGCAACTTGCCATCCAGATGCCCATCCCTGTCGTCCAGAGATCTGGGTGCTTTATGGAGTCAATGAAGGCATGATAGTCCAGTATAGAATTCGAATGGGTTGGAGGCATATGCTGACTGAAATATCACCTGGTAAAAAGATGTTTAAAGTGGAATGTTGGTTAAAATTGGTGAGGTAGCAGAATCATTTTTGAGATGCAACTGTATTGGACCAAGTGAGGACAGCAGCTATTAACTGTAGCCGGTGCAGTGGCACCGGTTCCGGCAACTTGAGGGGGGCAAATACACTCCAATTATAGCTGTTTAAAAAAAAATATTAAACCAGTGAATTGGGCGGGGCGCTCTCCTTGCGTCCACTAAGGCCCAAGGCCCTCTTACTACGCTTTTAGAGGAGGACAGGCCTCGAAGTAGGTCAGGACTGAGGAAGGGCTGATAGGTTGGTAAGTGTAAGCACGAGCCTGCAGTGGCGGCTGCCATCTATCAAAAGAGGTAGGGCGGCAGCGGGAGAGCTTGAGAGGGAAGAAATGAAAACAAGAAATACTTACCTGCCGCTCTGCTCCTGCTGATGCTGTCGGCCGCCTCGCTGCTCCTCTTGTCGGGCAGGAAGGGGATGGGCCTTCAAGGTACATGCTCCCCACCCAATCCAGACGCTGCTCTCAAGGATGAGAGCAGCGTCAGGATTGGTCTGAGCGGCCTCGTTTGCCGCTCAGACAGTGCACTGGAGCCTGTGGCTTTTCTCCAAACCGGCTCTGCAACACAGCTTGGTTGGAGAAACATAAGTGCTCGCCGCTCCTCCTCTATGCCATGGCCCGGGCCCCGCCCCACCCAATGCTCATTGCGATGTCAGACAGCGATAAATAAGATGATAATAACGTCGTGTTCTTATCATTTTATTTATGATCTGCTGGCTTTGGGCAGTGGGGCGACGCTCCTCCGCCATTACCAAGGAGCCGCCCCTGCGGGCCTGTGTGCCTGGCAGAGGGCAGGTATGGCAAGAAACGATGAACGGAATGGAGTGATGGGCCTCGGCAGAGCTCCGATGGGATTAAAATAAAGGGATAGCAGAAGTGTGCAGCAGAGGACTGAGGCCCACGGAATGCAAGAGGTGTGCTGTGACCTCGGTTCTGTAATAGCAAGGGTGCAGCCAGGGATGAGGTATATTTTCAAAGCTGTAGGTTGTAGTAGTGAAATAGTAGAGGTCGCTGCTGGATTGACCTCCCCTGGTAGGTCTCTGTTGAGGTCACAGTAAAGAAAGAGTAGGAAATGATGCAGAGCCAGTGTGATGCCCCAGGACTGCCACAGTACTGGAGTACTGGGGTGGTTGCAGGCTATGGTTGAGGTGCATCATCAGAGCAGCAGTACTGGGGTGGTTGCAGGCTATGGTTGAGGTGCATCATCAGAGCAGCAGTACTGGGGTAGTTGCAGGCTATTGTTGAGGTGCATCATCAGAGCAGTACTACTGGGGTGGTTGCAGGCTATGGTTGAGGTGCATCATCAGAGCAGCAGTACTGGGGTGGTTGCAGGCTATGGATGAGGTGCATCATCAGAGCAGCAGTACTGGGGTGGTTGCAGGCTATGGTTGAGGCGCATTATCAGAGCAGCAGTACTGGGGTGGTTGCAGGCTATGGTTGAGGCGCATCATCAGAGCAGCAGTACTGGGGTGGTTGCAGGCTATGGTTGAGGCGCATTATCAGAGCAGCAGTACTGGGGTGGTTGCAGGCTATGGTTGAGGTGCATCATCAGAGCAGCAGTACTGGGGTGGTTGCAGGCTATGGTTGAGGCGCATTATCAGAGCAGCAGTACTGGAGTACTGGGGTGGTTGTAGGCTATGGTTGAGGTGCATCATCAGAGCAGCAGTACTGGGGTGGTTGCAGGCTATGGTTGAGGTGCATCATCAGAGCAGCAGTACTGGGGTGGTTGCAGGCTGTGGTTGAGCTGCATCAGAGCAGCAGTACTGGGGTGGTTGCAGGCTATGGTTGAGGTGCATTATCAGAGCAGCAGTACTGGAGTACTGTGGTGGTTGCAGGCTATGGTTGGGGTGCATCATCAGAGCAGCAGTACTGGGGTGGTTGCAGGCTGTGGTTGAGGTGCATTATCAGAGCAGCAGTACTGGGGTGGTTGCAGGCTGTGGTTGAGGCGCATTATCAGAGCAGCAGTACAGGGGTGGTTGCAGGCTGTGGTTGAGGTGCATCATCAGAGCAGCAGTACTGGGGTGGGTGCAGGCTATGGTTGAGGTGCATTATCAGAGCAGCAGTACTGGGGTGGTTGCAGGCTATGGTTGAGCTGCATTATCAGAGCAGCAGTACTGGGGTGGTTGCAGGCTATGGTTGAGGTGCATCATCAGAGCAGCAGTACTGGGGTAGTTGCAGGCTATTGTTGAGGTGCATCATCAGAGCAGTACTACTGGGGTGGTTGCAGGCTATGGTTGAGGTGCATCATCAGAGCAGCAGTACTGGGGTGGTTGCAGGCTGTGGTTGAGGTGCATCATCAGAGCAGCAGTACTGGGGTGGGTGCAGGCTATGGTTGAGGTGCATAATCAGAGCAGCAGTACTGGGGTGGTTGCAGGCTATGGTTGAGCTGCATTATCAGAGCAGCAGTACTGGGGTGGTTGCAGGCTATGGTTGAGGTGCATCATCAGAGCAGCAGTACTGGGGTGGTTGCAGGCTGTGGTTGAGGTGCATCATCAGAGCAGCAGTACTGGGGTGGTTGCAGGCTATGGTTGAGGTGCATCATCAGAGCAGCAGTACTGGGGTAGTTGCAGGCTATTGTTGAGGTGCATCATCAGAGCAGTACTACTGGGGTGGTTGCAGGCTATGGTTGAGGTGCATCATCAGAGCAGCAGTACTGGGGTGGTTGCAGGCTATGGATGAGGTGCATCATCAGAGCAGCAGTACTGGGGTGATTGCAGGCTATGGTTGAGGCGCATTATCAGAGCAGCAGTACTGGGGTGGTTGCAGGCTATGGTTGAGGCGCATCATCAGAGCAGCAGTACTGGGGTGGTTGCAGGCTATGGTTGAGGCGCATTATCAGAGCAGCAGTACTGGGGTGGTTGCAGGCTATGGTTGAGGTGCATCATCAGAGCAGCAGTACTGGGGTGGTTGCAGGCTGTGGTTGATGCGCATCAGAGCAGCAGTACTGGGGTGGTTGCAGGCTGTGGTTGAGGCGCATCATCAGAGCAGCAGTACTGGGGTGGTTGCAGGCTGTGGTTGAGGCGCATCATCAGAGCAGCAGTACTGGGGTGGTTGCAGGCTGTGGTTGAGGCGCATTATCAGAGCAGCAGTACTGGGGTGGTTGCAGGCTGTGGTTGAGGCGCATTATCAGAGCAGCAGTACTGGGGTGGTTGCAGGCTATGGTTGAGGCGCATTATCAGAGCAGCAGTACTGGAGTACTGGGGTGGTTGCAGGCTATGGTTGAGGTGCATCATCAGAGCAGCAGTACTGGGGTGGTTGCAGGCTATGGTTGAGGTGCATCATCAGAGCAGCAGTACTGGGGTGGTTGCAGGCTGTGGTTGAGCTGCATTATCAGAGCAGCAGTACTGGGGTGTTGCAGGCTGTGGTTGAGCTGCATCATCAGAGCAGCAGTACTGGGGTGTTGCAGGCTGTGGTTGAGCTGCATTATCAGAGCAGCAGTACTGGGGTGGTTGCAGGCTATGGTTGAGGTGCATTATCAGAGCAGCAGTACTGGAGTACTGGGGTGGTTGCAGGCTATGGTTGGGGTGCATCATCAGAGCAGCAGTACTGGGTGGTTGCAGGCTGTGGTTGAGGTGCATTATCAGAGCAGCAGTACTGGGGTGGTTGCAGGCTGTGGTTGAGGCGCATTATCAGAGCAGCAGTACAGGGGTGGTTGCAGGCTGTGGTTGAGGTGCATCATCAGAGCAGCAGTACTGGGGTGGGTGCAGGCTATGGTTGAGGTGCATTATCAGAGCAGCAGTACTGCGGTGGTTGCAGGCTATGGTTGAGCTGCATTATCAGAGCAGCAGTACTGGGGTGGTTGCAGGCTATGGTTGAGGTGCATCATCAGAGCAGCAGTACTGGGGTGGTTGCAGGCTGTGGTTGAGGTGCATCATCAGAGCAGCAGTACTGGGGTGGTTGCAGGCTATGGTTGAGGTGCATCATCAGAGCAGCAGTACTGGGGTGGTTGCAGGCTGTGGTTGAGGTGCATTATCAGAGCAGCAGTACTGGGGTGGTTGCAGGCTATGGTTGAGGTGCATTATCAGAGCAGCAGTACTGGATTACTGGGGTGGTTGCAGGCTATGGTTGAGGTGCATCATCAGAGCAGCAGTACTGGGGTGGTTGCAGGCTGTGGTTGAGGTGCATTATCAGAGCAGCAGTACTGGGGTGGTTGCAGGCTATGGTTGAGCTGCATTATCAGAGCAGCAGTACTGGGGTGGGTGCAGGCTATGGTTGAGCTGCATTATCAGAGCAGCAGTACTGGGGTGGGTGCAGGCTATGGTTGAGGTGCATCATCAGAGCAGCAGTACTGGGGTGGTTGCAGGCTATGGTTGAAGTGCATCATCAGAGCAGCAGTACTGGGGTGGTTGCAGGCTATGGTTGAGGTGCATCATCAGAGCAGCAGTACTGGGGTGGTTGCAGGCTATGGTTGAGGTGCATCATCAGAGCAGCAGTACTGGGGTGGTTGCAGGCTATGGTTGATGTGCATCATCAGAGCAGCAGTACTGGGGTGGTTGCAGGCTATGGTTGAGGTGCATCATCAGAGCAGCAGTTCTGGGGTGGTTGCAGGCTATGGTTGAGGTGCATCATCAGAGCAGCAGTACTGGGGTGGTTGCAGGCTATGGTTGGGGTGCATCATCAGAGCAGCAGTACTGGGGTGGTTGCAGGCTGTGGTTGAGCTGCATCATCAGAGCAGCAGTACTGGGGTGGTTGCAGGCTGTGGATGAGCTGCATCATCAGAGCAGCAGTTCTGGGGTGGTTGCAGGCTATGGTTGAGGTGCATCATCAGAGCAGCAGTACTGGGGTGGTTGCAGGCTGTGGATGAGCTGCATCATCAGAGCAGCAGTACTGGGGTGGTTGCAGGCTGTGGATGAGGTGCATCATCAGAGCAGTACTACTGGGGTGGTTGCAGGCTGTGGTTGAGCTGCATCATCAGAGCAGCAGTACTGGGGTGGTTGCAGGCTGTGGATGAGCTGCATCATCAGAGCAGCAGTACTGGGGTGGTTGCAGGCTATTGTTGGGGTGCATCATCAGAGCAGCAGTACTGGGGTGGTTGCAGGCTGTGGATGAGCTGCATCATCAGAGCAGCAGTACTGGGGTGGTTGCAGGCTGTGGTTGAGCTGCATCATCAGAGCAGCAGTACTGGGGTGGTTGCAGGCTGTGGATGAGCTGCATCATCAGAGCAGCAGTATTGGGGTGGTTGCAGGCTGTGGATGAGCTGCATCATCAGAGCAGCAGTACTGGGGTGGTTGCAGGCTGTGGATGAGCTGCATCATCAGAGCAGCAGTACTGGGGTGGTTGCAGGCTGTGGTTGAGGTGCATCATCAGAGCAGCAGTACTGGGGTGGTTGCAGGCTATGGTTGAGGTGCATCATCAGAGCAGCAGTACTGGGGTGGTTGCAGGCTATGGTTGAGGTGCATCATCAGAGCAGCAGTACTGGGGTGGTTGCAGGCTATGGTTGGGGTGCATCATCAGAGCAGCAGTACTGGGGTGGTTGCAGGCTATTGTTGAGGTGCATCATCAGAGCAGCAGTACTGGGGTGGTTGCAGGCTATGGTTGAGGTGCATCATCAGAGCAGCAGTTCTGGGGTGGTTGCAGGCTATGGTTGAGGTGCATCATCAGAGCAGCAGTACTGGGGTGGTTGCAGGCTATGGTTGGGGTGCATCATCAGAGCAGCAGTACTGGGGTGGTTGCAGGCTATGGTTGAGGTGCATCATCAGAGCAGCAGTACTGGGGTGGTTGCAGGCTGTGGTTGAGGTGCATCATCAGAGCAGCAGTACTGGGGTGGTTGCAGGCTGTGGTTGAGGTGCATCATCAGAGCAGCAGTACTGGGGTGGTTGCAGGCTATGGTTGAGGTGCATCATCAGAGCAGCAGTACTGGGGTGGTTGCAGGCTATGGTTGGGGTGCATCATCAGAGCAGCAGTACTGGGGTGGTTGCAGGCTATGGTTGAGGTGCATCATCAGAGCAGCAGTACTGGGGTGGTTGCAGGCTGTGGTTGAGGTGCATCATCAGAGCAGCAGTACTGGGGTGGTTGCAGGCTGTGGTTGAGGTGCATCATCAGAGCAGCAGTACTGGGGTGGTTGCAGGCTGTGGTTGAGGTGCATCATCAGAGCAGCAGTACTGGGGTGGTTGCAGGCTATGGTTGAGGTGCATCATCAGAGCAGCAGTACTGGGGTGGTTGCAGGCTATGGTTGGGGTGCATCATCAGAGCAGCAGTACTGGGGTGGTTGCAGGCTATGGTTGAGGTGCATCATCAGAGCAGCAGTACTGGGGTGGTTGCAGGCTATGGTTGGGGTGCATCATCAGAGCAGCAGTACTGGGGTGGTTGCAGGCTATGGTTGAGGTGCATCATCAGAGCAGCAGTACTGGGGTGGTTGCAGGCTATGGTTGGGGTGCATCATCAGAGCAGCAGTACTGGGGTGGTTGCAGGCTATGGTTGAGGTGCATCATCAGAGCAGCAGTACTGGGGTGGTTGCAGGCTATGGTTGGGGTGCATCATCAGAGCAGCAGTACTGGGGTACTGGAATAGCAGCAGATGGTGCGAGGAAGAACTGTGTTGCATCAGACGTAGTTCTCAGAAGTAAGATAGCCGAGTGCGCCGCAGGGCAGGGTCGAGGCGCACCGGCAGAGCTGTGGTGAGAGTCCAGTACTGATATCAGGGCTGGTGAAGACCACAGTTGAGAGGAATCATCTCAGCCGTCAACCTTTCATTCTTCCGAGGTTGATAAAGTGCAAACCAGTTAACGGGGTTGTAGTAAATGCTGTTACTAGCAGAGCGCAGAGACGGCACACCTGCAGGATCCAGCACTACATAAAGCACACCTGTGGTAGGCGCAGTGGGACTGCAGGGGTGGTGCGTGCTAGGCCGGGGGTGCACAGGCAGTGCAGCACGAGGGTGCTGTAGAACAGTAATGGCAGGAGAGGTGGGCCATGGCCTAGGTGCAATGGCCGTGCAGCGCTGACGAACCTGCATGTCCCAGGACAGGCAAATCAGTGGCAGTGGAGGCCAAGGCTGATGGGCATTTACAGAGCTGTGTCCCTCTCTGGTGGCATTGAAGAAAGAGGGAGAGGTAGTCCAATGTTGACGTACCTAGAAAATGTGGTAAATCTAGGTACTGGTGCAGCAGGAGGTAATGCAGAGCAAGACTGGGGTGCACTGGCAGAGCTGGAGGTCTCAGTACTGAAATGGCAGAGGGCGCCTCATGGCAACATTGACTTGCACTGACAGCTGTACGTCTGGCGTACTGAGGTGCAGTGGCAGAGCTGTGCGTCTCAGTACCGCAACAGCATCGAGTACTGCAGGGCAGCAGCTGTGTGTCAGTACTGGAGTGCTCATGTGCATTGGCAGAGCTGTGCGTCTCAGTACCGCAACAGCATCGAGTACTGCAGGGCAGCAGCTGTGTGTCAGTACTGGAGTGCTCATGTGCATTGGCAGAGCTGTGCGTCTCAGTACCGCAACAGCATCGAGTACTGCAGGGCAGCAGCTGTGTGTCAGTACTGGAGTGCTCATGTGCATTGGCAGAGCTGTACGTCTCAGTACTGCACTAGCAGCGAGTACTGCAGGGCAGCAGCTGTGTCATTACTGGGGTGTTCAGGTGCACCGACAGAGCTGTACTTCTCAGTACTGCAGGGCAGCAGCTGTGTGTCAGTACTGGAGTGCTCATGTGCATTGGCAGAGATGTACGTCTCAGTACTGCACTAGCAGCGAGTACTGCAGGGCAGCAGCTGTGTGTCAGTACTGGAGTGCTCATGTGCATTGGCAGAGATGTACGTCTCAGTACTGCACTAGCAGCGAGTACTGCAGGGCAGCAGCTGTGTGTCAGTACTGGAGTGCTCATGTGCATTGGCAGAGCTGTACGTCTCAGTACTGAACTAGCAGCGAGTACTGCAGGGCAGCAGCTACATATTAGTACTGGGGTACTGAGGTGCACTGGCAGAGCTGTGCGTCTCAGTACTGCAAGAGCAGCGAGTACTACAGAGCAGCAGATGCGTGTCTCAGTACTGGAGCCGTGGAAGGCGCTTGATGGCTGCATAAAGGCGCACTGGCACAGCGCATGTCCCAGCTCTGGAGTGACAGACGGCAATACTGGGAAGCACTGAGTTCTGTTGAGGAGGGGAGCCTGGGTCTGTGTCCGCTGGAGCCTGGCAGGGTCTCGGAGGCGCTAATCATGTGCCCGGCCAGGAATAGACCCGTCTCTGAGCCCCGTCACAGGCAGGATCAGCCTTCAATTTATAACACTCAACGGCGGGGCGCGAGCCGGGCAGGCCTGAACAGAGCACTAAGCACGGGCTCGGTGCCCCGCTTCCACCTCTCCTCCCTGTATCACATATCTGCCCACCACACACAGGCCTACCACACTAAAGACTGGCTCCATGTCACCGGGACCAGCGCCTCCCACTCCCAGGCGTTCCGTTTACAAACTAGCGTTTTCAGTTGTGTTAGAACAATTGAAATGAATCAGTACTACAACTCCCAGAATGCACTAGTAATATGAAGCACGGGGTTGGAAAGAACGTTTTCCTGTAACATGGAGTCACCTGGGACTGGGAGCCATTGCTATAATCCTGCCGTCTGTGTTATGTTATGATTAAGTGAAGTCGAACCCACCACTGCAGCAGTTTCAACATTTTCAGTACCTCTGAGCTCCACTGCAAAGCTGTTCGTGACACTATATATGTAATTGCTGGAAATGCTGTGAGCGCTATTGTGCTGTATTCCTCAGAGCCGAGACGGAAAAGCGTTTGGTCCAATCTGCCGTGACTCTTTTGAGGTACTCCGCGTAGTGCACACAGCCATATATGGCAAGGCTCCTCATTGTCTGGAAAAGACACTTGTAAGCTATAAGTCTCTGCTCACAGCTGGCAGGGTGATTATTCATAAACGTCAGATTTTTTTTAGGTTTAGTGCAACCAAAAGTTCTCGGCTTGCCAAGCTGGTGTGATGCGTTTTTTTTTTTTGAGAAGCACAGTCCACAAAATAATAAGGGAAATACAAAGAAAATTGCTGCCGCCAAATTCTGGCAGCCATATTGTGAAAAGCAGCGAGTCTCCTGGGATCCCCAATGCTGCCCGGCGCAAAGTCACCTTTAATCCACTTTGGATTCACTATCTAAAATAACGAGGCAGGCGCTGGAAGCTGGAAGGCAAGAAAAAGGTTTATTACTCTTAGAGGAGACCACGTCAACTGCTGACACCAGGATGTCTTCAGGGAGGTGTTCTACTGGCAATGCTTCTGACTCTTCCTTTTATACAGTTTTACACAATGTATTTGTTTCTTTTATCATGGTTACAAGCTTGGAGTCTCCGCCCGGGCAGGTTGTCACACAAGCCTGACATTGTTTTATCAACATGGTTACACAAGCCCAACATTAACTCTCCTCCCACCCAGGTCAAAAACAGACAATTTAATTGCAGCTGGACCTTGCTTCAGGGTCTAAAAACGAGTGAGACCGGCCAGATCTAAGAGTCCGTTCTGTTGATAAGAACAGGTCCCATTGTTGGCAAAAAACCAGTCTTGCTGTGTGTAGTGCAATAAACCATGTTTGCAAGAGTCTGTTTGGTATTTGTAACCCGTTTGTGCAGGGATGAGAGGAAAGACGAGTTTGAGGCAGCAGGTGATGTTGATGTTTGTCGTGGAAATAGTTTATAGCCCCCAGTACACATATCAGGTTTGGTCAGAGAGTCAGAAGGCTGCTAGAGGACAGGGTGAAATGAAGGTGACCAACAGAGTACAAAATGGCTGTGGTAAATCAGAATGACTCTAGTTTATGTGCACGTAGGAACTTTCATCAGACAAGATGGCGCAGAATGTTCATGATTGTGTTTTGTTCTTAACAGTCGCCCCTTTGAACATAACTAGCCATCTTGTCAATCTATTTCGATCTCCATAATGTCCTGTATTTCTTGTTCATACATTACTCTCATTTTGTTAACTGAGTGTCCATAGTCTTAGGGCGCAAGGCACTTATGCAAAGAGAACACAAAGGTGGTATACAGTGTACACCCAAACAGCAACCACATATTGCCAATACTGGGACCAAGAGAAACATTGATATTTTCCAACCCCAGTCCTTTAAGATGCCCCAAAGCCAACTTCCAATTGTCCAAGTCTCTGATCCTTGATGAATTTCTGAAGACCGTCTGTGGAGATGTTCGATTGCTTCATAGACAGAGGGTGAATTATCAGGGATGTATATGCAGCAACTGGCACCAATGATGCGACATGCTCCTCCACGATCCGCTAGTACCACGTCCAGGACCATGCGGTTTTGTAGGGCCACCAGACGGACCGCTTGAAGCTCGGCAGTGTTGTTGGTGAGGATGCCAGCTGTGACGTTCAGGGCGGTTTCTACCGCTTGAGACAGATGTCTGATGGCTCGGCTGTTTGCCATCGGACCCCATAGCGGGACGAGCCCTTTAACTGCGTCAACGAACTGTGATGCGGCAGAGTCTGCTTGATCAGTGTCTTTAGAACGCTTTTCTCGATGATGCTCTGCAGGGGCTGTGTAGGTCGGTGGCAAAACAAAGGCGATGTAGCACGTGCCCCCCAGTTTCTTGGGAGCCAGGGGCTTTGGTTCCACAGACAAAGTACATATTGGGTGATGCAACAAATGCTGGAGGATTGGCAGTGTTCAAAGTCCTTACAATGTTACAAGTGCTGTGACCCACATTCTTAGTCCCACGGCCTTCAATGCATACAAGGCCAGAGACGTTCACCACAGATAGGGCCACAGTCAGTGTTGCAGCAGTTCTTTTCTTCAGGTAGGAAAATGTGGCTCTGACAGGATTATTGAACACTTGTATTTCCACTCGTTCTTTGGAGGGGACATTCATTGGGAATGTCGTATTGGAGGTGTGAGGGCAAAAGGGAGCTGCTGTTCTTCCTGTTTGGTTTAGCCAGAACTCGTTGTAGAACTGAGCGATTGTCCCATGGGAAGTGGCATTGTCTTTGTAACTTTCTTGTAGGAGCATCATCCAGGCAAGGCAAGATCCATGAACAGAAAAGGGTGAAGGGATGAAAGGGATGGAATGTTCAGTGGCATGTGGTAGCAGCCCACAGACCCATCAGTTAGTGGCATTGGTGGCAAGATTGTGCTGGTGCAGCATCTGTACGAAAGAATTATTCCAGAATTCTTTGCGTCGTTCTCGGAGATGTGGCGGTAGTGATACCAGGTAGTGTTCTTTCTTTGTGATTGGTTGCATGGTTGGTGACAATGTTCTGTATGCAGGTGCATTCTCTTCAATGATCCAGAGTGTGACCATTAGCAGGAGGCAGGTGAGAAATGCAGCTACAAGTGCAATTGTCTTTGTACTGTGCAGTTCAAAAGTCTTGGTGTCTTTGCGGTGGCTTTGCAGGTGTTCCGTTTCTTCCATCATCTTCGAGGAGCTCACCAACTGTTAGGACCACAGACTTTTGTCTGGTGTTTTTCCTGGTAGCGTCGTTTGGCTGTGCTACCGATCTGAGACTCTGACTCAGTTAGTGGCCTGGTTGTTGGAGCTCCCCCTTTTCGTCGATCTTAGGTTGTACCCTTCCTTGGATGGCACCATGGGGTCGGGAAATTCAGACAGTTGGAGGGTGTCTTCTTGTGGGTAGCAACTCAGAGCTGGTCGGTCTTTGCGAGTACTTCCTCTTGCACCTCCACCTCTTCACAGGTTGCCAGCGTTGGAGGGACTTTCTTGCAGTGGTGGGCGTGCAGCCAATTTATTTTCCTTCCACTCGGAGGGCAGTTCGAGTGGTGATCAAGACTTGCCAGGGGCCCGTCCACCTGGGCTCCAGATTCTTCGTTCTTTGGAAGTTGCGAACTAGGATGAAGTCCCCAGGCTTTATCACATGTCCTGGGCCCCTGGATATGTCAGGCAAGGCTTGCTGCACCTGTTGGTGGATAATTGTTAGCTCGTTTGTCAATTTATGCAGATAGTCTGACATTAATATGTTCGGGACATCGTTAATGGAGGTGGGTCTTGGTGCCGCCCAAATGTTCATAGGCCTGCCGAAGACCACTTCATACGGGGTCAGTCTGTGTTTGGTCGGGGTGGAGCGCATTGATAGCAATGCCAATGGAAGGGCGTCGGGCCATTTCAACCCGGTTGTGGCAACTATTTTGGCTAGCTTTAGTTTCAATGTTGCATTGTGTCTCTCTACCAGGCCCGCTGATTGGGGGTGGAAGACGGCATGGAATTTTTGTTTTACCCCCAACCCTTTCAGTATGTTCTGTATCACTTCGGCTACGAAGTGTGGGCCGTTGTCGCTCCATAAAATTCTGCAAAGGCCGTACCCGGGGAAGAATTCTTTCAACAATACTTTTGCAGTGGCTATGGCAGTATTGTCGCGGGTGGGATATGCCTCCACCCATTTGTTAAAAGCGCACACAACCACCAGGACATATTTTAGACCATGGCATCTCTCTAGTTGGATGTAATCCATTTGAAGGACTTCAAAGGGGTGATCAGGGACTCCAAACCCTCCCCGTGGTACTACTGTCCCTTTCCCTGGGTTGTGTTGTAGGCATACTATACATTGTTGTACTAGGCGCTTTGCAGATTCTGTTATCTTGACATTATGCCATACTCTTGTGATTAGTTCAATCATGGGGGTGGAGCCTATGTGTGCTGGTAAATGTGCCATGGTCAATATGGGGATGAGGTAGGCATTGGGTAACAGCCATTTATTTCCGTCTTTAGTTCTCCAGCAATTTTCCTCGTCTTTTTGTCCCACCTTTTCCCACTCGGTCAATTCGTCTTGTGTGCCTGTAGTCTGTATGTCCCTTACAGTGGTCCTAGCATCAGTCCATTGTTCAGCTTGTGACCTGGTCACATACATTCGTGTCATGGTTCTGTCTTCTGCTGTGGCTCGGGCAGTAACGTCTGCTAGCGCATTTCCCTGTCCAATGAGATCTGTCACTTTCCTATGTGCTTGGCATTTTATCACTGCTAGCTTTTTGGGGAGGAGGACTGCTTCCGTCAAGGCGGAGACTAAATCTCCATGCAGGATGGGTGTACCGTGTGAAGTCAGGAACCCTCTTTCTTTCCATAGAATCCCAAAATGGTGAACCACCCCGAAGGCGTATTGGCTGTCGGTGTATATGTTAACTGTCGTGCCAGCTGCTAAAATACATGCTCGTGTGAGGGCAATGAGTTCTGCTGCCTGGGCGGAAAGTTGGGCAATACGGGCTGTTTCTAGAATGGTTCGGGCTGTGGTGACAGCGTATGCAGCTGAGGTGGTGCCGTCGGGGAGTTTGATGCACGAACCATCCACCCATAGTTCTCCATCTGGCTCTAGAAAGGCGGTGTCTCTGAGGTCTACTCTACTTTTTGTTTGTTCATCGGTTAGTGTCACACAGTCGTGTAGTGGAGCCACGTTAGAATCGTTCTCGGGTAGGGGTAACAGTGTGGCTGGATTGAGGGTGGTGCATCGCTTTAGGGTAATGTGCGGTGCTAGCAGGGTCAACTCATATCCTGTCAGTCGAGCGCTAGTCAAGTGTTGGGTTTTGGTCTGGTTCAGTAGTGTGTCGACTGCATGGGGTACTAAAACAGTGACTGGATTGGAGAGCACTATTCCTTCGCTCTGGCGTATTGATACCGCTGCAGCTGCCACAGCGCGCAGGCACGCTGGCAGTGCTCTGGCTACTGGATCGAGGGTGGCAGAAAAATATGCACAAGGGCGTTGTTTGTGACCAATTGATTGTGTTAGGACAGACAATGCACATCCCTCCCTTTCGTGTGTGTAGAGGAAGAATGGTTTGGAGTAATCTGGGGTTCCTAGGACTGGTGCTGAGCAAAGGGTATTGCGTAGTTCTTTAAAGGCTGTCTGGCATTCGGGGTCCAGGGGAGAGGAGAGGGGATGTCCTTAGCTAGGAGGGAGAGAAGGGGTTTGACAATGAGGCTAAAGTTCGGTAACCACTGTCTGCAAAACGAGGTGAGGCCTATCAAAGAGCGGACTTGCTTCTGATTTTTTTTTTTTTGGGACAGGGGTGTCTAGAATTGTCTGGATCCTGTCAGGCGTGAGTTTTCTCCCTTCTTTTGATAAAAGGTGACCCAAATAGGTCACTTGTGATTTACAGAACTGCAGTTTCTTTCGGAGACCTTGTGACCATTCTCAGCAAGGAAATGGAGTAGTTTGATGGTGGCTGTGACGGCTATTGGTATGGTGTCTGCTGCTAGAAGGATGTCGTCTACATATTGTATTAGTGCCACTCCATCTGGCAATTGTATGGCGTCTAACTGTCTTTTAAGCGCCTGGCTATAGGTGCTTGGGCTCTCAGTGTACCCCTGAGGTGCTCTACAAAATCTATACGAACGGGAATTTAGGGTAAATCCAAAAAGATAGCAGCTGTCCTCGTGTATAGGTATGGAAAAGAAGGCGTTCTTGAGGTCGATCACAGTGAAGGTGGTGGCAGTGGAGGGATTAAAGTCAAAATTGTCGTGATGTCGGAAACTACTGGGTATTGTGGTACTACGATTTTGTTTACCTCCCGCAGGTCAATGATGAAGCGGTAGGCTTTCCCATCTCCCTCTCCCTGTCTCTTTACAATCGGTAGTATGGGACTGTTACAAATGTTGCTCACTACTTCCTCTACCACCCCTGCCTCTACCAAAGAGTGTATGATCTCTGTTAGTGCTTTCTCACCCTCTGGCGATATTTTGTACTGCGGTACCTTCGGTAGGGTTGCGTCCTGTCGTATTGTTACGTGTACTGGGTCAATCATCATTCGTCCTACGTCTGAATCAGCCCTAGCCCATAAGTGTGATGGCAAAGTGTCCAGTAGGGATGTGTCAGTCTCAGAGATGGAAAACATGTGCTGAAAAGGGTTCTCTCTATGGCGTTGGGGGTTGTCATACAGGATGACACGCACTCCGTCTGGTGAGCATCTGATAGTCGCATGGAAGTGTTTCAAAAGGTCGAGGCCCATAATGGCGTCTGGGGTGTTAGATGAGAGGAGGAATGTCGTTTCGACGCCATTGCTGTCAAGATTAAAAGGGATGGGTCGGGACAAAGGGTTGGTGGAGGGCGTACCGTCAAATCCTATTGAGGTCACATGTGAGCCTGACAAGGGTGCCCTTGGAATCAGTCGTTTGGATAGTGCACTACGTGTTGCTCCTGTGTCTACCAAAATGGCGACCTTGTGCCCAGGACCTCAGCGGTAACATAAGGGCCTTGCTGATCAACGCAGAGCTCGACTGGATCCCTCCCTTGCCCCTGGCTGTCCTATGCAAAGTCGTACGTATTGTCATAATCTGTCTGTTGGTACTGATTCTGTCTGGGATGGTCAAATGCGTTCACTCTTCCTGGCCTTTCCTCGCTTGCTTCACTCGCGTACCCTCTCCCACGTCCTCTTCCTCTCTGTCCATTTGCTATTTCCCTCGCCCCTCTGCCCCTAGCAGCTCCTAACAAAGCCGGGCATTGGGATTTCCAGTGTCCATATTTTTGCAAAATGCACATTGATCCTGTCCTAGGTCTTGGCGTCCTACATATGATGTAGATGGATTGTTCCTAGGTGGCTGTACTCTAGGGGTATTCTGCTGGTTTCCTCCCCTATATTGCTCCCCTCCTGTATTCGCCCCCTGGAGTTGTGCTATCATTACCCTTTCCTTCAAGTCCTTCTTTTTCCTTTCTGTAGCCCTGTCATTTTCGTTTCTCTGATGCTCGTAATACTGGGCCATTTGGAGAATGGCCGTCGGTTTAGATGCTGCCCAACTACTTTCGCTGGCTTGTAGTTTCTGGGATACATCTGGCAGTAATCCTTTGACGTAGTTCTGCACAAATAAGTGGTGTCCGGTTGCGGTGGACATATTTTGTCCACTGTAATCAGAGAACACAGTTTCAAATCTGGAGAAGTACTCTGAGACGTCCTCTTGTGGTTTCTGGCGGCATGCGGTTACTATGGACCAGTCTATCTTTTTCTCTGGGATCAGCGTTTTCACTTTCTGCACTATTTTGTCATGGAGGTCTAATATTGCTTTAACTGGTTTTTGACCAGGGTTCCGCTGTTTATCTAGTGTGTCGAGTTGTTCCCAGGTATGACCAAACAGTTCGGTATGGTTTACTTTCTTAACCTGTTTCCACACATCTGCTGGCAAACATAACCCGAAGAACAAGTCTATGTCGGCAAGTGTCATTATTGTTGATCCCAGAGCGGTACCTAGCTCGGCGTAAAAGGCGGTGGGGTTCTTTCGTAAATCCGGCAAAGATTTACGGAAGGTCAGGATGTCCTGTCTGTCCCATGGCTGATACACCCAATTGTAGACCACCCTTCCTCTAGCGTCTTGATGGTTTATATCGTCATTAGTCCCTTGTCCTCTAGGAGGTACCCAGTAAGGGGCAGCTTCTTTTATTGGCATCATGCTATCTGTTTTTTCCACTGGGGGTCCTGCTACCTTAGTTGTCCTGTCCCTATCTATCTGTCCTTGTTCTATGAGGTGACGCAATACTTCTAGTGTGGATGAAAATAGTTCTGCAACATCGTTGTCGCCTTCATCTCCGATGTCTACCTTCCTGTAGAGAGCCACTAATCGCTCGGGCCCTACGTTTTGGTACTTCTCTTCATATGCAGTAAGGGTGTGGTAACAGAGACGTACAATAAAGTATCGTTTGCGGTTTTCAACATAGGAGTCGCATATGTCTGTTACGTGTTCTTCTGTTTCTTTCCTATCTATGAGGGTTTTAACTATTTTATCAATGCCTGCTCGCTCATTTTTACTTAATCGCGGGACCCTGGGCGCTCCTATTTCCTTGGTTCCTACCTCTACTACTGCCTCCTTTGATGAGGCATTTGGTGTGGGTGGCTCGGTGGGAGCAGAGGTGGTGGAGACTGAGGCGATCGTGCCATCTCCAGTTATACTTTGGGGGTCCTGGCGTTGTACTACGGGATGAGAAGGGGCATAAGGGGGTGGCATGTATATCATTGGGGGACCTAACAATAAATCATCATCTACCCCCTGTTTTGCTGGTAACTCGGGGCAAAGAGTTAAGGGCGTTCTAACAGGGCATTGACCTGATATTTTTGATTCCTGTTCCTTTTTATCGATTTCCTTTTCTTTTAGTTCTTCTTCTAACTTTTTACAGGCTTGGTAAGCTGATTTTCGCGTTTCTTTATCTTGTCTAGCTTCGTCTCTTTTCTTTCGTTGAGCTGCTTCTTTTCGCCATAAACCAAAACTATCAAACATGGCTGGTCTAGCTTTCTTTTTGTGGAGAGCTAATTCTAACGTTTCTATTTTAGCGGGATCGAAAGATCCCGTCAGTGGCCACTGATTTACCCGGTCCTTCCTAGTGTACTTATGCCATAGTTTGCTATAAGCTACGGTGGCTAATCCATATTTTACGTACATGTCCTTGTTAGGGGTGCCTTCCGGCGGTGCCGGATGACTGACCTCTAACAAACGGTCCGGTCCAAAACAATCAAACAATCTAGAGAAAACAGGCATGACGTATTTAGCGGTCAAAATGAATATCTCAATTAATGTTAGACAAAAGTCTGCACTACCTGTCCTTCGGTGTCTGCAAAGAGAGAATATTCCTATTCTACGTTGTTTGCAAGCAGGGAATGTCTCAAATAACTCAAAAAGGAATACTAGTATTTCTATCAATCAATCAATTTAAGTCATGTTTTCTCACGACCTTACCCGGACCGTATGGACAGTTCTTCGTATTCCCCTTCCAGCGCCTGGTTGTCCTCTTACTCCAACAATCAATGCGGCGTTCCTGTAAGGCCCCAGTCAGGACCGCAGGTCACTCGAGAGAGGTCCGTTCGGAACCGGTGAAGTTCAGTCAATTGGCAGCCAGACGAGGGTCTCTTTCAGGCAGGTGCACTCCAATCATTTAGTCGTTCACTCCGTCGTTAGGACCTCTCTACTGGACCCACGTGTCTCTGATGGGCCCCCCGTTGGGTCGCCAATTTGTGAAAAGCAGCGAGTCTCCTGGGATCCCCAATGCTGCCCGGCGCAAAGTCACCTTTGGATTCACTATCTAAAATAACGAGGCAGGCGCTGGAAGCTGGAAGGCAAGAAAAAGGTTTATTACTCTTAGAGGAGACCACGTCAACTGCTGACACCAGGATGTCTTCAGGGAGGTGTTCTACTGGCAATGCTTCTGACTCTTCCTTTTATACAGTTTTACACAATGTATTGTTTCTTTTATCATGGTTACAAGCTTGGAGTCTCCGCCCCGGGCAGGTTGTCACACAAGCCTGACATTGTTTTATCAACATGGTTACACAAGCCCAACATTAACTCTCCTCCCACCCAGGTCAAAAACAGACAATTTAATTGCAGCTGGACCTTGCTTCAGGGTCTAAAAACGAGTGAGACCGGCCAGATCTAAGAGTCCGTTCTGTTGATAAGAACAGGTCCCATTGTTGGCAAAAAAACCAGTCTTGCTGTGTGTAGTGCAATAAACCATGTTTGCAAGAGTCTGTTTGGTATTTGTAACCCGTTTGTGCAGGGATGAGAGGAAAGACGAGTTTGAGGCAGCAGGTGATGTTGATGTTTGTCGTGGAAATAGTTTATAGCCCCCAGTACACATATCAGGTTTGGTCAGAGAGTCAGAAGGCTGCTAGAGGACAGGGTGAAATGAAGGTGACCAACAGAGTACAAAATGGCTGTGGTAAATCAGAATGACTGTAGTTTATGTGCACGTAGGAACTTTCATCAGACAAGATGGTGCAGAATGTTCATGATTGTGTTTTGTTCTTAACAGTATGCTTGCACTAAAAAAACGAAATAAAAAAATAATAATAACCATTAGATAGCATTTTAAAAGAAACGTACGGGAGCTTCCTAGCAAGCAGTTGCACTTAAAACAGGTATTTAGCACCTTTTTAGTTTTAATACACATCACATAATAATAGGATTCCTACTGGTAGATAGAAAACAGTACTATTGGCTTTGATTTACTGTAATCTGAAGACAAAGTTTAAACACACTGAAAAAATACAAAAGGATAAAGAATGGAAAGAAAAAAGCATTTCGCAAAGAAAGTATTCACCCACCAACCTCAACAACTAAAAGCACTTCCTTTTAGTCACATGAGCAAACGGAAAGATAACATCACTCGAAGTAGGAGAGAGCCAGTGACAGAAGTCACATGGCCCATTGCCTCATGCTGTGGTCGGTGGAAGCGAAACCCGAATGACTGCTTAACAGACCAATGGATGAACAGGTCAGAGACCCTTCTTGAATGTATATATGTAAGTATTTTTATTCGTGATTTTTAACATTCCAAACGGCTGCCCCCTCAAAAGCCTAGCAAAACAAATATTAGAGGAACAACAATAACAGCCTCCCTGATGAACAGTCCTATCTTTGTGACAACATGAAAAACATTTTCACCATTAAGTCGCCAAGCTAGCTCGTGGCATGCTGGACTGATAACGCATATCTATTGCTACTCATTTATTTATTTTATGCGTTTTTATATAGCGCGGACTTTACCCGAAGGTGTCAGAGCGCTTCACAATAGGAACAGTAACATTGCATGAGGAGAAGGTTACAAGTGAGCATAATACAAAAGCAAGCGTTACATTACATGAGGAAAAAGTGACAATTGTGCAAATAACAAAAACAAACAAGATACAAAAAGAGGTATACGTTACAGGAGGAAACAGTGACAAGTGTGCATGATACATAAGAGACAAAATACAAATAGAGGTATAATACTGCAAAAGTGGCAGTCACTCAGAACACACTGGGAAGGCACTTCTATAGGCATGGAGTACAGAATTTCCTATAGTGGAAGAACTTCCTTGAGGGAGTAGAGAGGGCGTGAATTAGGTTTGGAAGTGTCTTTGGAGAAGGAGAAATTTGAGGTCAGTTTTGAAGGACCGGGAAGAGGTGGTGGTCCGGAGCTGAGGCGGAAGTGAGTTCCAGATTCTCACTGCGTTGCCTGAAAAGGATTGGGCCATCGATCTTTCTTTTTTGAAAGTGGGAGGTTCAAGCAATAAGTTTTCCGCATTATGTGATGGTCTAGAGCCTCCAGAGAGTTTCAGTTTATTCGCCAAGTAGAGAGGAGGAATGCAAGGCTTTGTGGGTGATACAGGCAGTCTTGTAGATAGATCTTTCCTCGATAGGAAGCCAACGGAGGGAGGATAAAATGGGTGTGATGTGGTCGCTTCTTTTGGTCCCATATATGAAACGAGCTGCTGAATGGAGCACAGATTTGAGGGGGGACAGGTGGGATTTGGGGAGGCCAGTAAGAAGAGAATCATATCATTATTAAAAATGCCTTCATAAGGCACCTCTGCGCAGTTTCCTGTTGTGCAGATGTACGGGTTTCAAATAAGGATTTGTACTGTGACATGGTCATTGTTTTATATTGTTAATTCATTGTGAAGGCATAAAGCCAAACAATAAATAAATTTGCTTGCCTAAAATACACAGACACATTGCAGGCAGACAGCTACGGTGAGAAAAGCCAGATCTTTCAGCCCCGTCTCCCTCAGCGGAAGTACATTTTTCAAACTACGTCATCATTGAGGGAAAGAACTCCACGGATGTACGGGCTCGACAGCCCTCCACCTCTGAGACTTGCTAATATCACAGACGGTGACACCAAATCGAAGCCGCAGTTCTATGAGGTTCGTTAAACTTTTTTTTTTGTCAGCAAAAATGCAGGAAGCCTGGATAATACATTTTAACAGTTGGTTTCTTTAAGGGAAGCAATCGGAGAGGCGCCGTGGAAGGGGAGATGTTTCAAGACACCAACCAGCCTCCTCAGTTTGAACTCTGGAGTTTGCGGATAGCCCTGAGGAAGACACAAAGTCATTGATAAAAATAAAATAAAAAATACGCTCAACGGTCAAAGTAGGAAGAAGCCTTTGTGCGTGACTCAGGAGGGGTTCACGTGATCTTAGAAACCAGTTTAACGACGAGGCTTTTCAGCACTTTATAAGACTGGTGGCAGGTACACAAGCTTGACAGCCAGAAGCTTGCTTGGCAGGTATGCCACTTCTGAGGGGAGTAAGGTTCTCGGTTCAATCGATTCCGACATCCAAATATCCACCGCTTTCACGAAGGCCTTACCGTTCCAGCTGTAGCACCCAGAAACCCATTCATGTAGGGGTGGGGGGGGGTCTTATTATCATCAGTATAAGTAAAGGACAGGTAAGCAAAGGTTTCCACCACCTAAGCCAGTCCTAGATAATTATCGACACCGGTGATAGTGCGAATCCGTGAGGGGCACCACATGAGGGTCAAAAGGGCGCAGTGTTTAATCCATGCCAGGGCTGGACCACAGGCTTTAGGAGACGCTGACGGTGACCTTGGCAAACATTCGAGGACCTAGCCTGGGCCGCCATCTGAAAACCGACAGGTACGTTCGCTAGTACACATTGGGGTATATTTACAAGAAAAGTGACGAGCGTGGCATTAAGCCAAGAAGCCTTCTTGGCTTAACGCCACGCTCCACCACTTCTGAAACGCAGGGCTGCACTTATGTGTGCTGCTGTGCAGCACACATAGAAGTTGCAACTCGTCATTTTTAAAATAATTGTTTATGTGCAGGAAGCAACACTTTCCTGCACTTAAACAATCATGCATGGCGTTTTGCTGTTTCTATGCGTGCCGCACAATGCAGCACACATAGAAACAGCAAAAACGAGGAGAAAGAAAGCCCTTCTCCTCGTTGCGCCAATTTAAGACCAGGTTTTTTTGGGTCTTAATTTTGGCGCTGCCCCATATTTACCCCACTCTTGTAAATATGGGGCAGCGTCGCACACCCTCCGCAACACCCATTGCCCTCCCATAGCGTGAAAGGGGGCCTTATAAACAAGGCAGCGTTAAGCCACACTAAGTGGCTTAACACTGCCTTGTAAATAAGGCAAAGCTGTATCGCCACAGGAACGTCGAAAAAAGTGACGTCCCTGTGGCTATAGTGGCTTTTAAATATGCCCCATTCTGTGACTGCTCCCAGGGCAAAACCCTGCGACTGACCATGCAGCAAGAGCAGCATTCTCACTGAATGACTGAAGTATATCTGCCACAGCTCTTTGAAGTAGTCTAGTGAGCAATGGAATTTGGGAAACAACCTTAAAGTGACAGCGGTCGTCACATAGATACAGATTGGATTTCTTTAAAAGTGGTCCCATAACAAAGTTGCAGTGGCTCTACAGCCAACCACCGGGCCAGTAACACGTTATGAAACTGTTGGATCTATGACAGGATCCCAGAGCTTTAGTTGGATAGTTTAGATGCCAAAGCTCATGGAGGATTCACATGGTTTACTCATAGCCACAGGTTCTGCCAACTGAGGCACTGGTACGAGAACCACGGGCTCAAAAGCAACTTGTTGACCCACTCTCCGATTCTTCACAATTAGGTTTTACTTCAAACTCTCCCCAAAGCATGTCAGATTTTCTCCGCTATAACATAAAAAAAAATTGAGAATGTTTAGCAAAGTTCAAGTGATGGCAATGTGATGCCCAAGAAGGCTAACCAGTCCGACTACTGACATTTTCTGTTACAGCTTTAAGCTACTTACTCTTATTTTTTTTAAAAAGCCTAACCTTGACACTGCTGTGCACAGAAATACTCTGCCCATTGCTGCAGTTACGGTTGCACGTTGACCGTTATTGCCATCTGCAACCTAATCCGTCAGAGTTTTGGCCTAAACAAAGCACTGAGACGGCCACTCTTTGGGTGAATGGAACAGAGGACCTTCCCTGGGCTGCTGATGCTGGGGATACCAACTTGCTCTAGTGGCTGAATCCCTCAGTAGCCTTTGATACTGCTGCCCATGGATAACGGTTTCTATTCTTGCACCACGCATGGTTTTTGGTGGGACGGTCTTTAATTAATTTACTCTCTCTGGGCATCTACATTGTCTGCAGATAAATACTCCAAGGCACTCCCCTTTCCCAGCATTGTGCAGGAAGGCCTTGGGGTTCAATACTGTTGCCCAGTACTTTTCACCTGGAAGATGAGCCTCTTGGGATATGGTGTCTGGTTGCCGGGTTTCCAATCTGTAGTGTGCTCATGATGCCCATTAAATTTGCAAATTTGTTCATTCACATGTTAATCACCTGAAGTTAGTTGTAGATTAAAATATTGAGGATAGAAATATCCTCCTACAAATATACTGTTGCCTCATAATAAGAGCCACAATATCGGGAGGAAAAGTATATATTGAGGAGTAAAGATTTACTGTTCTTAACTCCACATCCACGTACCTTGAAGATATATCTATCGTCATGTTACAAATGAAGTACAATGTACACATATACGTATCTATATATATATTTATCTTCATAATGTTTTGGTAGTTGGTATTTAGTCCACAATATATTTGTAGAATTATATTTCATTCATGATATTCTGGTACTGTACCATGGAGAGAGGCCTCTCATTCATAGAGAAATGTCTAAAATTCATTTTGTTTTAAACTGAGAATTTGTTGATCTGGAGAGAAAAGCCCAATTCTGAGGTCCAGTCCATGGTATACCTATCTTTGTTGATTCTGTGAAATCTTTGGGTTTCTTTTTAGTTTTGCAAACCCCTAGTTCAAACATAGGGCAGTTAAAATCCATGTCTAAGCCTTTCAGAGATGCCTTATGCCTGTCTAACTACAACAGCTTATGATAGGTGGTACATATTTCTTTTGGGTCACACGTGGAAATGAAGTGTTGTGTGCCATCCTAAAAGTTCCTTTCTGCCTTTGAAAGGCATCTTTAATTCAGAGGTTCTGTTGCAAGTTTGTGCCAGGAAGTTTGATAGGAGTACTTAAATCTTGATATCTTGCAATTAGACTGCCTGGCTTATATAGAACTTTTATTGAAACATTCACCCTCTCGGGCTGGTAATGTGGTGCTCCAAGAGAGAGGAGAGAGAACGGGTCTTGTCTAAAATGGCGTGAGAATTTTCAGCATTAGTTATTTCCCCCAATTTTGCAAGACCTGTAATTCACTGCAGGGCTTTTCTGTGGCAGTATCATGCATTTGGAATTCCTTTCTTGTTAGTCTGCCCCTCACCACTGAGTTTTAGAGGGGAACTGAAAACTTCTTTTAAGGAATTGTCACCTACCAAAAGAGAGCATCAAAAAGGGGATATTTTCTCATAAAAATACCAGTAAAGATTGTCCCAAAGGGACTGTGATGGTGCATATTAATATTATAAGAGGAATTGATTAGTAATTTATCAATTTTAAAATTGCTTTAGGGTGTTTGAAGGCTTAAGAGATTCGTGAGGCATAGCAGGAGGCCCGCATGGCACAAAATCGCTTTCTGTACCACTTACAAAAGCCATTTCGAAAGCCCATGACCACTACAAAACTTGAACAGTGCACACACTCAGCAAGCACAGTGTGTTATTGGGACTGCAGCAGCACACACTCCTGTTAACCAACTTGCCATTCAACTTTACAGACCTTTCACAGACATCAATAAAGTCTAGGTCTATGGCTTGGGATTTGAGAGGCTTGCCCTACAGAACCGGAGTTGCTCAAGGGAAGTATCGGTTGATATTCAGGCTTCGAGAAAACCGTCCACGCTAATATCTTATGCTAAACATTGGGCAAATTTCTGAAATGAGTGCAAAATCAATAACTTGGATCCAACATTTTGTAATCAGTCAGAATTCTTGACTTCTTAAGAGAGATTTCTTTAAGGTTTTGCCTGACTGCTATTTCTTCTCAATGAACAGCAATTAGAGTCTTTAGGGAATCTTTAGGCAAAACATCCCAAATTGTTCTATTGGCCTCTAGGCTCCTGAAGAGTTTTAGGTTAAAGAATCTGGTATTCCCTAATCCAGTAGTTTCTCGGGTTTGACAATGGTTCTAGAAGGTTTTTAAAAAGAACCATTTGAACCTATAGAGGAGGCTGGTATTTTGTGGCTTTCGGCCAAGGTGGTCTTCCTGGTGCCAACAGCGTCAAGCAGAAAGACAGGTGAGTTAGATGCACTGGTGGTTACTTACCCACCCCTCAAAATCTTCCTGGATAAAGTTGTGTTGAAGTCGGACATGAAATTTAGGTCCAAGGGGCAAAAGCATTTTCACTTATCACAAGATATCATTTTTCCAGTTTTTTGGAGAAAAAAATTCATCTTTGATTCCTACATCTTTAGATATTAAAACAGAACTATTAGCCTTCTTAGAAAAGACAAAGGCTTTTCAACTATCAAATTCCCTTAATATATTTTACGGATTGGGAAACAAAGAAAAAAAAGTTTCCACCTCACCTCTAAGTAGATGGGTCTGACAAACTATCACTCAAGCTTATCTGTCGCTAGGTGGATAAATTCCATAAGGTTTGCAAGGTTGTTTGACGAGAGCTATCTCAACTTCATGGGCAGAGATGGCTGGGGTTTCCTTGCAGGAGATATGCAGCACTGCTACGTCGTCATCACCAAATAATTTTACAAAGCACTGCAGATTAGAATTAAGTAGTGATGAGGTACTGAATTTTACTTCTGGTGTATTTCAGACTGCAATGAAGTAATTGTATGTTCTTTTCATATTGAATAAAATATCAAGAATATTTAAAATAGTCTGTGCCGGTGTGTTTATTCTTTTGTATATTTTCAATAAATAATGACTGGAACGAAGTCCACCTCCGAAGCGGTTAATGAACCTATAATAGATGGGATTCTGTAAACCCTGTATATTGGCATGTCTCTAATTTCTTTATAATCGGCGATTTGTGAGGCACCCAGTCACTGATTATAAAGAAAAGATGTCAGAACTCAACTATAATAAGTTATTACAGTCGAGTTCTGACGTCACAATGCCTGCTGCCAGAGCCAGCAGCCGAGGTGAAAGACAGGTCAGGTCACGGAGCATTAATTGAAGCAGCTGCTTATGAATGTTGCTTTCTTTCTTTGCTCTATTTTTCTAGCTTACAATGACAATGAGAGAGAACATGGTTATTTTTGGTTCTCCTTAGATAGTTAGAGAAAAGCTGGAATATTTCTGCATGTTTCTAAACATTCCATGCCACTGCAGGTTTTTCTTTTAAAAACTGACTTGTATTGAATTGTTTCTAATATCTGTTTCCAACAAATATCTAAGAGGTTTCTGATGTGTTTAATTTTGCACTAGAGGTTTTATTTTTATTCTTGTAGTTTGCAAACATTCTACATGCTCGCTCTTTCATATGAAATAGCTACGCACCAAGGTTTTAAGTGGTTTGTGGAAAAGATGATGGTGTGACCATGTATTACCCTGATGCGGAGTGCTCCTCGCCCCAGTCTACAATCCTCCCACCTACCCTCTTTTAGGCACCTCCTGTTGGTTTAGCTTGTTATGAGCAGAATGCCAGGGTGGGAGGAGGGAGTTTCGTTCTATTCAAAGGTAGGCCCTATGGTCTTTTGGTTAATAAAAAGCAGCTTGCAATAATGTCCGGCCTGGGTGAGGGGCCACAGCAATAGGTAATGACTGGGACGAGGAGCACCTATCCTTGGAGTAATGAAGATTAGCGGTAAATAATAGGTTTATTCCTGTGGGTGAAGTAAAGTTACATTTTTCAGCCACATATTGAAACCTCTTGAACACTTCTCAGGCATGCTTGGGCGACTTAATATCAGCTTTTCACATCATCAGAGGCTTTTTTTGACCACTTAAAACACTAAATCGTGCACTTCACACATTTTTGAGACAATGGCTATGTGAGGAGTCCGACGATCCAACAGACCGGAAGTGGGGAGAAACTGGGCGGAATACGCACCCATCTCTGGGATCACTCAGCGGTCTAGCGGCACTGGAGAGGAACACGGAGGCGCGCCTGACGTCATCAGCAGGAGACCGACAAAAGATGAGGGATCCAGAAGGGAGGGCGTCCGATGGTGGAAGGAGTGGAGCGGAGACGTCCGACACGGAAGCAGCAGCGACGATGAAGCGAGGAGAAGGAGGCGGAGCGACCGAAGAGCCTGAGGGAGAGAGAGACGGACAGCACGAGATCGCGGAAGCAGCGGATACTGCGAGCAAACCCGGCGGCCCAGAGAAGAGGGAGGACGCCCCGGGTCCCTACGCCACGGCCCCGATAACGGGTCGTGGCACAAGGCGAGTACCGTTAGGGGGAATGTTCTGGTGGGGTGGTGCGGGACAGTAGGGCACGGTGTTTCGTTTGCTCTCGCCAATCCTCACTGCACACCTTGTCCCTTCCCCACACGGCGTCTGGTGGTGGTGGCACATAGTGCTTAAGAAGAAAGCCTTGATATTAAAACCGGTTTCTGTTTTATTTGTTTCCTTCCATTCACCTCTGAGTGCCCTGGGAAGACGTGAAAGCAACGACCAGACCAGGAGTGAGCCTCGAGGAGCCCCGGGTGGACGGCCAAGAGGAACTCTTTGTTTTTCCAAACCCCCTCCCCCTGTTTTCTTTTGTATACCTGATTTAAAGGCCACCTTTTTGTTTTGGCTGGCTGTACGGGCCTAATGGGACTGACATACAAAAGAGCCCGAAAACCATTGTCACATAATAGAATAAAGACCCTGAATAACCCGTACTATACGCGTGTGGTGTTCCCTTCCGCTCCCCGTATCCCCTCCCCGCCTACAAAGTGGTGTCAGAAGTGGGATCTCCCACCTGTTCCTGTGTGTCGAACCATGACACAACCCATGCCTGTTGAGGATGTCATAGCCCAACTAGCCGAGGGGCAGCGGCACCTACAGCTGGTCCTAGAGCAACAAATCCAGACAGCACAATTGGACCGAGACGCCCTGCAAGGAGCCCTTAGAAATCAGGCCGACCTGATCACTACCAACCAGCAAGTGCAGGACACAGCAATATTGCGCCTCACGGATGCCCTTGTAAGCACCCGAGTTCGCCCTTACGTCCCCAGTACTGTCCTTCAAAAATTCCAGGAAGGGGACGATCCGGACTATTTTTTTTTTAACTTTGAAAGGGTGGCAACCACAGCAGCCTGGCCCCAAGAAAGGTGGGGCCAGTACGTTGCCCCACTCCTCTCCGGCGAGTTACAAGCTGCTTACCAAGCAGCCAATCCTGCGGGTACCACAGCCTATGAGGATGTGAAAAAGGCCATCCTAGAGAGGGTAGGGTGCGACCAAGAACATTACAGAAGCCGGTTTCGAAAGGAGAAATGGGGAGCGGGAGACAACCCCCGTGCCCTGTATTTCCGGATCAGAGACCTAGGCAACAGGTGGCTGACCCCCCATACCTCAACGGTGGATGAAGTGGTAGAAAGAGTCTATTTGGAACAATTCTTGGATGCCCTACCCCCCAGTACACGGTCATGGGTGAAACAACACCCCAACCTCTCCTCCACGTCATCGGTAGAGATCGCCTGTGCCTATCATAGGTCGCCTGAATTCAAGGCTGGAATAGCACGGCCCCAGTACAACCCAATCCCGAAAGGCACTCCTAAGCCAGAGTATAAGCCCCAGATACCTTCCCGCCCGATCCCCAGACCTTCCTACCAGCCCCCCGGTCCCAGCGGGCAGGGGCCACAGTGTTACAATTGTGCGGAATGGGGGCATATAGCCAGACAGTGTCCTCACCGCACCCCAACAGTTGAACCTATGGAGGTGGGATACTCCCGGGGCCGTATATATGTAACGGGGAAGGGCCCTCATCAGTATAAGAAGGAAGTCCTGCTCAATGGGAAAAGACAACAAGCCCTGCTAGATACTGGGTGCCACGTTACGGTAGTGGACGGCTCCTTAATTTCCCTCCCCAGCTAAAAGACACAGAACAAGTGAGGGTGACCTGTGTACACGGGGATACCAAAACCTACCCTGTGGCGGAGGTCCTATTAGACGTAGACCATGATCCCCATTTGCGAAGAGTAGGGGTGATACCCACCTTACCTGAAGCCGTCATTATAGGGACAGATCATCCTAAGTTCGAGGAGTATTTGGACAAAACATAAAAGGACGACAGGACCTGGCTACAGGAGGCCCCTTTTTCTGGCGCTGATCTAGAGGCCCCTAATGCCAAGACAAGAAAAAGCAGACAAGAAAAAAGACGAGATAAGAGAGGTTTTGCCCTTTCGCAGCTATCACGTCCTGCCTTTCCTCCCTCCCTTACAGATAGCGACAGAAAGAAACCGGCTAGCTTCCGTATGGCGCAACGGGACGACAACACCCTTACCCATGCCTGGGAGCAGGTCCGTGAACAAGAACCAGAGCAGGTAGGACCATACTTTCTTGTACAAAGGGGGTTACTATACAGGGCTGTGAAGGGGGGGCCACAGACATCCACACAACTGATAGTACAGACACCGTTCAGGTATCACGTACTCCTCTTGGCTCACAATAAGATAGGGGGAGGACATTATGGCAAGGAAAATACATTAAAATATCTCCTAGAGAAGTTTTATTGGCCAGGGGTGTACAGGGACGTAGCAAAGCATTGCGCTGCTTGTGTTCGCTGCCAGTATGCCAATCCAGGGGGGGTGGTGAAGGCCCCATTGCAGCCACTGCCCATCATAGACGTCCCTTTCAAGAGGGTGGGGATGGACCTGGTAGACCCTCTGACGCCCTCGGCCAGAGGGCACCGCTACATCCTGGTTATGGTAGACTACGCCAGTAGATATCCGGAGGCCTTCCCGCTATCGAGTATGACCACTCCTGCGATAGCCCAAGCCATGATATCGTTTTTCTCGAGGGTGGGGTTTCCAGCAGAGATACTAACCGACCAAGGGACCCCCTTCATGTCTCGTCTTATGACACAAATCTGTACAGTGCTAGGTATCGACAAAATCAGAACTTCTGTTTATCATCCCCAAACAGACGGCCTTGTGGAGCGCTATAATAAGACGACCAAGAGCATGCTCCGCAAGGTCGTCTCGGACTCCGGGAAGGATTGGGACCAAAAACTACCCTTGGTCCTCTTTGCGTTGAGAACCCATGAACAGCGGTCTACGGGATATTCCCCCTTCGAACTGGTGTTTGGGCGGAAACCCAGGACCTTGCTTGACATGGCGGCAGAACAGTGGGAGGAGGAAGACGAGGAGGGGAAACCCCTGTTACGCTATGCCACCGACCTACAGTCGTCCCTGACTCAGTTATGGGGCTTTGTACACGATCACATGGAAGCGGCCCAAGGGGCCCAGAAGCGATATTACGACCGAAACAGTCGCCTATGCGAATTCTCCCCTGGTGACAAGGTCCTCCTGTTGCTCCCTTCTACGGAGGACAAACTACTGACGAAGTGGCAAGGGCCATATGTCATAGAAAGAAAGATAACCCCAGTCACCTATAGCGTGTTGCTATCCCACCGTGTTGGGGGAAACAGATATATCACGTCAATCTGTTGAAAAAGTGGGAAGAACCCTTGCCCTCCCACACTGCAGGAACCCCCGCTCATCTCGCCTGTACCAATAGACCCTTGGAGATACCCCTCCTGTCGGTCCAAGAACCGGCGGTCGAACCAGTACCCACTGGGGAGTGCTATCATCCTTACAAACTGACCACCTAACGTCATTACTAGGGACTTTCCCAGGTATCTTCTCCTCCAAACCGGGAATAACCACCATGGTTCACCACCACATTGTGTCCCTAGACAAAAAGATCGTACAACAAAAACCATATCGTATCCCGGCAGCCCGTAGAGAAGCAGTAGAGAGGGAGGTTTCGGACATGCTTAACTCCAACATCATCGAACCCTCCCAGAGCAATTGGTGTTCCCCAGTAGTGCTTCTACCGAAACCAGATGGGAGTCTGCGTTTCTGCATAGACTTCAGGCAGGTAAACGCCGTCACCAAATTCGATACATACCCCATGCCAAGAATAGACGAGATGGTCGAACGCCTGGGGAAGGCCAGGTACATGTCAACCCTTGACCTCACAAAAGGGTATTGGCAAATCCCTTTGTCCCCCGAATCCAAAGAGAAGACAGCGTTCGCGACTCCCTCCGGTTTATACCAATTTAAGGTGCTCCCCTTTGGGTTGCAGGGGGCCCCGGCGGTGTTCCAGAGATTGATGTACCGTATTCTCAAACCACATAGGGGATATGCCGCAGCATATCTTGATGATATTGTCATATTTAGCCCAACGTGGGGAGAACATCTGCAACACCTAGAAGCTGTATTCAGAGCAATCCAAGGGGCTGGCCTCACCATTAACCCAAAGAAATCACTCTTAGGAACCAACACGATCCAGTATTTAGGCTACGCAATCAAGGAAGGACAGATATTTCCCCAGTTAAACAAGGTGGAGGCTATCAGAGCGCTCCCCAGACCCACAACCAAACGAGACGTCCGTTCATTTCTGGGGTTTATAGGCTACTACCGTAGGTTCATACCCAATTTCTCTTCCATAGCCAGTCCCCTAACCGACCTCTTGAAAAAAACTCAGTCATCCCGTATACACACCTGGACACCAGAACACGAGACCAGCTTTCACTCCCTAAAACGTGCCATCTGTACAGCCCCAGTGTTACACTGTCCTGATTTCAGTCAAACGTTTGTTCTCCAAACCGAAGCCTCGGGCCTCGGTCTGGGTGCTGTGCTATACCAACCTGACCACAGCGATGACCTAAGACCAGTGCTGTATATCAGCAGGAAGCTCTTTGCACGTGAGGCGAACTATTCAACGATTGAGAAAGAATGCTTAGCCATAAAATGGGCCATAGAAGCCCTACAATATTACCTACTGGGACGGAGGTTCATAGTCCTCACCGATCACGCCCCCCTCACCTGGCTCGCGAATAACAAGGACACCAATCCCCGTGTCCTAAGATGGTTCCTTGCTTTACAACCCTTCTCTTTCCAGACCATACACAACCCGGGGACAAGACAAATTGGCGCAGACTACCTGTCCCGACACCCGTCCTCTGAATGGCCCCGACGTCCATTCCTAAGGGGGGAGATGTGTGAGGAGTCCGACGATCCGACAGACCGGAAGTGGGGAGAAACTGGGCGGAATACGCACCCATCTCTGGGATCACTCAGCGGTCTAGCGGCACTGGGGAGGAACACGGAGGCGCGCCTGACGTCATCAGCAGGAGACCGACAAAAGATGAGGGATCCAGAAGGGAGGGCGTCCGATGGTGGAAGGAGTGGAGCGGAGACGTCCGACACGGAAGCAGCAGCAACGACGAAGCGAGGAGAAGGAGGCGGAGCGACCGAAGAGCCCGAGGGAGAGAGAGACGGACAGCACAAGATCGTGGAAGCAGCGGATACTGCGAGCAAACCCGGCGGCCCAGAGAAGAGGGAGGACGCCCCGGGTCCCTACGCCACAGCCCCGATAACGGGCCGTGGCACAAGGCGAGTACCGTTAGGGGGAACGTTCTGGTGGGGGTGGTGGGGTGGTGCGGGACAGTAGGGCACGGTGTTTCGTTTGCTCTCGCCAATCCTCACTGCACACCTTGTCCCTTCCCCACACGGCGTCTGGTGGTGGTGGCACATAGTGCATAAGAAGAAGGCCTTGATATTAAAACCGGTTTCTGTTTTATTTGTTTCCTTCCTTTCACCTCTGAGTGCCCTGGGAAGACGTGAAAGCAACGACCAGACCAGGAGTGAGCCTCGAGGAGCCCCGGGTGGAGGGCCATGAGGAACTCTTTGTTTTTCCAACATCCCCTCCTGTTTTCTTTTGTATACCTGATTTAAAGGCCACCTTTTTGTTTTGGCTGGCTGTACGGGCCTCATGGGACTGACATACAAAAGAGCCCGAAAACCATTGTCACATAATAGAATAAAGACCCTGAATAACCCGTACTATACGCGTGTGGTGTTCCCTTCCGCTCCCCGCATCCCCTCCCCGCCTACAGGCTAACTCCAATTGCTTTTATTTCATTGTCTTTATTTTAAAAAAGAATGAGGAAGCTTGGCTAAGCATGCTTATTTATCTGTGTGTATTTATGTGTGTTGTTCGCTTAGTAATGTATGAATATGCGTTCTTTCCGCACGCGTATGATGAATGTGCGTTCCTGATGAACGAATAATAGTTCATTGATGCTCCACTGAGTATTGTACACGTCACTACTGGTCTCATTGACTGAGATGAATGAAAGGATGTAAAACAATTCAGCATTTGTTGGTTCGCTATGATATTTCTTATGGACAGTGAACAAAACACACTTCATACTGGTTGTGTTCACTACTGTGCAACCCATGTTGTACGGACTAAAATCATACATTAATCTGTAATGGTTTAGTCGAGTGTGGTCAATGTCACATTTTATTAGCATACTTTTCTTGTTTTACTGCACCCAAATGATACATAAACGTCAACAAGTTTCAAATGCATTTTGGTAAAAATTACTGAACCGACATCATTTTTAGGTCGAGCCTGGGCAGCACATGCGCTGCTCTGCAGCATGCTGTATTGGAGTATGGAATAGAAGCCCCACCCATTCTCCGCCCATATTTGTCATTGGCTTGTGTCATTGCCCTTCCTAAATGCTGACTTCTGATTCGTTAATAGGCTTGTTAGTCCCTCCTTAGTACCGTCTTGTCTTCATTTGTAACCTCCCATGAGGACTGGCCCTTTTACTTCGGTTGTTACACGGTATGTCTTTTTTAGTCAGTAAGCACTATTTTCTTTAATGAGTTTCTCCTACTACAGGCACGACATGCTTTCCTGCAACATTCAGCGCGCCTTGCGTGCTTTCACTTTCCGAGCAGCCCGGGACAACTGCTGCCGCTTCTTTGAATAGGTCTCGCATTTTCAAGAGTTTGAGCTATTGGCATTGTAAATGACAATGCCTTTTATTTATGTGTTAGTTAGCAAAACAGATAAATAAAAGGCATTGTCATTTACAATAGCTTAAACTCTCGCAAATGCGAGACCTACTGCATTGCAAATGCTTGTTTCAAAATGTGGACAAGGGCTACTGCCTATCTGTGTCAGCCACAAGGATACCATTCCCTGTGGTGAGTTTGTTCTTACATTTTTGGTGTGTTGACAGTGGCTGCCGAAATCAGTGGTGGTAAATTGGGTGTATATTTGATATATTTCGTATCAGGCAGGAGATGATGTATTTGGCACACTGACTGCACCATATAGATGATGTCCATCTTCTAACCTTTATTAAGGGGCGACATTCTAACGGCTTTGTTTCGACTAGTGAAATAGTCACTTTAGGTATAATTGCTATATTTAAGCTTTTTTCTTATACATAGGGCACTGTAACATAACTAAACACTGACGATTGTAAATGAACTGGAGTGTTGCGGATACGGTGATAAGGTAATACAATAACAAAAAATATATTTAACAAATTGATGTAGGTTTAATTGAATTGTGATTTGCTATGTGCTCACGCGGTTCAGGGAAGGAAGAGGATTGAGTTTGAATATGCTGTGAGATATGGTAACTATTTGTTATGATCTGCGTATTGTTATTTTTTGTCATGTTATGAGAATTCCACTATGTAAATACATAACTGACATTTATTTTGCTAGTCAGTGCATATACTGTGCTATTTTATGATAGCAGGAGATGACATATGTTGTATATTTTATGTACTTTGCACAGAACGACAATAAATTTATATAACCTATGTTTGCGGAACTACGTACTAGTTTAGCCTTTTGTGTAAACAAATGCGGCATAACACGTCATAAGAACGTTACCACAGAGCTTCAGGCATCTATCTAGCTTGAAATGAAATGAAATGAAATTTGTACTTGTAAAGCGCACCCATACCCCCAAAGGGGTGTCCAGGCGCTGTACGCATACCGCTGTGGAACCCTTCCTGGCTTTTTCCCTGTGAAATGTCCACTCCTGGGCACCCCCAGGGTGAAGCCAGGCATCCCAGCGCTGTTGGGGCCGTTGTGGAGATTAAGCAAGCTATTGCCCAGAGTTGCAGAGTGGGACCCATGATTAGAATAGGCACCGAGGCGAGAATTATCAGGTCCGAGGAAATTGAGCCCAAGACCCGCCGAGGCGGGAATTGAACCCTGGTCCCGGGCCAGATCTCTGCATCAGGGTCTGCCGCTCTAACCATTGAGCCACACTTCTTGGGTGACCACCGTCTCTTTCCTGATTTAACTATCTACGGTAGTTTGTCTACCATGCACTTTAAGGGCCTCATTACGAGTTAGCCGGGAAAATGTGATGGTAATACCGGCCCGTTATTATAGTTATCAGGTGGAATTACTATTCCCCTTACAGGCCATTACAAACATGAGGTCTGGAATGGGGAATACCGCTTGGGGCCTGGTATTACTGGGCTGTTTACAGCATGTTTTTCTTAGATCCTGGATTCTTTTCTGCTCAAAAAGTCCACATTCACTGAACAGGCAAAATGTGTGACTAGAAAATCCAGTGGTAATACTGGGTGCAGTATTATAGGGTACTGCAATGCCACACCTAGTGGTACTTGGAATCATGTGTAGTGCTGTTACCACTGCAAACCGTAAGGTAATAGGACTCAGCACTTGTAATGAGAGCTTAAAACTTGCTAATGCTAAGATGTGCGGTAGTAAGGCTATTGCACATTTTTGCAACTGCTGCTGCAATCTAAATTACTATGTGTAGGAAAGTAGGATCTGCTTCTTATGGTTACCCCCACCTTTTTGCTGATGTAATGCTGTTTTCGACTAGTCTGCCTGGGATCCTGCTAATCAGGACCCCAGTCTATCTGCTTTCTCCCTAAACTGATGTGACATGTACTTAGGTACACCCCAGATTGGATACTGGGGTATCCTAGTCAGTCCCTAGTATATGGTACCCATGTACCCAGGGCATAGGTACCCCAGAGGTCTCCCATGGGCTGAAGCATGTATTATGCCACCCATGAGAGACCATTCAAAACAGAACTACAGGCCTGCCATTGCAGCCTGTGTAAGTTGGTGCATGCACCACATACTAAAGATATAGGTTTACTATATCTTAAGGTCACTGCACTTAAAACCTATAAGTCACCCCTTAGCAGGCCTTAACAATCCTGAAGGCAGGGTGCTGGGTTTTACGTGAGAGGGTGCCCCTGCATGAGCAGAGTCCCTCTGCAGCATTCGGAGACCATTCTCCCGGGTTGTCTGTGACACAGCCGGACATATAGGTAGAGGTGCATTATAACCATGCGGTAAATGCTATCTCGAAAACGGCTGAAACATGTTGTGTTTGGTATCAAACACCTTGGAATCATACCCCCACACCGGTAACCGGTGTGAGAGGTATGATTCCACCCCTCAGAAGCGTGCTTCGTGGGGTCCCTGGTGTTCCCGGTACCAGCCTTCTAGCTCTGGACAGCACAAAATGGTTGCTGCCAACCAGAGACACATTTCTGCCCTCCTGCTGCTGAGCCAAGCTCGAGCAGGGGAAGGCAGAACAATAGGCATCCTGTCACAGGGAGGTGTGACCACCTTCCAGACAGGATTTAGTGTATTGGGGCTGGGTGGGTGCGCTTGCCAGCAACTGAAAGTCTGCATGAGGGGCACATTTGGTGTCCCTTTGCATAGTCCAGTTCAAACTAGTCCTGGGAGCCGTTGGCTCCCGCTCTGGCGCGAAACTGGACAAAGGATATGGGAGTAACCTCTCCCTGTCCAGACCCTCCCCTGGGAGGGTCCCCTGAATCTTCCCAACCATCTACCGTGGGTACTTAAGGACTAACCTGGCTGTAGGACCTTAGATTCGTTGTGGACAAGATTCAGAACAGAAACCACTGCACTTCGACCGTCTGGGCACTCTGGTCTTCGCTGGACTTTGTTTGGGCCCGACTTCGTCTCCCTCTCAGTCTGCTGCATCATCTGTGCCTGTGCACCGAACAGGATCTGTGTAGTACCTGTGGAGCATCCAAAAGCAACTGGAGATAATCTCCCTTGGAGTGAAGGAGCCACCCCCCTGCATTCGCAGGCACCGCAACACTGCTGACAGGTCTGCTGACCCCGAGCTCCTCCGGACTCCGAAAGGTTCAGCAACACAGGAGATGGGTTTCTACATCCCTCGAGGCCCGAGCTGCCCTCTCACCAAGTTTGAGGTCAGAATCCCTCCTGGGGGCTGCAATACCCGAACTCCTGTGCACCGCATACTTTTGCAAGTGCATATGCTTGTTGGCAATTCTGCTGCAAGTGCATTGGGCTCTGAGTAGCCCCAACCTCTGGCTCCTTTTTCCACAAAGATCTTCAACCACCTCGCACCGAGTGCTCTGTGGCATGTTGTTTTGTAAAGCTGCTCGAGGTCCTCTTGCGACTCCTGTGCCTACAGCCTGTGGGTCCAATTGAGGGTCAACTTTGCTTTTCCTGGACTCCCCTTGTTGCTCCAGGCTTGTTCTGACTCCCCTGCTTGTGGTGAGTCTCCTGGACCTTGCTGGTCCGAACCGTACACTTCTTTGACCTTCTGCGTGGGTTGCTTTTGCCAAGACTTGTTGGTGCTCCCGCCGGACACCGACCCCTCAGCACTTGACATCCTTCATGGGACAGCTCGCATCTAGCTCCTGGTCATCCTCAACGTCGCCTGGTCCCCGTAGCTGCAGAGTCAAGGTCACCGTCAACTATCCTGAAGCATCCGACATCGGTGGGCATTCGTCTACCGAGCCCCTGGTCACTCTCAGGTGACCCAGACTCTGTCCCCTCTGCTTTCAGGTACTCTTCGACAAGAATCCACGTTTGGATTCCAACTGGCACTTTCTCCTCTTCCAGCAGCGGCACTTTCCTGAAGTCCTCCATTGGGTTCGACGGCGGTTTCCGACGCCACTCCACACCTATGCACCCGGCTTCTCTGGGATAGGTAACTTGGGTACTACGGTATCCACGGGTGGGGTGGCTCTCCAACCTTCTGTCTTTCACGGGGTTTCTTCAGGGTTCACTGGAAAGGGTCCTTAATCTTTAAAACTCTAACCGCGACTTTCACACAGAGTTGTACGGAGCACGCGGTCGTGTTCCCGCACTGCACCCATCCTCCGTGGGGTCCCTATCTACTCACCACTATTCTACGTCCTTTCGACATCGTCCTGACTTGAGTCGTGGTTCTTATACCACTTTCTTAGTATATGGTTTGGTCTCCCTTGGGGCCCACTGTGTATTAGTTCTATTTACTGTCATTTCTTTGCTAAGGTATTGTGTGCTCTGTGTCTATCTCCGTGTAGGAGATACTGTAACGTACTAGATAAGTGTTATATAATAAATACATATTTTTATAACTACTGTGTGGTTCTCTTTTCATTTAATCTATACTATAAGATTGCACTCTGGTAAAACAAGCTGCTTTACACTCCTTCAAGACTTAGCCTGAAGGCTGCTCTCCACAGCTTCCACTTGGATAGCTTTCTAAGGTTGTCTGAGACCTCTCAAATCACCATAAGGGTTGTCTGGACTGGTGCAAGGTGCCCACTTTAATTAGTGGACATCATATACCAGGCCAGCTTCTCACACTGTTAGTGTGTATTTAGTTTTGACGTTAGCCAAGGCCTTTTAAATTTACTAAGATCATATGTATAAATAATATACCTACTTATAGGGGCTTCAGCCAGCCATCTTCATCCATTGGTCTGCTACATCATTCACATTTTTCTTCCAAGTACAGCATACAGTAGGTCAAGCCCAATTCCACCATTGGCTGACTTCACTGTGTGATGGCATTTTGCTCTTTCAGAAGCAGTACACATAAAGTAGTTCCCTTCAGTGCCAAGGACTATGATAGCAATGTGTGCTTTTTGAGACCAAAAATCATATTTTTGCTTTTAGACAATTTGTTTTGATTGGGACTGCCTGCAGGTGCCTTAACAATAAAGTTGTGCGAAAACTATGCCAAAACAAGCATTGACAAAGCCAAAAGGCTGGCATCCAATGCTTGACATGTTCGCTGTGTCAATGCCCGTTTTACAGTTGCACTTGGGATAAGTAACAAAAGGAAGACAATTCTTGAATTTCTTCTCTGCGCTGCAATTAATTCTGGCAGCCACAGTACACATATTTCGGTTCCCACATAATATAAATTCCTGTGGCTATAGGTAATTCTGATCTCATCCCGATTCTAGCTGCAGGAACCATGAAGGAGGGCATTAGGCTGTAGAGCCCTTTTACCCTCCGAGCTCAGGCTCTTGGCAGGCACTATACAATAGCCTCCTTCAGAGACCAGACCTGTTCTTTTGCAGGAAGTAGACCGTGGTCTCTTGTTCTCAGAGTGACCCCATGAACCTCATTGACTGCAGGACCCAGCACAAGTTCCACAGATGTTGCGTCACAAGTGCCTCTACAACACGCTTGGTGAGATCCAACTTGAATGCTGTATGCCGAAAGGGGATAGATGTGAAAAAGCATTGTGTGCCAGGTCTGCTCAGCACAAACCTCCTCGGTTAAAGGACTGAAGCAGTAATAATAAAATCAACACCTTGAAGCCAGGCCCTGCTCCTGGATTTAGGATCTGTGAGGGCCATGAATGGGGTCGCATAGTGTCTCTCAGATGCCCGGGAGCTGGCTCTGGGTATGCTGGATTGTTAGCTAGTTTTACTACCTAATTCTGAGTGTTTATACATATGCGCTGTATCTCTTCTGCTCTCTCCGCCTCACTCTCCTTTCTCTCTGCCTCATCCTTTCTCTCCACCCCACCTTCGCTTCAACCTGCTCTACTGCCCTCCTTACCCTCTGCTTCCTCTCGCCTCTCCCTCTTCTTTCCTTGATTCACCCTCCGCTGCCTGCCTCACTCTCCTGTCAACCTCATCCTCCTCTCTCCCTGCCTCAGCTTCCACTCTGTCTCCGCCGCACCCTCATTTTTCTCTCATCCTCCTTTCTTTCTCCACCTCCCAATCCTCTCACTATGTGTAAACCTCCTCTCTCCACCTCACCCATCTGTCTCCACCTCATTCTTCTCTCTCCACCTTCTCCCTCTGCTTCTTCATTCTGTCATATCCCCTCTGTCTTTCTGACTTATCCTTCTTCTCTCCATCTTACCATCCTCCCCTTTCACTTCATACTATCCTCCCACTTTCTGCCTCACTCTACTCCCGTTCCCCCGGTTCTCCTACTTTTTACCCTCCCTTCTCTCTGCTTCACCTTCTACTCTCCACATCACCCTCCTCTCTCTCTCCACCTCATTGTCCTTTCTCCCTGTCACAGCTCTTTCTCTGCCACACCCTCAACCTTCTCTAGCTTCACCTTCCTTTTTCTCCACCTCGCCATCCTCTAATTAAGTGCCAACCTTCTCTCTCTCCAGCTCACCCTCCACACTCTGACTCACCCCCTCTCTGTCTTTCCAAATTACCACCCATCTTGTCCCCACCTCATTGTCCTCTCTTTCTCTTCCTCAATATCGTCTTTCTCTCCACCTTACCCTCCTCCCTCTCCCCCAACTCTCCTACCAATTACTCTCTGTTTCACTTTCTCCCCTCAACGCCCCACACGCTTCACCTCATCTTCTTCTGTCAAACTCACCTTCACAGCTGCTGCATATGGGGTAACTATTTTGTGTATGCAAAGGAAGTGAACTGCTACTATACAAGCGGGTGTGTATGTACCTGTGTGAGAGTGCATAATCTGACCTTGCACTCCTTTTGGCCCATAAGTATTCTTTCCTTACCATTCTTTTTGTCTTATCATTCCTTTTCTTTTTCCTTACCCTCTTTTATATTCCCATGCTTTCCTCCAATCATCATCCATTTCTCATCTCTGTTCCCCATCACCATTAAACTTAGTCAAGATTCTTGAATTTTTTATCATGTTTGCGACTCTTTGGAGCCACATTTATGAAAACTGTATCCCTGGCTTATTCAGGACTTCCGATGAGATGACACCTTCGCATCTGCAAGTTAACATTTAGTAATCTAAGTGAGTTATGCACTCTACATTTCAAAATACCCAAAACACCACATTTATTTGAAGTTCAAATAATTGTGTTGTTTATCCAGATCAGGCACACCTAGCAGTTCAGAATTGTTCTTGTTATTATTGGCAAGACATTTACAGTGCTTGCTTTCCCGCTCTTGAGTCGGAAAGGGCTTTGGGTCCTTTATTTTAACAGAAAACTTTGTAGCTGGATCATGCCTCAACCCCCTCCTCTTCCAGTCATCAGCAGCCTGGAGACGAGGCAGAAAGGGCTGACTGCGACCCAGCACTATTCATGAAAACACAAAACTCGTGTTTTCATGAACACTGCTAAATGGAAGACATGCACAGGGGCCTCACAGGAGGCAGGGGGCTGCACCCTGAAGCCGCTGCAGAATGACAGCCTAGAGGAGCTCATTAAGACCAACCTTTCTGGGTACTATATGTACAGAAATGAGGTATGTGGAGAATTTACCCACTGAAAATATACCCACTAGGGGGAAACTAGAAGGAGTAAGTCATGGCAGTTTTTCTTACATTTAGGAACAGTGCCATTTCAAAGTAATATCACTAAGGATTCAAGAGAATAAAAGAACAAAACTCCGATTTGGACGATGACAATTGCAAGGACAATAGGCTTGCACGCGACTATTATCGTGTAGAAGGCTGCTACTGCTATCACGGGTATAAAGTGCATTGCATGGTGTATAATACATTAGAATTTGGAGGCGCAAAATGAGCATGGATTGCATGTTAATGACATGAGACTAACAGAAGGAAATTCAGAATAGAATTATGACAGTTGCAAGGGCAATATGAATATTGTAGCAGTCATCTGATCACCGCCGTCTTGAATGGTGCTATTGCGATCGTAGTCACAAAATGTTTTGAACACTGTACAACTGAACAATACTTTGGGTTGAGAGAAAAAGCAGACATTTGTGTCAACCCTACAACCCTTGTGTGTTTTTAATGATTTTTGCACTCTCTATGAATTGTGTATATATTTAATTATTTTTGCACTCTCTATGAATTGTGTATATATTTAATTATTTTTGCACTTTGTGTATATATTTAATTATTTTTGCACTCTCTATGAATTGTGTATATAAAGTTATGAAACCCGAGGCACAAGTTACTACTTGTGTAACGATATATCTGTAAGAGACATTAGTTAGTGATAGATTCCTTACCTTAGAATATCCCCAGGCGTCAGACTGGATCCGGAAAAGTTTGCTAGCAGTACCCCTGCGCGCCAGTAGGTGGCGTCGTGCGGCTCCGTGTCCGTCGCTGGCATCGTAAGCGCCGAGATGACGTCACGGAGACTAATTAGGCGCCACCCATGCGTGCTGACGTCAGTTCTGTACACGACTTTCCGCGCCAGGAACGCAGAGCCATGCTTGAAACTGACCACTGGTGCCATGAAACTAGGGCCCTAAAAGGGATGACAACCCTAGAAATCAGTTCGCAGAACGGGAGGATGGGTGGGCGGTAGGAATCTATCACTAACTAATGTCTCTTACAGATATATCGTTACACAAGTAGTAACTTGTGCATCTGAAAGAGACACGTTAGTGATAGATTCCTTACCTTAGAATAGATACCCCAGCAATACCAACCCCGGTGGTGGGTCTGCGAACAAGATTACACCAGAAAGTCACGGAGAACAGAACGGCCAAAGAAGCCGTCTCTCCAGACTTGACTGTCAAGGCAGTAATGCTTGGTAAACGTGTGCAGCGAAGCCCACGTAGCTGCCTGACAAATGTCCTGCAAGGGAACGCCGCGTCCCAAGGCAGTAGTGGCTGCCGTCACCCTGGTGGAATGGGCACGCAGCCCCACAGAAGGCTCCTTCTTAGCCAACGAGTAACACGCTTTGATGCAGAGAACGACCCACCGAGAGATGGTCCGTTTGTGCACGGCCCGACCTTTTTTGGCGCCCACGTAGCCAACAAAGAGCTGGTCATCCACCCGGAACTGTTGTGTGCGCTTCAGGTAGAACGAGAGCGCACGTTTTGGGTCCAGACGGTGGAGCCTCTCCTCCTCTTTTGAAGGATGCAGAGGCGGAAAGAAGGTGGGCAAAGTGATGGTCTGCCCGATGTGGAAGGGCGTGACAACCTTTGGCAAGAAAGAAGGACGGGTCCTTAAAACCACCTTGTCCGGATGAACAGAAAGGAAAGGAGGTTTGGAAGAAAGAGCCTGGAGCTCACTCACTCTTCTGGCAGAGGTGATAGCTACCAGGAAAGCCATCTTGAGAGTGAGAAGACGCAAAGGACAGGTATGCAGGGGCTCGAAGGGAGCGCACATCAGATATGTCAAGACAAGGTTTAAGTCCCATTGAGGCATAATGAACGGCACGGGAGGAAATGTGTGCGTAATGCCTTTCAGGAAACGGTTAACAACCGGGGACTTAAAAAGAGAAGGCTGATCTGGAAGCCGGAGAAAGGCGGAGATGGCCGAAAGATAACCTTTGATAGTGCCCAGAGCAGAGCCCTGCTGGGCCAAAGAAAGAAGGAACAGAAGGACCTCGGAAAGAGGGGCAGAAAGGGGATCCACAGCCTTAGCTGTGCACCATGCCACAAACTTGTTCCACCTGCAGGCGTATACCGATTTAGTGGAGGGACGCCTGGCTGCCAGAATGACACCACAGACTTCGGGAGGAAGATCGAAAGCTGTCAACTGCCGCCGCTCAATCTCCACGCATGGAGGTGGAGGCTGGACAGGTTCGGGTGGAGGACCGTCCCCTGCTGCTGCGACAGAAGATCCTCCCGAAGAGGCAGTCGGATCGGGGGATCGATCGCCATGCTGAGTAGCTTGGGATACCAGTATCTTCGTGCCCAATCCGGAGCCACAAGGATGACTTGGGCCCAGTCGCGCCGAATCTTCTTCAGCACTCTGGGCAGAAGTGGTATAGGCGGAAAGGCGTACAACAGACCGCAACTCCACTCGCGACGAAAAGCGTCGCCGAGCGAGTGCCGCCTTGGAAATTCCAACGCGCAGAACTGATGACATTGCACGTTCTCTTCGGTGGCGAATAGATCTAACGAAGGCTCTCCCCACTGCAGAAAGAGACCTTGCGCCACGTCCGAGTTCAGACGCCATTTGTGATCCATCAAGCACCGGCGGCTGAGTTCGTCCGCCCTGGCGTTCAGAGAACCTGCCAGGTGTTGAACCACCAAGGTAATGCCTTGACGTTCCAGCCAAGTCCAGAGGCGCAGAGCCTCCTGACATAGGGTCCACGACCCCACCCCGCCCTGCTTGTTGCAATACCACATGGCGGTGGTGTTGTCCGTGAACACCTGCACTACACTTCCCCGGACAGAGGGAAGGAATGCCTTCAGTGCAAGCCGGATCGCCCGAAGCTCCAAAAGATTGATATGGAGCCGGGACTCCGCCGGAGACCAGAGGCCTCTGATCTCCGCCTCTCCCAAGTGGCCACCCCATCCCAGGAGGGACGCATCCGTCACCACTGTGTGCTCCGGTTGGGGAAGGGAGAGGGACCTGCCATTGACCCAATCGCGATTCGTGAGCCACCACTGCAAGTGTCGTGCAGTGCCCTCCGAGATCTGGACATGATCGGACAGGTTGCCCTGATGCTGTGCCCACTGGAACTTCAAGTCCCACTGCAGAGCCCGCATATGCCATCTGGCATGTTGCACCAGCAGGATGCAGGAGGCCATCAGGCCCAGGAGCCGGAGGGTCATCCTGACTGAAACCCAGGATAGAGGCTGAAAGATCGGAATCATAGCCTGAATATCCCGGACTCGCTGCTTGGGAGGATAAACCCGAAACAGCGTCGAATCCAGAACTGCTCCAATGAAGGGGAGCTTCTGAGAGGGACTCAGGTGCGACTTTGGCACGTTGATGGAGAACCCCAGCAAATGCAGGAGGTCGGCCGTAGTCTGAAGGTGGGTGACGACTGCCTGGGGCGAGCCCGCCTTCAACAACCAGTCGTCGAGGTAGGGGAAGACTGACACCCCTGACCTGCGCAGATGAGCTGCGACCACCGTCATCACCTTCGTGAACACCCAAGGGGCGCTGGTAAGGCCGAAGGGGAGCACGGCAAACTGAAAATGCTCCTGGCCTACCGTGATCCGCAGGTAACGCCGGTGGGCCAGCAGGACGGGGATGTGAAAATAGGCGTCCTGCAAGTCCAACGCTACCATCCAGTCTCCAGGGTCGAGGGCAGCCAAGACCTGGGCCAGAGTCAACATCTTGAACTTCTCCTTCCGGAGGAAGCGATTGACGTTCCTGAGGTCCAAGATGGGGCGCAAGCCCCCCTTGTCCTTCTTGGGGACCAGAAAGTAGTGGGAATAACAACCACTCCCTACTTCTGGCCCAGGAACACACTCGATGGCCCCCTTGGCCAAGAGGGCCGTGACTTCCTGCAGGAGAAGTGCCAAGTGGTCCCCCGACATGCGGTGGAACTGAGGTGGCATGGCTGGAGGGGTGGACTGGAAGGGAAGGGCGTAACCCTTGCGGATGATCTGCAACACCCACTTGTCCGAAGTGATAGCGTGCCAGTGGGAGAGATGAAGGCGGACCCTGCCACCCACTGGCGTGGAATGCCCCACAAGGCTCGGATTAGGAAGGTTTGGAGGCCGAAGCGGCGGGGCGGAGGTGGACTGACCCCCACGCTGATTCCCAGATCCGCCCCTGCGGAAACCGCGATCGCGCTGAGGCTGGTTCTGCACCGGCTTGTTGAAAGAACGTGCCTGGGCGCCCCTCCCATTGCCACGAAAGGAACGAAACCCAGGAGTGGCTGGGCTTTTCGTGGAAAGACCTAAGGACTTGGCCGTGGCCCGCGAGTCCTTAAAACGCTCCAGCGCACTGTCGGCCTTATCGCCAAACAGACGAGTGCCATCAAAGGGCATGTCCATGAGTGAGTTTTGGACATCTGGCGAGAACCCGGTAGATCTGAGCCAGGCGTGGCGACGAAGCGCCACAGTCGTAGAAATCGCTCTACCTAAGGAGTCCGCGGTGTCTAAACCACACCGAATGGCGAACTTAGCCGCATCTTTACCTTCTGCAATGGCTTGGGACAATACAGCTTGGGCCTCCTCAGGACACTGAGGTAACACCTGCGCAACTGTGTCCCACACCGCGTGGGAATAGCGGCCCAATAGGCAGGCAGTATTCACTGACCGCAGCCCCAAGCTGGCCAAAGAGAACAAACGTTTACCGAACTGTTCCAGCTTCTTAGAGTCCTTATCCGGAATGGAGCCATGGGAAAGGCACTCTGCGACGTCGAAGCTTGGATGACCAGACTCTCAGGCATAGGATGAGTGGTCAAAAAAGCGGGGTCACCCGGCGCCGGGCGATGACGCCTGGCGACATTCTTATCCACAGGGGCCCCAGTGGATGGCCGCGACCAAGTGCCCAGCAAGACGTCGGTAAGGGCGTCGTTAAACGGGAGCAGGGGCTCCGACGAGGTGGTCGCCGTCTGGAGCACCTCAGTAAGGAGGTTAGTTTTGAGGGCCACCATAGGGAGATCAAGGTTGATGACCTCAACTGCCCGACGGAGCACCATCGTGTAGGAGGCGCCCTCCTCCAAAGTAGGCGGGGGAGAGGAAAACCTCGGGTCAGAAGAGACGTCGAGGTCGCCGGCGTCCTCCAAGTCATCCGCCCAGTCCTGCTCGGAGTCACACTGACGGGCGAGAGGGTCCTTGGACCCCTCCCAGTCGTCCTCCACCTCCGCCGCCGGTGGCACCGACCGCGGCGGTGGGGCAGGAGCCGGAGAGGGAACATATGGCGTCAGGAACGGCGTCAGAAACGGCACCGAGAACGGCACCGGTCGGGGCCGAACCGGCGCCGTGTCCCAATACGGATCCCAGGCAGGAACAAAATGGTCCTGGAACCTGGGTAATGGCGGGACGAAAGGCACCCACTGCGGCGCCGGATGCGGAGCCGAGGGCGGCGCTGGGGCCGGAGCCGGCAGCGTTGGACCTTGTGGCTCCGTGGCCGGAGCCAGCGGCGCAGGATCCTGTGGCGCCGAAGCTGGATCCGCCGGCGGCGCCGGCGGTCCAACAGGATCCAGACACGGGACCGCGGGGCCCAAAGGCGCGCCGGCGGGAGCCCGAGGCCTAAAAAGGCGGTCCATGGTAGCAAGAAATTCTCGCACTTGTGCGGGAGTCACCGACGGACCCGGGTAAGGCGGGTAGGCCGCGGGACTCTCGAGCTCCAAAGGAGCCGCAGGGGCAAGGCCCCGGTCCCCCTCATCTGCATCCGAGGACCGGCGGGGGGACGTCGGAGAGCGAACACGCTTCTTCGACTTCTTTTTGTGTCGTCTCTTACCCGAATCCGAGGGTGAAGACCTGGAGGCCGAGGAGCGATGGCTGTGGCCCCGCGAACGTTCCCTGGAACGGCCTCTGGACCGGGAACGGCGCGGGGACGAGTGCCGGACCTCCAGCAGTTTCCGGCGCCGCTCCCGCAAGGCCTTCGGGGCCATGGCCCGACAATCCGGACAAGACCGAGAGTCGTGGTCGGTCTCCAGGCAGTAGAGGCAGACATCGTGGGGGTCCGCCACCGACATGTTGCGACGGCAGGCCCCACAAGACTTGAATCCAGGCATCCCTACGTGCACCAGGAAACCAACTGGAAAAAAGGGAGACAAAAGTCTCAAAAGAGATAGTCAAAAAGTGACTAGGGTACGTGCTCTAACCGGATCTGCGCTTTCTGGCGGGAAAAAGAAAGAACTGACGTCAGCGCGCATGGGTGGCGCCTAAGTAGTCTCCGTGACGTCATCGCGACGCTTACGACGCCAGCGACGGACGCGGAGCCGCACGACGCCACCTACTGGCGCGCAGGGGTACTGCTAGCAAAACTTTCCGGATCCAGTCTGACGCCTGGGGATATTCTAAGGTAAGGAATCTATCACTAACGTGTCTCTTTCAGATATGGCGACTAACCGTGAAAAATACTCTGTGGGGAGTTGAAACGCTTCAGATCCGCTTCCGCTAATCAGTTTGCACATTTGCAGCAACAACTGGGTGAATGTGTCTTTGCTGAAGAGCAGCAGCTGCAGACATATATGTTAGTAATAATTTGTTTTATTTTCTTCCTGCTACGATACTATTCTCAACTTGTGGTGCTATACAAGAAAAACACACACTCCCATTGCTACTGGTTTTGACTTTTCTGAAGTGAAAAGACCACCAACACAAAACACCGCTACAGCATGGGCAGTAGCAGAGCAATTTCCCATTATACAAAGAACAGAACTGGCAGCTTTTTTGTGGCAGCACTAGTAAGCCATGCTGCCACTGTGCAACACATGCTGCTGCTGCCCTGCCTTGTCTCGCTCTTCTGAGGGGCTTGCAGAAGGCTGAGCCTGCTAATGTCATTAGAAGTAACTTAAGGCACAGACACCATACTTTGGGGTGCCTGGGACTGCATTTATTCTCTCCCAACAAATCCTCTCTTTAGGTTGCATTAGTAGAGAGACATGGATTTTAGCACGGCTATAACCTCTTGAATCCTAAACTGATAATGTAGTGGGCTAATGCCACTTGCTGCTGAGATGTTCTTACCATCTGTGGCCTTTACAAGTTCAAATCTTGCTACTCAGCCTTTCATTTCTGGCACAAGAGTGGGACAGAAAGCCCTGAAAAAAACGTATATACCCTGCCAGTTCTGAGCTGCTAGGTGTGCCTGATCTGGATAAACAATACACTTATTTGATCTTCAAATAAATGTGATGTTGGGGCATTTTGAAATGTAGAGTGCATAACTTAGTTAGATCACTAAATGTTGTTAGCTACTGATTAGCTGGTAGATAAGAAGGTAGTGGTGTCATTTCGTCAGAAGCCCTGAAAAAAGCCAGGCCCACAGTTTTTGTAAATGTGGCTACAAAGGGTCGCAAACATGATGAAAAATTCTAGAATCTTGACTACAGGAAATAGTGATGGGGTACAGAGATGAGAAATGGAGGATGATTAGAGGTAAGCATGAAGATAGAAAAGACCAGAATAAGGAAAAAGAAAAGTACTGATAAGACAAAGGAATGCTAAGAAAAGAAGTCAACGGAATAAGGTAACAGAGTGAGTTGCTGAGAAGAGAAGAATTATGATAGAGGGTTGATTAGAAAAGAGCAGAAGGTGCTTTTTCACATCCATCCCTATTCAGCGTATAACATTCACATTAGTTTTCACCAAGAGTGTTGTAGAGGCACTTGTGACGTAATATCTCTGGAACTTGTGCTGGGTCCTGCAGTCAGTGAGGTTTGTGGGGTCACTCTGAGAATAAGAGACCACAGTCTGCTTCCTGCAGAAGAACAGGTCTGGTCTCTGAAAGAGGCTATTGTATAGTGCCAGACAAGAGCCTAAGCTCGGAGGGTAAAAGGGCTCTCCAGCCTAATGCTCCCCTTCATGGTTCTCAGAGCTAGGCTCTGGATGAGATCAGAATTACCTACAGCCAAAATAATTTGTATTCTGTGGGAACCGTAATATGTGTACTATGGCTGCCAGAATTACTTGCAATGGCGGGGAGGAAATTTAAACATTGTCTGCCCTTTGTTGCTTATTCCCAAGTGCAACTGTAGAACAAGCATTGGCATAGTGAATATGTCAAGCATTGGCTTCCAGCCTTTTAGCTTTGTTAATGTTTATATTGTCATTGTTTTTGCAAAACCTTATTATTCAGGCAGCTGTTAACAATCAAAAAACATTGGTTAAAAGCAAAAATAAGATTTCTGGTCTCAAAAACACACATTACCATAGTGGTCCTTGACATTGAAGAGAACTACTTAGTGTGTGGATTTTCTGCTTCTGAAATAGAAAAATGCCATCCCTCACAGTGAAGTCAGCCAATGGCTGAAGGGGGCTGACTGATTGTATGATGAATTTGGCAGAAGAAAAATGTGAATTACACAACAACAGACCAATGGATGAAGAGGACTGGCTGAAAGCCCCTAAAAGTTATTATATTACACATATAATTTTTGTAAAACCAAAAGGTCTTGGCTAAAGTCTACCCTAGATGTACCCCAACACTTAAATTTGCAGTGGTAGCTGCAAAAATGTGCAATAGCTGTACTTCTCTGCATCTTCGCATTAGTACAGATTTAGGCTCATTACAATTGCTGAGCTCTATTACCTTAAGGTATTCAGTTGTAACAGCACTACACATTATTACAAGTACTACCGGGTATGGTATTGCATCACTCGGTATGACCACTCGCTTTTCAAGTCACAAATTTTACCTGCTCAGAGAAGGTGAGCAGAAAGCAGTACAGCACCCAAGGAAAAAAAAGTCTCCTAAGTACTATGTCAGGGGCACCTGCGGTCTTTTATGATATAAAGGAAGTTTGACTTGTCCATAACAGCCACCAACTTCACTAACCCACTGTCTTCACACCTATCCCAGACACTTCAACACTTTAAAAAGGCCAAGGCATGAAGTTAAACAATTAAGCTGAGAAAGCAAGGGTGCAGGCCCATGCAAAACATTACCAAAAAGAACAAAAGATGTTTTTATAATTTTAAACGGGCCTTACTGGGTTAACTTGGGAGGGGCCGGTCAACCTGGCCCCCTTCTAGGACCCAGCCTCCTTGAAATAGTCTTCGCTGGACTGCCTTTTCAACGGTTTGTGACGCAAAATGAGCATAGCACTGAAATTATGGGTCACCAGAGAAACATATAACATATGCAGCAAATTACCCAGCATTTTGAGAAATAGTCTATGGCAGTTTTATTCTGCTATTTAGTCCTCACAACTAACATTGATATAAATGGGATCTTAAAAGTGACGCAAAGTATAATGGTTTACTAAGAAAAAAGTATATGCATTCACCAGATCCTATTGAAAATTATATTTCTGGTGCCTGGAAGCTGAGGAACACTGTTATATTAGCGAGATCTTTCTAACTCCAACAGTAAAAAAAGTGTGTGTTACAGAAAGTATACGTGTTGCCAATTCTTGCAATCAAACATGTGCTTCTCATATTCTGAACAGGAGTTGTGTTTTAGAATTGGTTTTCAGCTTTGGGTTTACTTTGCGTGCACCCTCTCCCCTTTAGAAGCATCTCTTTCCATTAAAAAACAAGCATTGGCATAGCCAATAGGTCTCGCCTTTGGGACCTTATAAGTGCTTAGCCAGAGGTTTTGGCTTGGCCTTTGGTTTTTAAGCTATGTAGTAGAGCAGTGTGGCTGCTGTGCAGCATGTTGAAAAGTTATAATAAACAAGAATGGCCACATTCCTAGAGGAGCAAAAAAGATCAACCGACGGAGAAAGGAGAGCAGGTCAGAGAAGAGACGGTGAGGGGGCACAGAAAGGCAGGTACGGGACAGTGAGAGAGCAAGTGTGACAGTCAGCCACACAGAAAGAGAGGCAACGGGAGAGATGTAGAGAAAGGAGATTCTCGCAGAGTCACGTGGAGTGAGAAAGAGACAGATAGTCAGGAGGTAAAGAAGAAGCGAGGGGGGAGAAAGAAAGAGACAGACAAAGTAGAACGGAACGAGAAAAGAAAGCGCCGCCGAGATAGAGCACCATATAGCCGTGAGGAGAAAGAGGATTTCTGCTTTACTGCACCAAAAGAAGCATTGTGACATTGACAAAGCGCTGGGCTTCAGTGCGGGGGGGTTGTTGTGGCACCAGACGCCTTTGATGGAACCTATGGAAATAACACAGCAGCCTGCTGTACACCCTCCGTATATATGTCACTTTATACATCTGGATATACATATAGTCAATGTGCAATAAACACACACATGGTCATAGTTACATTATGCGATATGTGCACACATTTGCATCGAAGCACACGTTCACACAACTCGGCTCAAAATGTTTACATCAATATGTACATTCGGATACAGGCTCTACTCACATTTTTGTAAACTAATCGACTTTAAAGATGAAGTTATAACTACAATAAAAGGTGGCTTTTTGAGGAAGTATGAATGTAAATGGATTGAATTTTTTTTAAACGCAGAACCCTTGCCCAGTACCAAGTCAACGCGCCCTGTGCGCAGCTGGGTGACGTCACACTGACGCGGTTATTAAAAGGACGTTGTGTAAACCTACGAGCGATTCAGGAGGAATAACAGCGCTCAGTACCCACCCTTGGACACTCGCATAGTGCAACACCTTAAACGGAACCCTCTCTAGGCGCCAGTAAGCTGCATAGTATACGCCTAATGTCTGTGAGTGCCGCGAAGACGGCAGATCACGGTGTGCGCAGTATCACACGAACTTGTTCAAGTATGAAACGGAGATTATAGGTTCAGAATCAACGATTCATTCCTACACATCCCCTTACTACCACGTGTTGGGAGCACCCCACAAACATCTACTCTGGTGCTTAAAGATGAGCGAGGGGTCACAAATTGGGTAATTTGATTTATTTCTGTGCCGAGCATTATGTTGACTTGTTGCATGTGCGGTTGCTATTATTCTGTAGTGTAAACCGAGAAGTCCCGTGTTTTTGTAAAGCGCCTTGAAGTAGAAAAAAGGGAAAGAGTGAGAAAGAGAGAGAGAGGGGGAGAGAAAGAGCGAGAGAGGGGGAGAGAGAGAGCAAGAGAGAAAGAGAGAGCTTGCGAGACAGAGAGAGAGAAAGCGAGAGGAGAGAGAGAGCGAGAGAGAGAGAGAGCCCGGGAGTGGTGCGTGCGTGCGCAGTCTGCTCATTTTCAAGCACTGCACTCGTGCTTGTGGCGCGCCCCTGCTCGCTCCCGCAAGGTGGATGCCGCCACAAGCACGAGTGCAGTGCTTGAAAATGACCAGAACGACGGCTAAAGGTCCTCCTATGCAGCGCATGCGCGCTGCGTAGGCGAGACCTAACTAGTGCTGTCAAAGCCAATAGGTCGGGCATTGGCTGCAAGCCTTTTGGCTTTGTCAATGCTTATTTTGTTTTCCCCATTTTCCATGTGGATACCCTGTACCAGCCTACTTCTTCTAATAAATAAAAAGGACTTTAAGATCTTGCCTTCTATTTTCTTTAGTACTTTGGGTTGTATATATGGAACGTTTTCAACAGCAAATATGGGAGTCAAAAGAATTTTAACTTGAATCCCAGGAGGATATATAAAGGGTGATAACATTTTAGTCACAATATAAATCTTTTTCGGTAGTGTTATACTCATTTTAGGAATTCTGGTGAGTTCTCAGGTGATCTTACCCTGCGAAAATGCTGACCGTCTGCTGGGATCTATTGAACCATGTTACAAAGAAAAACTTTTTCTCTCATGATTTTCTGACAGAGTTTATGGAAGATGCTCCAGAAGCCAAAATGAGAGCACATTTTCCATACTTTCTCACCTCAGCCATGTGAGAATAAAGTTGGCTATTCAGAGTAAAACATGTATTTCCAAAACCAGCATTAGCCTGTCAGTTATAATAAACAACTAGAGCACTAACATTCTGTATTTATGAGAAACATGTGGCACATCAAAAGCCATCTTGATAGAATCGAAGCTGTAAAACGTTAAACATTTCCTTTAGAAATTAACAAAGTGAGGTTTCTACGTTATCTAAATAATGGTTAGTACTCTACAAAGCTAAAATCATTACATTTTCTATGAGTTATTAAATATCTTTCTCATCCATGTCAGTAAAAAAGTCTGACATGCACTCTGAAACATGTACTGTCAACATTAGCAGCAGTCTGCTAGTTAACTGCCCAGTGTTCTACTGCAGTTTCTCAGTGTTCTAATGAACAACTAGTGCGCTAACATTCTGTATTTATGACAAACGTATAGCACACCTGAAACCATCTTGATAGATTCAAAGCTGCAAAACATAAAGCATTTCCTTTAGAGATTAAGAAAATGAGGGAGTTCTTTTTATCACAGAATTTATGGTTAGTGTGCCTGTGTATGAGTCACAGTGTATGCAGAGTCAGGAGTGTGTGTGTGTGTTTTATCACTGTGTGTGTCTGGAGTGTGTCTCTCTCAAAACTTTGCAGTTTGAAGAGTGTGCCTCGCTCCCTAAACTATTTAGATTCAAGAATATGTTATGAGGAGTGTGTGTTAAGAGTGTACAGTTAGGATGGAGACAGGAGTGTATGTTATGAGTGTATCAGCGGGTGCCTGTATAACATGGACTGTGTGTGTGTTTTAGGTGTGTTTACCACAAGTCGTGTGTATTGAGTGTTATTGGGAGTCTACATCCATCACGTGTCATGAGGGTACATTATTCTGAATATATATCTGTCTAAGTGAATATACAATTAGGATTAAGAACTGTGTGTGTCTGTGAAGCAGGAGTATATGTTCATAAGGTGTAAGAACCCAAACTTGTGTCAGAATTTAAGAGTGTGTCTTTCAAAAACATTTATAAACGTCTATATCAAGTGAAGTTTGTGTGTGTGTTATGGGTGTGTTTTGTTTGCAGTATGTGTGTATATCGGGTGTCGTGGAGCATTTGTACGTCCAAAGTATCGAATTTCCAGATCGCATATTGTATGTATTAGGTGCAATTAAGTGTATGTATGAAACAACGTCAGGTCTGTGTACCGCATGTACTGTGTGAGTAAAGGGAGTGTGTCTCATGGTGAGTATTTATACCAAGTGTGCTTATGAAATATGTTGTCTGTTTGTTTTAACAACCGGGGTGTTAGCACAACTCTCTATTGGAGCTTTTTAAAATAAATTAGGCTGTTCAAGTCAAGTATCTGTTTGGTCAGATACAAGCTATATGTTTACTTTTTGACATTCAGGGAAATGTATTGATGCAAATCCCTCCTCAATAACTCATTACAGCCTAAAGATATCCTGAAAAATGTGGAGATATTTTAATTTTTTGTAACAAATTTGCTCAATTGATTATTGCATTTCGCAAACCAACAAACATAAATCCTGAAACACTAATGAACAAATTGTTGCCCTGAATGTTTGGCGAATGGCAATGCCAAATAGGTGTGGGTCTCCTAGGGAATGTAATCTACAAAATCAATTATGTGATAATAGCTTAGAGGAGTCAATTGTGGCATAATGACGGTTTATGGTCCATGGTTTATTTGATGACTTATACGAAACTCCGAACTATATGGAAAGTTTAAAAATCCCCCCACAAAACCATGTAGATCCAGACTCTTGGGGAAACCACTTTGCTATTCAATATTTTAATAATGATGAAGAGGAAAGTGAGCCCTTCACCACCCACCCTTATTAACTGACCAGGTTTTTGATCTAGCCCTATTTACAAACTGCATTATGTATTTTGTAAAGTGGTTCTACAATATTAATACTTACTACTATATGCAGTTCACAAACCTACGGGTGAAAATCTCTATCTGTACCTGTACCTCCACCTCACCTCTCTTTTCTATGGGAAGATTTTCACACATGTAAGATTAATACTCAGTAGTAAATGTGGGAGGGGCTGAGACAAGTGGTGGGAAAATGTGGAATATCTACTTCAAAATTTGAAAGGTTTGAGGCAAATTAAGGAGGGATTTAGAGAGGGATATGCCACTACAAAACTCACCCAAAAAGAGTAGGCATATTGCTATTCACAAACTGCACTTCTAGAGTACTAAAGATGACAAAACAATACTAAATGTACTCCAGCCCAGTCTGGGAGTAAGCCAAGCACCACATGGCCAATCAAAGAAACTGCAACACACCCCCACAGAAAATAATACAGACAGGGACTTAAAATAACACCCCTTAGAAAATGTTCAATAAATAAAGGTAATTTCACTTTTAAAATATATAGATATATTTTGTTTATCTTTAAATTATATATAAATATTAACATATTTTATTTAAAAATGTAATAAACTTAATTTTAAAATACATTTAAAATATTATTACAATTTACTTTAAACTTTTGTTAAAAAATTAAAAATAATTTAAATTCAAAGCAACTTAACATATTTAATTGTTAAATGACAATTTTACCGTGAGACTGTTTTTATTATTCTTTAAACATTAAATAAATCTATTTAAAGTGAATTTTATTTAATAATGAGCTAATGTTCTGTAACATTTTAATTAATATGTTCTGTTAATAAATCGTTTACCTTTTTTTACATTATTTTATCTTAAATTATTATCAATATTTTCTTTTAAGGAATAGTAAACTTTAAAAGGTTCCATATACTTTACCATTTAGAAACCTTGAAATGGGAACTTGGAGTGGCAAGGGGTTCTCAGACCATAAATTGTATGAAGCACTTTTGTCCCTATCATCGGTGGGGAGGGTGGGGTGGGACTGGCAAACTGGGATATGACTGTTGGTTTTATAAGTCTGTTGTTCTTATATGCTGCTCTCAGGAGATAGCCCTGGGTGAAGAAACCGTATGTACCAAGCAATGCACTCTTCCCTTGCCCCGACCTTATCCAAGCACTTTAACCCAAGGGGCCCTTTCGGCATGGGTACGGAGAGAGGTGAAGGGTTCACCCTGATTTAGATAGCCCAGCACTGTCATAACTCAAGGGCACTCAGATCTAACTTGGTACCCTTCTCTGTAAATTACATTAACATCTTGCACTGTGCACTTTAACCACTCAGCACTCTGTTTTTAACCCCTTCTCTCGTTCCAGCTCCTTTAACTCAAGAGGCTTTTCCAAAACCAATCTTACTCCCTCTTTCGTCTTGGAGTGGATTCTGAGTTTTAGAAATATTTGTAATGGCACAATAAATATAGAGTTTCTTAGCAACTGTTGTATCTGGATCGATGTTGTTACTCAACACTGTTTTGTATGTACTAAACAATAAAAAATTGACATTGACACTGATGATAAGATCTCCACCTACATGTGAAAAGTTATTAGTAGTAATTTTACACTTATACATTCCCACCAACAGAAAAAGTAGATTGAGCTGGTTGACTTGGCTAGGGAGGAGCAGGGGACAATAACAGCTGCCTTTGGCCCCTTCATCCCATTTGCTTAGTGACTGAAAATCAAGTTTAGGAACCTCCTTGTAATTTTTTAACGATTTGACTGATGTGCATCAAATCTGGTACTCTTTTGTAAGTCGAAAACTGCACTGGCTAAAATAGCTTTGCATAAGTACTGCCTCTTCAGTTCGAGTCTAAACTGGAGTTTTGTTGATGACGATTATGGTGAATGGCAGCTTCCATTCTTAGTTGTGCACTGGCACCACAAGGTGCTCGCCGCCTTCTTTCTGATATATATATCTCACAGAACACTTACCACCTTAGTGTGGTATATTTATATTTGAAAGCGGTTTCTAAATTCTTTGATGAGCGTGTAGGTGATGCCAAGTATAATATAGCAATGAACAAAAGAAATACAGTTTAAATGCAAATGAGCACATAGACTTGTTGTACAGATCAGCTGTGATTTTCTGTTTGTAAGTGGTAAGTAGCACATCCAGAAAAAGGAGAGGAGTGTTATGTTCATTATTTCTGCAGGAGAATTTGATGGTAGAATGGATACTTTTGCGATATCAAAAAACAGTATAACAAAAAATTGGTGAGTGACCTAAATAAGCAAGGAAGGATAACTCCCCCCCCCTCCCCCCCCCCCAAAAAAAACAGATGATCTAAGGACTTCCAACCCTACCGGCCACAGCATCTATATCCACCCCAACCCACGTTTGGCTTAAATATTTCTTTGCCGGATCCCTCTTGACAAGGGACAGCTCTACAACATAAATATTCAAGAACTGCTTAAATCAGTTAATAGCCAATGTAGGGTTAGGGTTGAGCCAAAAACGTGTGACCAAAATCCTAGCCGTCAGAATCATGAAGAAAACAATTCCCTTCAACTTTAATGGTACTTCATATGATGAACCAAAGATAATCAGCTGATGGATGGGTAAATGTGACTTGGAGTAACCCTGGAGATTTCCTCACAGACCCCCTGCCAATATTGCCGCAATACACCACATAAGTTGAAGATATGCACAGTGTCTGCTCCCACCATACCACACCTAAAGCGTTCTGAACTAGACCGGCAACCCCATTTGAACAGGCGGTTCGGAGTATAATAGGAATCCTGTAGAACCTTGAAATGATGTATTTTCAGACTGGACACATTCATGAACTGACTACTGAACTGGATTGATTCACTAATAGCATTAGTAGGCACTTGTAGTGATAATTTACGAGTCCATTTTGAGGCTAACATGGATATATTGTCGCAATGACCCAAATGTTGTAATTTATAGAACTGACTAATCCTCCCTCTTCCTTGGGTCCTGTGCAACAATTCAAAACACCGTACATGATTCAACTGTCCTGAATCTTTAACTTGTTTGATAAAAAAAATTCTTAGTCTGCATGTACACAAGATTTGTGCTCGGAACCGCGAATTGCGTAACTAAAAATTCGAAAGGGATAAGGCCTGATGCCCTGCAAACAGCTGGCCGATGGATTGAAGGCATGACCTAGACCAGTCCACTGATTGCAAGTCAATAGAAAAAGAAGGAAAATCCGGGTTAAACCAGAGAGACGTATAACGAGTGAGAGGGGGAATTGAAAATGTTGGCCTTAAACTTTGCCACACCTGGTAAAACACCTGAAGGGTCATAAACCGAGTATGCTTAAAATAAGAGGGGTTGTGGTACTGTACCCTTGGGACAACTTCGAAATAAAGAGACCACAAGTACCAGGACTCATTATATATCATTACTTGAGACATGCACTTCAAGATAGCAGACCAATATCAGTACTTTAAGCTAGGATGCGACCACCCACCTTTATCTTTCGGTAATTGTAGGATCAGTATTGAGCAGCGAGAGCCTTTATATTGCCAAATAAAATGGGCACAAGACCTTTAAACCTGAGAGAAGAAAGCAACTGTTATATATAAAGGAATAGCCCTGAATAAATATATACATTTCGGGAGAATCACCATTTTGATCAGATTACAACGTCCCATAAGACCTACTGGTAGGCTATTCCATTGCTCAAACAAGTGCTTAGATTTAGCCAACATGGGTTCGTAGTTCAGAGACACAATGCCCTTGACCACCAGGGAGAGCCAGATTCCCAGATATTGTGCTGTATCCATATATCTCTTATCACCTACAGGACTGGTCTTAGTGAAAAGAATTTGCGTCTTTGAGCTATTAAGCTTATATCCAGAGAGTGACCCGAATGTCTGAGCTTCCCGCTCAACTGCTACCATGGATACTAATGGATCAGAGGTGAGCACTGCCACGTCATCTGGATATGCAGCTACGGTGTAAGTTGAGGCATTGATCCTCAAAGGAGCCAATTGCCCTGAATTTTTTGAACAGTGCAAATATGGCTCAAGATACAGCGCAAATAATAGTGGGGACAGAGGACATCTCTGACGTCTTCTTCTCTTTATTTCTAAAAACCCAGAGATGAGACCACTACTGACCACCTGCGTTGACAAGTTGTGATGCAGTGCTAGAATTCTACTCAGCATTTGGGAACCAAAGTCCATTGCTACCAATGTTGACCATAAGAAGGGCCATGATACCCGATCAAACGCTTTCTCCGCATTGAGTAGGCACATCTAATGCCCCTGCCACATCTAAGATAGCAACACCAAGGTTAGTACGAGCTGTAGTGTCTCGGTGTGGAACAAATCCATGCTGCATACTGTCCACCCGACCTGCAATTCTGGGAGCAATATGATTTGCCAGAATTGTGGTGTAGATTTTAGCATTATTTTGATATTGCAACTTTGGTTCTCTAATTTGTATAATATGGTGTTACCACTCTGTTGCATCGATGTTGTAAAAATGTGGATAAATCAATAAAATCTTTAAGAAAAAAAAAAGAATGGATACTTTTGATATATGCTGTATATTCTTCCAACATTCTACTTCTTTCATTTCGTACTCTAAATATGTCATCAATGTATCTTCACGAGATCAGTGGTTGGATGTATATGGTCTTCTACTTCAGCCATGAAAATGTTTGCACAAAATGCAGGCATCCGAATGCCCGTGTGAAGAAAGAGACCTTACTTACCCCTGCAGTGGCATAACAAATGTTGAGCCCCCCCCCCCCCAGCAAAGTACATTGAGGGGCCCCTTCTGGACTCACTCAGGAGCTCCCAGGCCAGGGGACTGTGCTAAGGGGGCCCGCTGAAACTGGGGGGATGCGGGGGCCTTTGTTACGGCACTGTACCTCTGAAACAAGGTCTCATTCAAGCTTCTAGAGTGGGACAAAGAATATAGGTCGGTGTCTGCAGGTATGCAACCGACTAATGACCTAATTTTTTTAATGAGCTGCTAGCCTGAAGCTGCAGCATGGAGGGTGGACAGTGTTGAATCAAAGACGAGTGACACTATTGGCATACAGCATCCTGAGACGTCACTGTTGCAATACCATGATGTCATATCTAAATTAGCGAGACTCAACGTAATATACTTCCACTAACATCACTCCCATATTTATTCATAGATTACATTTAATAACTATATATAGATCATTACACACATCATTTTCAAGGCACATACTGACCAAGTTGTCTTATAACTTTGAATAAGTATACTACATCCGGAGTGTTAGTATGTGCCGTGCCCAACTGGGGACACCCACTGCACTGTAGCATGTGGTGATGGCCTGCCATATCTATACCCATGCTACATTACTTAGCTGTGTCGCAGGTCCCCTGTAGAGGCATGATAAATGATTTACAAAAATGAGTCTGTAAATCTACGGCGGCCATAAACTGTACAAATGAATGTACCAGCAATCCCAATGCATTTGGAGTATGCGCCATGAACACGGTGTCGTCGGCATGTAGCAGTACAGGGAGTGGATCGTCCTTTACCTTGGGAACATTGGGAGTGCAGGAGGATAGGTGAGGATTAAGCTTGTTAATGTATAGAATGAACAATAAAGGGGCGAGATGCACCCTTGCTGCATTCCGTGGTTGATGTTGAGTTCTTTGGAGACTTCCCCATTTTGTCCGAATCTTATCCTAGCCTTCATATTCCCGAGTAAGAAAGCTAAGAAATGAACGAGTGCCCCGTCCAGCCCCATTGAGAGATGAGTTGCCACAGCTTAGGGCGACTGACGCAGTCAAACGCCATGGACAGGTCCATGAATGCGAGATATTTAGGTGACTGCTTTGCTATTGTATACTTGCCTAGGATCAAGCTGAGGTTCAGGCATTGCTCAGTATTGCCTATCCGATTTCTGAATCGATACTGACAGGAATTTATGATGGCATTGTCCGCAGCCCACTCCTTGATCCTGTTATATAGGACTCTTCCAAGAATTTTAACGGCAGAGTTAATCAATGTGATGGGTCGGTAGCAACTTGACAATGACCTGTTCCCATTCTTAACAAGCATTTGCAATGCAATTGGTCTCGCATTTGTGAAAAAGTTAGAGCTATTGGCGTTGTAAATGACAATGCCTTTTACTTATGTTTATGGAGTGAATGTATGTGGTGTGGAGTTGAATTATGCGGGTTGGATTAAAATTGTTAGTTGTGGAATTCTGTGGCGTGGAGTGGATTTGTGTATTGGAATTATGTGGCATGTGTGCAGTGGAATTATGTGGATAGTTATTATGTGGTATTGAGTGTACTGGTATTATGTAGAGTGGGATTGAGTGTAATGGAGTGTAAATATGTGGATTGGTATTTTGTGTTGTGGCATGTAATGGAGTTTAATTATGTGCTGTGCTGATAAATTGTGTAGCTTGATGTGGAATTTTGTGGTGTGGATTGGATGCATGTGTTGTGTAACTGTGTTGATTTGGATTATGTGGTTTGTTGTCAAATTGTGTGGTGTGGAATGGAAATGTGTGGAACTGAATTGTGTGGCGTGGAACTGTGGCGTGAGTGAAATGATGCTGATGGGAATTATGTGGCATAGTGTGGAGTGTATTTATATGGATTGTTGCTATGTGGCATAGTGGTTTTATGTGGGGTGTATTTATGTGGTATTGAGTAGAGTGTAATTATGCGGCATTGATGAATGTGCAAGTATGTGTAGAGCCTATCTTGAATGTATTTTATTATCCTTTAAGAATAGACTTTAAAAACAGCTGCAGGGGGCACTGTCAAAAGGCTTTGATCTGTACGGAGACCCTCAAAACCCGGTTTGTGAAGAAGTAGACTGTTAGTGCTATGAAGTCATACCAATGGCAGCACACACACTATAAGAGTACAAGCAACCTAACTGTTATTACACAGGTAGTAGACAAAGTCCACACACGAATCACACCCAAAGAGGGTATGTATTCTTACTCGACAGTGAAACTGAGAGCACACTGACTTCTACAAATCGAGAAGGCAGTAACACTGCGAAATTAATAAATGAAATGAGTGCAGAGTACTTTTAAACGCACTATACGTTCAATGTACCATCACATTCACAGCCAGTCACATTCACTGCCTATCTACCAACAATTTCTAGTGACAGAGATCTAATGTACCATCATGTTAGGGGGCACAGTGTTTCCAGCAGAGGTTCTTCATTAATAAATACATAAAAACATATACTAGTGATTGTGAAACACACAGGGTAAAAATAGTAACACACAGAGAATTAAGACAACGACACACAAATGGGAGCATACAGTAAAACTACACTTATAACAAGTAAAATACAGGGTGTATATAATGACATGCAAAACATCTCACAGGTTGAAGAGTAGCAAATCCGTAGTCTGCACAGCAATTACACATACACAGATGAACAATATGTGCAGACAGCCTCAGTATGCATGCACATACTGCCAAAGACATGGCGTAAGTATCAAGATTTGGGTGACCAGAGGAATCAATGTCACCTGGACAACAGGTTTTCAGTGCAGCGATTTAATTAAACAGATTGGTGCATTGTGGCTAGGATATGATTGGTTTGACTCCAATAAACCAACTAAGGTTACATGCCTGAAAGAAATTACTGGTTAAAGGAAAATCCATGACTGGAGAAATGGTGGCACACATAGCCATTATAACGACACACACAAGGCGCTGACAGTGCCACACACAAGGTGGTGATAGTGACACGCACGTGGCACATATACTGAGTGCACACTGTTAACTAGCACATTCAATGTAAGACGGTAACATCCAGGGTACATACATATAGGAGTCCAATACAAAGACATGCTGGTTGCACGCACAGGATGGAGACAGGTACACACAGAATGCACATGCTATTACAAACACATCAGATGCACACACTGAAACAGCCAAATTGTACACCATCCACGCACTTTGTCGAAAATAATCAAAATTACTGTCGCTGACATATATGAGGACAACTGTCTGCAAATGCAAGTTAAATGTAAAGAACGCAGTCACAGATTTTACGCAAAAAACAACGTGCACATGTGAAAATATTCTACCATTTTAATGCGATATTGCAGATATTTTAAACTTGTGCTAAAGAGAACAGACAAACCTAGGTTTTTATAGAAAACAACACATTATTGTCACAAAACCCAATTTAGCCATCCTTTTAAACTGGTGACCCGGTGTGAGCACAGTAAATGATACGATCTTCAATAATTTTTCCTTAAAATCAAACAGATGTTGCCTATTTTAATTAGAAAGTACCTACCATTAAGTTATTGCAAAAGCAGTAATTGCGTCTCCGGGATGGAGGTGAAGGGCGAGGTCAGAGGAAATCATTGACAGCATAGAAGATATTCAGGGAAAGAGCAGAGGCCCTGGCGGCCCTTCACAACATAAACACGTATGGACACAGGACACTTGGCCTCGGAGGGGTGGTGAGGTGGGAGGGGTGAGGGGGATGCACGGGGAGATTAAAGGAAGGCAAGGGGCCTGCGAGCAGTCTTGTGGGAGGGTGAGGGGGAGGCACAGGAAGATAAAGCGAGGGACGAAGTTTCAGCTAATAAGTAACTGTAAAAAATAAAGTGTTGGTGGGACATAAAGCAGCAACAAAGTGAAAGAAAACGTGTGCTGTTGCATGCTGCAGTAAACACGATATTAAAGTTGTAAAACAGGCACTCTCGAAGAGTGCTTGGTGTTGATAAACATGAGATGAAATGAAAGTTGTAAAACAGGCACTCTGAACACCCAGCAGTAAACAAAGAAACAAAGTAAATTTGGTCACTGCAGTGCAAATTAAGCTTAAATTAAACAAATGAGAAAAGGAGCAGTGGACTCGGAGGGGTGGTGTTGTGGGAGGTAGGAGGGGTGAGCGCGGGATGCACCGGGAGATTAAGGGAAAGCAAGGGGCCTGCGAGCAGTGTTTGTCAGTGGCAAATTCTTTATTGTATGATTACCTAAAATCATTTACAAATACAGTGTGTGTTACGTCATAAAACATACATCTATTAATAAAAAAAAAAAAAGCTATAAAATTGTAAAAACATGTGTGACCCATATAAAGTTTAAAAACATCTAAAAGTGCAGCAGGAAATGATTTGGGTGCAGCAGATAGCTTTTTTTTTTCCATAGCAAATGCAGAAAGGCTTCACCGGCCGAAGCTGAGAGGCATAGGTACGTAAGAATACAATATTATGTCGTGCAGGCATCCATATAATTATTGTATGCGTAGGCTAGCTTATGGAATGAATTAAAAAGCAGTACTCCTCCCAAAATAAAATGTACAATGTAAAAGAATGAACAGTGGTACAGGTGAACGTTGTATAGAATCATAGGATGCCAGAGTTGCTGCCACAGTAGGTGTTCAGCAGCTCATGTTTTGTTAACTTTCTTCATCGATTCTTGTGTTGTTCGTAGAGACCTTCCTGCTTCCGCATAGAACTTGCCAATTCGTGCAAGGTCCATTGGCACTGTGGTAGTGTAGATGAACGTTAGAGCCCCCTTACATGATCTTACTCCGTTTTGAAGGAACACTGTTCTTGGGTATAGTCGCCTCGGGCCCAGCAAAGCTGGGCAGCAGAAAATGATATGCTCAGCTGATTCTGTGTGGTATTGGCACAAGCAACATCCCCTCCTTCTAGGCGATGTGTTTTTCCAGTGGCCCCTATTAGTCCCATATTGGTAATGTTAAGAGCCTGATTCTCAGAACGTTCTGTAGGGCTTGCCTTCCCAATCCTGCTTTTAGATATGGTTGACATGGAGTGGCTTCGTGTGAGTGGACAAGACCCTCTGCGCCAGGGATGTCTAATCCATTTGAGATCCTGTTGCCTTGAGGTGTGCTTGCCCTGTTAATTTAACAGGCATTTTAGGCCGGCCATTGTTAAGAGGTCTGCTGGCAGGCCCAATGATTTGTTGGCCATCAGGAGATACCTTGCCCAGCGGCTAGTTTTATCGATAAAAACTGTTTGTAATGCTTCCGGAATTGTGCCAGGACCTGCCTTGATCCCGCGATAATAAAATTTGACTATGTCTTTTTTACATTCAAAGTCCATTGCTGGAATATTGAATTCCAGGCGGATCAGTGTGCTCCTTGTTGAGTACGGAAGATTGAAAACCTTTCTAAAAGCCATGGTATGCAGACGCTCCAATTTATCGGTGAGCAAGCCAGGAAAGGCAAGATGGCCATAGCTCAGTGTTGGAATTAGCTTTGCTTGCATTACTCGTCGGATGCCCTCTGTTGAGTGGCATTGCAACTTGTGATTTAATTTGCATAAACCATGTGTGACCTTAGCCGCTTTAGCCTCAAGTGCTTTGGCCTACAGTGTTGATCTGCCAGTGTCTGAGAATTGAACTCCCAGGTAAGTGTATGTATTAGCAGTAGCAATCCTTAGCGGGCCGAGATTCCAACCCAATACTGATTTTTTTTTTTTTTTTTTTTTTGCAGTGTTGTGGGAGGGGTGAGGGGGAGGCACAGGAAGATGAAGCGACGGACTGAAGTTTCAGCTAACAAGTATCTATAAACCAGTTGGGCGAGCTGCACACTCTGTGACCAGAGAGCTGGTGATCTTTAGATTAATTAAGTAAAGAGTTCTCCCGAAGGGCTAATGCAAGCTATACAGTAAGGACACAGTAAAAGGTCCAGTCCTGATGGGAGGTTACAAAAGAAGACAGAGGTACTAAGGACGGACTAATAAGCCTATTAACAAATCAAAAGCCAACATTTACAAAGGACAGTCAAAGCAGTCAATTTAAAAGATGGGTGGAGAGTGGGTGGAGCTTCAAGTCCATAGCCTAATACAGCATGCCTCGCAGAGCAGCGCATGCGCTGCCCAGGCTCGACCTAAAAATAGGGATAATAGTGGATGTAGCCCATGTGCTCTGTACTGCTGAGTGTTTAAGGTTATTAAAGATGTTCGTCAGCAGTGGGGTCCAAAAACTGATGTTACATTTGATCAGGTCAATAGAGACCCCATCCAGACCAGGTGGCTTTCCGCCTGCACTCTGCTGGATGGAGATAACAATTTCACATAGTGTAACCTGTATATCTGAGTGGATGCTGTCCTTCGGGTTAAACTGAATTGTTCCAAGGGTAGAATACGTTTTGGTGAAATGCTCCTCCTATGCCGCAAATGTAATATGGCAGCCAATAGGGGTCACAGTATAATTAACAGTTCTCATGGCTGACACGACATTCCAGAATGATTTACTGTAATTCCTGGATGCTGCATGAACTAATGTGTTCCACTGAGTAATGACCTCCTCATGTCTCTTAGCAGTAACTGTTTTATATTGTTTCGGTAAAATGGCTACAGCAGCGGAGTCCCTGGGTTAAGCAACAAGGGCCCTGTGTAATAGTTGATTAGCTACTGATCATTCGTGGTTGAAGCATCTTGGTGTTGTGTGGTACACTTTGAAGGGTTTGGAGAGGATTTTCTGATGTTTAGGCAAAAAGTCACAAAGGAACAAACTATTCCTACGCACGGCCAGAGCAAGATAGAGTAGACGGTACGCTAAAGCATTAAAACCTCTCAAACATAATAGGCTGGAGATCCCAGGTTTCCTGCATCAACAAAATGTTGTAGTTTCTTACGAATGACTGCCACTCTGGGAGATGTATCTTTGTGTGAAGACCTGCGATATTTCAACTTAAGATTTTCAGGTGAGGGATATGCAAAGGTGGGGTGGCACTGGGAAGACTTATAGCAGGAGGTTGAAAAGTGACCACTTCCTAGATTAAGATGGCATTGTTCATTAAGGGTTTATACTCCCCCCAGTCAATCGATTTCAGTGAGGCCAGAAAGGGCTGCATACCTATTAGTACATTCCAGTGCTGGCATGGACTGAGGGTTTGATTGAACATAGAGGGGGACATTGACCACAAAATGAGTTTATAAAAGAACCTCAGTGATAAAGAGACGATATTTGAGGTGGCGAAATGGCCCACCACATTGAAGCTCAATAGTTTCCTCACACTGGTTGGATGTCTGAAGTTTATCACAATGCAATCTCCATCTATATTTTTTACTGAGGCCCCCAACCAATTTGCCCCGTGCAACATTAATATCTCATTGCACTCATTGACATTAGAGTTTTTGCAGGTACCAAGTCAGGTGAATGATCGAAATAAACAACTGATTCCATAACTCAGTACGAGTGCCCTTAAGGGCAAGGTACTCCTCCCAGAAGTAACACACACGGGCACGCTGCAGGAGGTAGATTTAAAGTTGCAGTGTTAGGGGCATAGTCAGTGCCTCCATTCCTTGTGCTTGCCATGGGCCCCGTGCGCACATTCCCACTGATGTAGATGGAGGATTGGTGTCAAAACGAAGACCCCCTGAGGTAGATTCTGCTAGGCGGTGGACAACAGGGCTGGTGCTAGAACTTGTTGTTATGGAACATGTGCGGGGGTTGCATTCCCCTCGGTCGCTGCTACTGGAAGTGACTTTACCCCTGTCGACGAGTGGCACTTGCAACAGCAGGTGTGAGCAGCAGTGTTGCAGCGTTGACTTTTCTGGCTTAAGGCGTTGTTACATGAGTTAGTCAAACTGGCCAATTGGGACTCTATAAGAGCCAGATGGTCGGCAATCGGGCTGATCTGGACTTGTAGCGTGACAGAATATTTGTTACAAAGCTCCTCCACGCTCGGCGGTCACAAGTAAGATAGTGCAGCTCTTTTGCAGGATTTTGCCCGGGGGGAAATTGTAACTTCGGCTGAGTCGCACAGTGACTATTCCTCTTGCGTTTGAGGTCAGGTTCTTGGGGTGAGTTAGTACTCACTGGGCTGGATTACCCAAATTATCCTGATTGTCTGGAATGACTACAGAGCAGCTGTGGGCATTTGTATAACTGGACTTGCGACTCGTCATCAGTTTTGGAAGGCCCCATTGAGGCGGATGAAACACTGTTAGATACAATGAGAGTACAGCCTGCATCGGCCGTCCCCCCATTGGTGCATTGATAATCTCTGCCCAGTTAATGCGATCTTATTTGCAATCACCCCCACAGCTCTCTCTCTCTCTCTCGAGCATATTATCTATACTAGTCAGTCCAAGGGGAGGTGTGACACCCGCTGAGGCCTTGCACTTGCCCATGGTGTGCGGAAAAGAGAGCACTCACCCACAGGAGTCATAGGTAGAGTAGATGGGTAGAAGACCTCTAAAGAGAGTGGGCCCAGCCCAGCTTTGTCCGACCGCACGCAGACAGGCCTGCTTTTGGCCCGGTCACGCACCCAGGCGCGTTCCATGCTGCGAATGTCAGCCGCGCTTAAGATTGATAAGCCCCTCCTCCCGGGCTCACAGGTGCAGGCTGGGGGCTGTAGTCCTCCACAGTAGCGAAATGCAGGCAGAAACTGCACAGTGCAAAACAGCAAAGTTCGGCGTCCCCAGTAAATGATACATTAATCATTGTTCATAACATTTTCCAATGGTTTGAAAGTTTTGTAGTGTCCGGTCTGATGTTTAATTTCTTTATGGCCATGCTGTGAGTATTAAATGTTGTCAACTGCAACGACTTCGAATGAATGTTACCTATGTATATATCTGTACATATAAATGTTGTATTTTAATTAAGATTTATATTTTTTTAATATCATGCTGGTGCAAAGATTATTTTTAATTTCTTGATACAAAAATGTATCTCACTCTTGATATATGCCCTTATTTTTGACAATGACTGACTTTGTTTAGTCAAATGTACAAACCACAATTAGCCTAGGAGATGCTTTTCAAGTCAAACACACATACAGTGTGCTATATTTTTCATTTTTATTTTTGTCTTGAAAAACATTCTCATCATTGTCAAATAATGTATATAAAAAGTGCCATAACAAATAACAGTTATGACATGTTTACATAATACTGAATTATTCACAATAATCAAACAATGAGCTTCCTGTCATGCTTCTGCTTCTTTGTGTCTTCATGAGTTAATGTTGTGTTAAACTTGTCTTACCACGTCTTGGCATCCCATATGATTTGATGCAATTTCTGTTTCTATATTATACATAAAAATATCATTTTTGCAAAAATTGTGCTCCTTTTGAATCTTTGTTAATCATAAACACCCACTGTTAAAAGTGACAGCTTGATTCTAGAAAAGGGGATTTGCTTATGCGACAATGTTATGCACCATCACATTTATTATTGCTTTATTAATTTTTTATTTTACATGAAGAAGCGGACATTTTAAATCATTAATGCATTTTTCCTTTCTTTTCCAGCAAATAGTCAAAGGGCAAATGGAAAGCAGTCAGACTAGCAACATAGTAGTCCAATGGTGGGCACAGAAGGAATACACTAGCGCCATCCAAGACAAGGAGGAGGCACCTGCTAGGACATTTACTCAATTACAAGCCAAGAGGCTCCAGGCAGAGTCTAGGGACACCACATGCTAGGAGGAGGCAACTGATGGTGCTTGTGCTCACCAACAAGGAATCCCTTATGCGGGGTCCAATGAGCAGACCCCTCCAAAATTGTGGCCTTAAGCCCCCCTTCCACCAGGCAAGAGGTCCCCTAAAACAAAGGAGCCTTCAGTTGCATCCCATTGCTCCTACTCCTTATGCAAGTACTGGCCCAGATCAGCGGCTGCGGGCGCAGTGTGAGATTCAACCCGACACCTCTGAACCCTCACATAGTGCTCAACCTCCACCTAAGGATGTGAGCATAGATCCATTTAGGAGGCCATGAAGAAGGTAATTTATTATCAGCAGACACTTTCTCTGGCCTTCAAGAGGTGGCAGCTGAGGTGAAGACAGTGAGGTATATGGTGACCAGCACTGAGAGCTCTTCTCCCTCCTGTCTTTAATCATATCCAATCGTTTTGTGTCCCACAGAATGTCTTCCCCATATGTATGTAAATCTGCACCAGTATGTCCAGATCCTCAGGTGTTGTCAGGTCCCGCCCTCCAACCCCAAGTGCCTGTGGAAGAGCTTATAGGGTGGTCCTGACTTCTGAAGCAGATGAAGAGAATAGCAACAGTGCTGTCCCTCAACCCAGAAAGCCTCTGTGATAGGGGGATGCTCGTTTTCCAGCCCTATGCTGTAATTCAGCAAATTGATGCATTCTGGGAGTTGGAGTCTTTTTGGGTCGTAAAATCACAACCCATAAAAATTGATACAGTAGGGTATTTTATTTACTGGGTGAGGTATTACCTACCCAGTCTTAGTTTTGGTGGATGATGAACTAAAATAGCATGCTTTCCCTCGTTTCAAACTGGAAAATTGAAATCTAACATTTTTAACACAAAAATTCCAGTAGCTCTTACCTTGTGCAATTTGTGCATGGAACGATTGTGATATTATCGCACAAGTTGTAATCCCAACTGGAATGACAGCTCAGTGTTTTACTTTAGTTTAACTGAACCCACTGGACTGACACGTCTTTCATTCAAAAGAGCAAGGCGTACAAAGATAGTGTGTCAGTGAGATTGAGCCGTCTGGTATGCTTAGATAATCTTCCTTCAGTTTGAAGGTGAGGTGGGTGAGCCACTGAAAGCTCGAGCCTAAAGCCAGGCTCTGACTCAGCTCGAGATCCTGTTGGAACCTCGAGTCCATAACGAGATGAGCTTTCCTGTGGCTTCTAACTGCCTCCTTTCCTGTACCCTGGATGTGGTGTTAGGGACAGAGCTGCCGACTTTGAAATTGGGTTCAAGTCTCGGCGTCAGCTCAACATCCTGTGATTCTGGGCAAATCATTTCATCTCACCATGGCTATAACAATAAATGTGACCTTGTGTAATGTAACTGGTGCTCTTGTAAAGCGCTCCAATGCCTGCGGGTAGTTTTCAAGCTATAAAGAAAAAGCACAAAAAGTTAAAAACAAAGCCTTGACATAAGGAAAGACAAATAGATACCCATTTGTACAAAGTGAAACCAGAAAACCTGGATAAATTGAAGCTTCCCCGCTTAAATTGTGTAATATTAGGCAAATATTTTATTTCACAAAAAACTTTTTTCCTCAATATTGCGTATGAAAGCACCTTCAAATATGTGAGTTCAGAATACAAGTTGTACAAAAACCTATTGTGTGTGATTTAATAGGCTATAATGTTGCTCTATAACAGGTGTCTCCAAAGAATAGCTCATGAGCTACTGGTATCTTTCCAGCTACCAATAAGTAGCTCTCCTGTGTGCAAACCAACCTACTAAATTAGAAGCTTTTGCTTGGATGAATTAATATATCTAGACATAATTGAAAAACATGAAGAAAATATATGTATTTTCAGAACTCATAAGCTGTTTTTTTTTAAATTGTTGAATTTCCAAAATATATTTAAAGCTGATATTTGAGTAACAAATCATGCGGCGTTGGGGAGACTTATTACTTATAGTTTTACCTTGGAGCCAGGGGCATTGCAGCTATGGCTGTTATGTATTACGCACGTAGTAACGTAGAGACAATCCACATTGACAAAGCCTTTTTTGCATTACTGCTGGCAAATACGCCTGATGAGCTGAGGTGATCACTGCTGGTACTCCTGCATATGGTGTCCGCTAACTAAATTTGTCTGATGTGGTCGTTTTTATAACATTAATAATATTAGTAGCTTGGGATGATTTTTATTGAATGCAAGTAGCTCTCACTAAAGAATTCTGTAATAACTTGGCTGGGCCACGTATAGGGTTTACATGACAATTATCTAGCCTCCTAGTTTTTAAACATAAACCATTAGTGCACTATATTTTTAATAAGTACTTTTCAGTGCAGCACTATAACGTGACATATAATGTCAGACCTTCATATGTTAAACAAATACACCTTTTTTTTTTTTACTTTGAAGCTAATTTATCATATTTAACTTGCTGATTGTTGAGTGATTCACATAACAAACATTTCCAGGGCTCGGCTCGTGTGCGGGCTCCAAGATCGGAGCCAGAACCTTGGCTCGGCTCTCCCTGTAAAACTGTTGGCGCGCCCAAATAAACCAGCATTGGCATAGCCAATAGGTCTCGCCTTTGGGGCCTTATAAGTGTTTGCCAGAGCTATTGACTTTGCCAGCGCCGGGACACCTCCGTTGGAGGTAGCTGTGCGCTCTACAAACTTCAAATAAATGTCTTTAAGCTGTGCTTTAGAGAAGTGTGGCTGCTGTGCAGCATGCTGAAAAGTTTTAATAAAAAAGTGTCAGAAGCATTTTTGTTACCTTATATATGACCAAGAAGACATTATGTACAACTGAACGACCATATTAAAAAAAGTATTTACAATAAAAAATGTCCTCAGTTTTCTTTTGTTCTTGCAATGCTGGCAACTTGTTTCTGCCTATTCCAATGGTTGTTTGTTAAAGCTTTTTTTTGAGGGGGCATAAACAATCGGAGGGTGAAGGTTGGGAACTAGTACCTGTATTATAACACTAGCAGCGCACAGACGCTAGGGGAGAATCAACAGATGCCAGATTCCGAGAGCAGGCTGAGGTTGTGCTGAGTGATGCTGAGGTGGTAGTGGTGGTGGTGGTGGTGACTGGTGCGGAGACGATGCTGAGGTGATGCTGAATGATACTCAGGTCTTGCTGAGTGATGATGATGTGGTGGTGTACTAGTGCAAAGGCGATGCTGAGTGATACTGATGTGGTGCTGAGTGATGCTGTGGTGGCGCTAAGTGATGCTGTGGTGGTGCTGAGTGATACTGTGGTGGCGCTGAGTGATCTTGTTGTGGCCCTGAGTGATGCTGTAGTGGTGCTGAGTGATGCTGTGGTGATGCTGTGGTGGTGCTGAGTGATGCTGTGGTGGTGCTGAGTGATATTGTTGTGGCAGTGAGTGATGCTGTGGTGGCCGTGAGTGATGCTGTGGTGGCGCTGAGTGATGCTGTGGTGGCGCTGAGTGATGCTGTGGTGGCGCTGAGTGATGCTGTGGTGGCGCTGAGTGATGCTGTGGTGGCGCTGAGTGATGCTGTGGTGGCGCTGAGTGATGCTGCTGTTGCGCTGAGTGATGCTGTGGTGGCGCTGAGTGATGCTGCTGTTGCGCTGAGTGATGCTGCTGTTGCGCTGAGTGATGCTGCTGTTGCGCTGAGTGATGCTGCTGTTGCACTGAGTGATGCTGCTGTTGCGCTGAGTGATGCTGCTGTTGCGCTGAGTGATGCTGTGGTGGAGCTGAGTGATGCTGTTGTGGTGCTGAGTGATGCTGTTGTGGTGCTGAGTGATGCTGTGGTGGTGCTGAGTGATGCT